>CM062845.1:13565488-14165488 GCA_031772225.1 Eubasilissa splendida | reverse complement strand
AACTTGTATCGAATGCGAGAAAATCAACAATTTTATTGGCGTCTTTTTCTATTTAAACCTTCCTCTCTCGCATGATTTACGTAACAATTAACGCCATTAATTATTTATCTGATACTTAAAATAATTTAACTATAAGCATCATCTTGAAAGCATATCAAATTCGTGTAAAATTTCTCGAATTTAAAACTGGAAAAATGGAAGTATCCACTTAACGATTAAAAAGTCACTAGGTATTAAGCTATTATGCTGTTACCTACGATGTTAACTAGGTAGGTATAAAAAAAAAAACTTATTTCGAGAACAATTAAAATTTAGGAAATAATTCTAATTAAATAATTGCCACATACCGTTCATTTCTTTAGATTATACTTACAATATCTTAAATTATTTATGGTTTCTGCTTAGAATAACAAACATTTAAAATGTTTGATTAAGATAGCGGTCAAAAATTTATATTATAACAACTACCTTTAAAAATTGCCGTAACTGAAACTCATATAACAGAAATATATATATATTAACATTTAAAATTTCAATATTAATGCTAATTCGCTTGACATATAATTGAGGAATACCTGTATATTTCATCTATGCGAACACCATACGAAATACGAACTACTTAATAACGTTTATTAATGGTGTATATCAAAAGAAAAGGTTTAGGCTGTAGAATTAGTAAATGGTGCAATTGCACGCAATTTTAGAAAATAAGTATAATATATCGAGTATATTAAGTAAAATTTGTTTGAAGACTACATAAAATTGGCTGGCGTAAAGATATCCTTAACATTTACACAGCTTTAGTAGTGAAATTTAGTTCAATAATATTATTATGCGGATTGAACAAACTGGATGCGCGCAAACAAACAAATTACCTTGCAGCATCGGTATGAATTTACTGCGAACTACTGCCGGAATTAAAATTCTAGCCGTCGGTTACTAGAATAATAGCATCTAGAATTGCAGCTAGAATTTTGCAAGGTTTTTTCAGAAGATAAGAATCGTTTAATATATATTTATTTCCCAGAATTTTTAGTAATGCACAGCTTTTTTTGTTTATATTCAGTGCACGTGTAGTATTATATAAAGAACAGATGAATATAGATGTATTTTTATATAGATACACAACAACTTTCAGGTCTGGTTTTAATTTAAGTCCATTATTAAATTTATAAGGTTCCTCCAACCCGATGTTTCTGCTGTCACATTATAAGTTATTATACTATGTATTATATTATTAAGTTAAATTATTTAGGGCACTAAACTAGAATCAGTTCGAGAGAAAATAATTTCCCCCGGCTCAATCAAACTTTTGAAACAAGTAACAAATGTTTCATACTTTTGTATATCTAATTAGATTGGATGTGAAAGCGTGGTGGAAATTGTTTGTCAGGCGAATGTTGAAGATTTAATTATTATATTTCCTTTTGTGTATTTCAATAATTACACGAATAATTATCCCGGGCAGAGTATAATGTTAGTAAGAAAGTTGACACTGATAACAATATTGAAATCCCATTATCAAAATTTCTCCGAACTCGACACTTATCGCACAAACAAATAACAGTGAGAGAAAATAAGTGATTTCATTTAGCGCTGAACTGCTGGCCTAAAAATACGTATTCCATGATCATTTCAAAGCGACACTTCACCGATAAAGCACGCCCTAAAGATGGGTAATGAGATATATCCGAAACTTTGGGACAACAATGATCCTTCTCAGGACTAACTGACGCCGGATAACCAAGAAACTTCCTTTCTTTCTAACATATACTCCTATGCATATGTAGACACATATAAAGATTTGATTTGAACGGCATACTAATAGTGTGAGATATAATTAATAATATCGTATTTCATAAGACTGGAAATATATTATTTAAAAGATGATTATTGTATTTCTGATATTAAACTTAGTTTAAAATAATAGTTGAAGCCTCAAAGCATGTGAGTAAATATAGTATATTATTAAAAACGTATGTTTTTACTAAAACAAAGTATTTTAAAAACATCAAAAATTCATCAAATGTACTGCAAATTAAATGATTTATAACTCTATTCATTTTTAAAAATTTTCTAATTTGGTTTCCTCCAGTCTTACCTACTATCTTGGCTTCAAGATTATAAGAAAATATATTTCATTTATGCATTAATTCAGCATATTGACTCAATTTCGTACCATGCCTAAAATGCATCTAATGGTCGCGGTCTTTCTTATAATATTTGTATCGTCTTAATTATGGCAAATAACATTCAGTTTATTAATTTTATATTAGTGTAAAAGTCCAATCTAAATAATAGTTGAAAAAAAGCCAAATCTATTGAATAACTTCTGATATAAATGAATAATAAAAACCCACATTTTCGTAAAAAACGCGAAAATATGAATTATTATTAAGTCGCGCCTTAATATTTAAATATAAATATTTGTATTACATTTTTTCTTTTGAAATGGATATGTTCATGCGCTGATAAATGAACTTTGACTCTAGGCTGTGGATCTGGAATAGATACTTATAAATGCTAGAATGAATACGTTTTATAACAAATGCGGCAGTGAAAACATTTAGGTACGTCGCTGTACATGTTTCGTTGTATCGGATTCACGAAGATTTTTTTAGATCTTTGAAGATATGTTTAAGTTTTCGGGTTTTATTTAACAAATTATTATGGTTCTCGATACGATCAATCTTAATTTTGAGTATCATTAGCGTTCGTTTAGTGGTGAAGTCGTCCATAAATACTTACATACCATACAGACACATACAATACGTGCTGTACGTACGTTGAGTACATACATGAGTATACTTTTACTGTTTTTGAAATTTTTGAAAATAAACTAGCCAACATTATTATTATCGGCTAAGGAAACTGCAATGCTAAAAATAATATATATTTTTAAACAAAGTATGTATTTAGTTATTTAGACTTCAGTACTGACGAGAATTTCTGATATTGAATACGTGTCCTTAAATATTCATTTTAAGCATGTAAATAAAAAAAAATATAATAAGTCCAGATATATTTTTGAAAAAAATTGAAAAGATCGTCATTGAAGTGTATATTTTTTTGAATAAACTGATATTTATTCTTTCGTTTCTGAATTTATAATGAAACGTTGTTGAAAAGAATTTTTAAAAACAAAAGATGTTGCTTAATTTTTACACCTCCAAACTTTGTTTCATATCTGCAATCAATCGCGAAATATATGGAAAATCAAACTGTTATGACGTCATCGATAAATCCAGATCAAATGAAAGTCCGCATAACAGGGAACCCATATAAATGACAGCTTCTGGGGATGTACGTCAATTTACATGGAATGTGGTGTTCAATGAGGTGTGTGAAATGTAAATAACATTCAAGAATTATGAAGGTAAAATTTTAAATCCAAATTATTTTTTTATTTGCTTAATCGGGTTTAACTTTACAATATCACCAATTGCTCTAATTTGGTTCATTTCTTTTTTTCTGGCATAGTTGAGTGCCCTGCTTATATAAATGAAGTCAAATTATAGCGCTCATATATAGTAAAAAAGTTATTACAAATTTTCACTGTACATTTTACATTGAAGGCCATAGAAAATATATGTTTCAGCCGCGTTATTCAAAGATAACACCAAAGTTGAGTGCCTTGATTACATAAATGAAATCAAATTACGGCTCTCGCAAGTATTAAAAAGTTATTACACTTTAAAGTTACAGATTTTCATGGTATATTTGACATTTAAGGGCATAGAATATAGATGTTTCAATGTGCGTTTACCATAGATAAAAGAGAAATAGATTAATACGTGAACCATAGACAATTAGGTTTTTTTACAAAAGTGTTTAGTCAAAATACAAATGTAATTATAATAAAATAACTTAACCTAACCTAAAAATAAAAATGTTGATTATATTTAAATAATCAAACCTAACCTAACCTATAAATAGAAATGTAATTATAATTAAATAACCAAACCAATCCTAATCTATAAATAGAAATATAATTTTAATTAAATAACCTAACCTAACCTAAAAATGGAAATGTAATTATAATTAAATAGCCAAACCTAACCTAACTTAAAAATAAAATTGTAATTATTATAGCTATGAGCGATATGGCTCAGATAACTGAACCGGTTCACCCGCTCAATCATCCAAGTTGAACCGGCTCAATGAGCCGGTTCATTTACATTTTACAATAATATTTAAAAAAAACAACAAAGAAAATCTGTATTAATCAAAAAATTAACATTTTTAAAAATAAAAATGCTTTGGAAGATTATTCTAAATAGATACAGCAATATTAATTTTTGTCGTAGACGTTTCAGTCGTTTAGTGACCTCTTTATTATTTTTTAAATAACGTTACATGTGTTTTGAGAACGTTTGTAGTCAGTAATTAAAACAAACATTTTGATAATAATTCTCTTTTATAAACGGTTTGTTTTATAACCGAACACCCTGATAACAATATGGCAACTCTGCGATGCGTTGTCCTAACAATTTTATCTGAGATCGTTTTCATGTGTCAACTTTCATAAATCACAGAGCGATCCGTGCCGGCTGTCGGTCCATGGGTCGAGTCTAGACTGATCCGCCAGTGAGCCGGTGTGCCGGTGATCCGTTGATCCGTTGATCCGTTGATCCGTTGATCCGTTGATCAGTTGATCCGTTGATCCGTTAATCCGTTGATCCGTTGATCCGTTGAACCGTTGCACCGTTGCATCGTTGAACCGGCTCAACGAAAATAACCTAAAAATGTAAATCTAAATATAATTAAATAGCCAATCTAATGTGACCTAAAAATAAAATTGTAATTATAATATAATAACCAAACCTAACCTAACCTACAAATGGAAACGTAATTATAATTAAATAACCAAACCTATAACTTAACCTAAAAATAGAATTGTAATTTTAATTAAATAACCAAACCAAAAACCTTGCCTTAATGAAAATGTGATGAGGTACCGTATTCGCCAATTTAATCCATTGTTTTTTTATCTCTGGTAAACGTAATTTGGTATTATCTATAAATGAAGCAGCTGAAACATATATTTTCTATGGCCTTAAATGTCAAATGTAGCGTGAAAAAGTGATACTTTAAAGTGTAATAACATTTTTAGTACTTGCGAGCGCCTTAATTTCACTTCACTTATGTAATCAGGGCACTCAACTATGCAGGGGAAAAAAAATGAACCAAATCGGAGCAATTGGTGATATTGTAAAGTTTAGCTGCTTAATCCACAACGTCTTAAGTCAGGTGTATCCTGTATATAGGTATAATAGAATTATAAATTGTCAATCATCATCAAATAGATCCTAAACGGTAGATACAATGGAATAATTCCTTGTATTATATTTCATCGTTTGTAGGGCACTATTTGGATACGCGACGTCGTAATCCGATGCACTGAATCAAATAATATTCTTCTCACCATGATGTGCGACCTTTGTTTAGTATGGAAACGTTGCTTTAGTGATCAGATCTGAACTGTAGACTATATTCATTTCCTACACTCCATCTTCTCTTTTATCACATCTCGCAGCAACTTAACGCAATAATCGCGTGTGGGATAAACATAAAAATTGCGTTGGATGAAACAAACGATCACGTTATGGTAAAATTAATTAGTTCGGATCTTTGTTTTGGTAGATGTGAGTTAGGTTCGTATCTAATCTTACCTAATCCAATCTAATCTAGGCCGATTTAGTTTTCATTATACAGTGGAATCTGGATATTATAATCACGGATAATATTATCAATCGGTTCCAAAACCCTGTAAGATAAAATTTCTTAAAAATAATTCGCCTATTATGATCAAACTTTGGCTATTGTTATCAATACGTAGATACAATTTTTTAGGAAATTCCTACAAAATGATCCTCACTGATGAATTATAAAAAGAGAGTGAATGTAACACCCATACAGAAGAACAATTTTCAGAAGTTCTTCCAACTAATGCCCAGATGCAAGATGCGCTACAAGTTCTTTGACGTGGTATTCAATACAGAGTAACGAACTTTGAAATACAGTATGAATATGAGGATTACATTAAGGTGTTAATATTCAAACGACGGACAACAATTAATGAATTTTTCAAATAAATTTTATGATGTTTTTAAAAATAATGTTATAAGAAATGTAGTTTTAGATAAATAGTTGTAACAGTTGATAATTTTGTAATGAATTGTGTTCAATAAATATTTTTTATCTTCTGATTAATGTTTTCAGCTGGTTATTGTTATCAAAAGTTACAGGTCCAATAGTGATTACAATAAGCGGATTTCACTGTATTATTAAAAAAACTTAAATATATATTTTTGTCAGTGAGTCTCTGAAATACAATATCGCTTGATTATGCTTTGTTTGGAGTAGGTACTCAGGCGTGACTTAAATAATTATTAGTTCTGGTTAGAAATGGATTAGCCAAGGGCATCGATTGTTTGCGAAGTTTGTATGAAAAGTACATAGTTAATATTCTCAGCGCGGGTATAGCTAAATTAACTCTATATTCAATATTGTTTATGTAAATGCCTTCGATAGCTAGTTCCCAGGTTTTTGATTAACAATAAGCACACACATGATATATGAACTGCACTAACATTTTATTTTTGCTGTCTTTCTGGTCCGATGTTATTGTTCTTTTAGCTGGGTTGTCTTCTTTAGATTTCGACCGACCGAAGTGCGCACTGGTGGTTTATTTGTACCGCTGGACTGATCGAAGCACGGGATGTAATTGAACCGTCTGTCGTTTATTGTCTTCTAAGCTTTCCAAAAAAAAGGGCGGCAATACTCACACATACACATGTGCATTATTATAAACTAGGAAACCCAGTGGTGTCAATAGAAGTAACGAGGCGCGTAAACAAATATATTAATTATTTTTTACAGATGCTTATGAATTTCAAATATGTATGTTGATTTTCGTAACTTTCACATATCGTGGAATTATTTCTACTAATAAATAATTTAAAGTTTGGCTGTGTTTTTTTTTTTGAATTGGAGATGCGTACACGGAATAAATATCACATTAATATTCTTACTATTTTCAAACTGACCGGTTAAGTTTTTATCAGTTGGTCAATGTACTACAAAATTCAATGAGCGACGCGTGACATTTCGCTCGGTGTTCATCTCTGCACTCCTATGACAAGTCGTATCCGTGTACATGCGCCGTTAGAATACACATCGTGAAGTAACTACAGCTTTTACTCTATCCTAAATATCATCATTATCAACATCGGAGTCGGTTGCGCAACGCTTATCAGTTTTCGCCTAGTACCGCTTCGGTGTGGAGTGACTAGTTGGGTCACTTTATTCTCTACTTCATTTCCATTTCCCGTGGACCTATTTGATTTTATTTGAGATTTTTTAGTTTCAGTATCACCAACCAATTTATTGTATGTATTCCTTATGTTAAAATCAAATCTACATACCTATGTATTATATATATTAAAACTGAATGCGTCTGATTATTTTCTATAAAATTTTATATACTTTGAGCGATATCAATCAAATTTTGAATACTTTTATTACGCTGGTCTGAACAGTTACTCTTCTCCTTGGCCAATCCACCTCGTCCGCAATACCTACACATTTGTATTATATTCAATAACATCCAAATATTGTTCATTTACTTTCTAGGATCATGAGAAAAAAATAGTCGTTCCACCCCACTCCCCCGGACATTTTACTCTTCCCCTGCATGGATAAAATTTTGAATATACAGAGTGGCCCGAAAAAAGTGAGAACATTTCGTAAAATGTGATATAATTACATCAAAATTACTTTAACTATATCAAAAATATCTTAAATAGTTTACTAATTTATTTACTTACCGATTTACCTATATGACGTTTTATTTCGACAATTTCCGGTTGACATCTTTGATTATTAAATTTTCCATCGTTTATATTTGGATTTTTCAATTGTTGCCCAGAATGACAAAAATCACTGCAGAAGTCCGCATTCTGATCAAAAATTTGCGAATTGAAAAACGTTGGGGTGCTAGGAAAATGATCGAAGAGTTTCAAAACAATGCCTGGAGTATAGCTTGACATTACAGCATAATTTGACATTACAGGACGGAGCTTCATCTCACACAGCCAGAAATACAATCAACTTTCTTCGTCGTGAGAATGTTAATTTCATCGATCCAGACATGTGGCCACCAAACAGCCCAGATTTAACCCAGTAGATTGTGCAATATGGGGTGTTTTGATGATTTCTGATTAGCTAAATATTGTGCAAAAAAATTACATTAAGAATTATAATTAATTATATTATGTTTTGAAATAACTCATGTGTAACGAGGTGTTCTCACTTTTTTGGGCCACCCTGTATACATTATTACGAGATATTTAGAGCCTCCTATCCCCCTCTCGCTAAATCTCTATTTTAGATTGAACGCCAACGCTAGTAAAATGTAGGCATTTAAAAAAGATGGAAATGTGAGTCTGAAAGTAGGTAATATCGGTTACATGATGACATTACATAGGAAAAAATACAAGTGTTGAAATTACACACGGAAAGAATTACACAAGGAAAAAATTACACAAGCAATAAATTTCACAATCTCTAAAATATCAAAGGCGGAATCGAAAATGTGTGTATACAAATGGTTGTGAACATATATCGTAAGGATAATTCTTTGATGTTATTGTTCAGAAATGAGGAGAGAAAGCACATACCATAAGACAAGAGAGACATGCTTATACAAATAAGTACATATTTTTTGTACCGATTTTGATATTTTTGAGTGCCAGGTGGCCTCTCATTTGTTCAGATAGAGCTTAATAGATTACCCAATGTGTGAGTGCGGTACCGAGGAGGAAACCCTTGACCGTGTCTTTTTTGCCTGTCCATTACGGATCACAGGTTTTTTTTACAGTGGTCTCGTCAATGGTAATTTTGAGCTCCCGGTTAACTTGTGTATCTTTTTTCCCTTAACTCGCCACGTTTAATCTATATAATAGCAAGTTTTTTGAACGACAGTGGTATTGACTTGTAATATAGCATTTCCTATTCTATAATATTATTGTACTTTTTTCTATAAAATAAAGTTTGCTTGATTAATGGCACAAATCATTCTTGAAGGGTGGATTGCCTATTTAAAAGACGAAGAAGAAGATATTTTAGAAAATGCGAAATTACTGTTTATACGAAATATTTTTTTCCTTGTGTAATTCTTTCTATGTGAAATTTTTTCTGTATAATTTCATCCTGACGCTGTCAATATCAATATTTCGAAATTAAACAAAACGAAAGTTGTATAAAAATTTGAAATACTGGTAGTGAGTAACTACCAACTTTTAATTGGTGGATTGTAAACTTAACCGTACACAATTGTCAAAAACCAGTACAGAAGTATAAATATTGCAATATGCTCATAAAGACTCTTCCAAATATACTGCTCAATATTGTATTATGAATTTTTCACAACCTAATATCTGTTTTATAAAGCGCTAAAATTTATTCATACGCTTGTTTTATGTCAACACTGTATAATAAATAAAATAATATCCACACACCTCGCACCGCCAGTCGTGGCGTAACGGTTTAGGCCAGTGATTCCCAAAGTGGTCTTTATCGACCCCCAGGGGTCTATAATAACCTGCAAGGGGTCTACGTCAGCGAAAAAAAAATTTGGGGGTCCATGAAATGAAAATGGGGGTTCACGATAGTGGATCTCAACATACACTGATAGTACCTATTTACTTACATTATAATCTTATAATATAAAGACATATACATTATTTATAAAAGTATCTATGAAGTAAAAAATATATTATATATGTTTATACAATTGTGTAAGTTGTAGGATGTAGGAATTCGCTTTGTGGTTTAAGTTTTTAACACTAAACTTCACTACAATTAGAAATTTACAAAAAATCAATATCAGGTAAGTAGTGGGTCTACCAAAAACCGAGCAAACCAAAAGCGTCTACCAAACATGGCAAGGGGTCTACGACACAAAAAAGTTTGGGAACCTCTGGTTTGGGCGAAGAATAGGCTCGAATCTTATCGACTGCAAGTTTTTTTTGTAATTATGGTGTTTTTTGAAACTTGAATTATTTGCATTATTTTGAAGTGTATGTAATTTGCTTAATTATCATTACTACAGTACGGTGCACGCCAATGAGGGTCACGTGCATTCCGTATATTAAGTAGACAGAAATCGCTTTATTTATTTCAAGCGTTGGCGATAGAAGCCTGGCGGCGAGACTGGATAACAAGATACGTAACAATATTATCCAAAAATATGATTCCAAATATAATTAAACGTACTAAACATGTACGTACGTGCGCACACAGTGGGCTACATATACTGCTCAGTAGCACAATATTATACTACTAAATATTTAGTCCTTTTTTCCCTCAAATATTATTTAGATGTATACCAAGTCCACAATGAGATAATGGAACCTTTTTTTATTTAAAAAAAAAATCCTCGAAAAATTTCATTTACAAAACTGAAAGAATATTTTTGATATCTTGAAATATGGCAGAGTTTATACCACACTAGAGATGTGACGTCACATCTTCTGAGACAAGTCGGTACTCGACACTCTAGTACTAATTTTGTTTGTACTGGCCGGTACGTACGAGAGAAGTGACGTCATACGGTGGATATTGATAATTAATGCCCATTTTCAAAAAATTCAAAAAGCATGGTAATTTGTATTTTTTTTTTTGACATAGTAGTAGAAATGATATTTTGTAGAAAATATCATTTCTGAAACGCTCCACTACGTCATTGAAGCATATTTGTAAACATACCATTACTCTTACGGGGTCTTATACCACTTGCTTTATTGATTTTAACGATCATATTTCATCTTAAATCGCCATATAAAGCAGCTGCAGATGCATATATTTAAGTATGGATAAATATCTTTGGATAAAAAAAAATAAAAAGTAGGACGCTTGAATTCCAACGTGATAGAATGCTTGTGATCAGTTTTTCAAATACTGCTTAGTTTTGAATACAAATAGAATTTTTATTAAATTGCGTAATAAATAAAATATGCAACTTATTTTAATCACATCAAATTTGTGGTTGGTACATTTGTTATTGATGCAAGTAGGAAATCCATTCCCGGGATCCCGGGCCGTTTTAATATTATTATTATATAATTATATTATTAATATTTTGGACGCTTTGAAAGTGCTTCGGGCATATTATTCGACTCGTACTTTAGTCAGGTATTCACCCATAAAATATTGTTGATTAGGTCTTTTACACTTTGTGAATTTCTTTACATTACGACTATTTTTAAATACAAACATTGTCTTATTTGCGTAAACTAAATTTATTTAATAAAATCGTGTTACATTTTGAGGTCTTGGGGCCGGTTGTGTGATTAATGCTAAAGCAATTTTTTTTTGCGATAATGGGTTGATGATTGTTGGTAAAAAAATATTTACTTTTCGAAAGTACATCCCATAGTATATATCATCTCCGATATACGATAGTAAAAACGAGAATCGATAGTTAAATATGGCGGACTCTTCACAGCTGTTCCAAAAGTCATCCGACACATTGATACTTTGAAAGTTGCAGTATACGACAATTAATCATTCAATATCCCGCTACTTTAGCGATGAAAGTTTGTCCGATAACGATCTCGTCGTTACATATACATTAGCACATAATCCGAAAAAAATTCTTTACACCTACAGATATCTCATCTTTTATTTATTTAATTCTTAACAGAGTGCATACATAAGCACTTCTATATATGCTCTAATATAAACAAGATTAAAGTATTTTCTTTTACTAAAACTCAGTTTAATTTTAAATCTATTCAATTTATCCTCCTTTCTTATGTTTTCTGGCATTTCATTAAAAATCTTCATCGTACTATACATCATCGATTTCTGAGATTTGGCCTTCTTCCTGAATGGCAGTCTCAGTCTATCTCTTCCTCTTGTACGATGCTCGTGCTCATGTTGATTTGCATCAATTTTTCGTGTACATTCCGCTGATATTTTCTTATTGAGGATTTTGTAAATAAATACCATTACATTAAAATATAACTTCTGATAACACTGATCCGAGTATATCTATTTTTTCTGAGTATTATTCTCAAAGTTTTATTTTGCAACACTGACAATTGTTGAATTTCTTCTTCGTTAGCCGCAGTAGTTAATGTGAGGAATAATAACAGAGTTGTATACTATTTTACAAGACTCAGTTGCTATAAATAAGTCTATGCTTTGACAATACGTTCCAACAACCCGCAAACGATTTTAATTACCAACATTGAAGAGTGTGGTGCTCTAGCCTCCCTGCCTATACCAGCGAGGAAACGGCGTGATAGTAAATAAGTAACGTAGTATTCTGCAATATAAAGTATATTATTTTTCTTAGACAGTTTTTTTTGTATATTTGTAAGTGATCCATTTTATTTGTTTTATTTATCAAGGAACAATGTTCTAAAATCGTGAGATCATAATAAAAATTCTACCCGTTTAGAATAATAAGTTTCATTCGCACGTTTTACAGCTAGAAAATTTAATATTTTTTTTATAAAAGTAATTTAAAACTTCACGCGAAAAAAGCGGCCGTGTTCACGATTTTCCTGAATATATCCGTCCTTTTCTGGCCAACTGATTTGGCGCGAGAGGAGTTTTCCCAGAGAAGGTTGTGCTGAAGGCGGCTCGGGGCCAGTTCGCGTGCAGGCCCCGAGTCCGCCGGGCGCGCTCCGAGGGTCGGTTCAGCTCGCTGCGGTGTTTTCTCCGATGTTTTTCAAGTACAATTAAAAGTTTGCGTTTACATTTTATCAAGTGCGCTGGACTTAAATTATTCCAGACTGAAACTTCTCAAGAAGAACAAACTTTTAAGTTTAAATGAATTTTATTTATGCGGAAATACGCGCGGTAATTGTAAGTACGATGTCTGTGAATACGGTCGGTATTTTGACAGTAGATGTTGGAAGTTGTTTACTGTATGAATTTTTATTTATTCAATGCAAAACTTGGCAAATTAATTTTATTGACGATGAAAAAGCTATATCAACAAATATTATGCAGGTGGTTGAAAGAAAATATTTTTATTACGAAAAAAAAAATTAACTAACCGATTTATCATCATGCCGTTTCTTTTTCTCTATTCACACTATTCTATTTGCGTTGTTCATTTTCAGTTTTGAGTAGCCTGTTGGTCTAGTGGTTAAGACACTCGCCTAGTGATTTAATGGTTAAGTACCCTCGTTGCAGAAGACCACCAAGTTAGCACTACTTTCGTAGTACAAGCTTGGTTTGAAAATAGTATGAATATTAATGTGACACGTATTTCGTATATTCATTCTTTTAAAAAAATACATCTACTCATTCGCGCTCTTCGTTTCTTGAAATTCTAACAAAGTCATCGGAAGCTTCAAAATCTGGTCTGATTCCTCTGTTCCTGTTGCCTTCATCCTCTCCTCGGTCATACGTTCCAACAGTGGCGTGCAGTAGGTATAGATTAAGGTTATGCTGTTACCAATGATAATATACAATCATATTTAATATATGTATTACAATATATGTTATACATAGGATTATGAACTTTCGTTTAACCAACGTCTTTAGACAAAATGAATCCGTCGTTTATACGACCCTATCATATATTTATTTGCAATTTTAGAGTACTATTAATAGTGTTTTTAAAGCATAAGTTTTTTAACTTAAAATAATACCTTCTTATACTTTTTATTACTGAAGATGATTCTTTTATTGTTTGAAAATCTTTCACGTAATAACTAAACGAAATAATTATTTTTATTAAAGGTTAGCGTAAGTTATCGTTCTGCCAATTTATTTTTATTTTTCCCAAATCAGTAACAAATTTGTGCACCAAATGCACCCCGAACGCAAAGAACGGCAATGAAATCAACACGTTAAAAACAGTAAGACAGTAAATGAGGAAGTAGACACTTCAATGATTTACACGCAGATGTAAGCCTTTCTCACACTCCACACAAAACGAATCAACCGAAAGGAATTTTCAATTCACTACCTTAAAGATAGAACAGAGTAATGTGAATAGCTCAATGCGGCGAATGCACAAGAGCGCCATGACTACAGCGGTGAGTTGTCGTGGTAGTTTTTAGAACTAAGCAATTAAAGTCTCTTCTGGTACACGGATGGCGCTAATTGTAAAAAAATGTTTCCATTTATGTTAATCCAATTATTTAATTTATATTTGTTTCCCAGAATTTATAGTAATGCACAGCTTTTTTGATTGTATGCACTGCACGTCCCTGCGTTTCAAATGCCCAAACTAGACTTGCGAAGTAATTTTATTCTATCGACTTTACTACAAACAGATCTACTAGCTCCTAATTAAACATTTAACATTATTTCAGTCATTCTATTATACATATATTGTAATAAAGATACCTAGCACCATTTATTCTAGGTGCTGTTTTCTCTAAACACACGCTGTGCTAAGTAAAGTAACAGCTTACGCTTCGCATTATAATGATTTATTTATTTAGACATAATGATTATGTTTGTACATACAGGGACCAGCTCACTACCACACAAATACATTAAAAAATACTTACAATAACTGTGTACATGTAAACGTAAATATAAATCACATAAAGTATACTTATTTAATCAAATATATTTACGGCACGTCTGCGGGTTCTAAAATATTTGAAATAATTTAATGAATCTAGTCCCGCGTGACACTTGAATTTTAATTACAAACTAAATTTATCAAAAGCTTAAATTATTATAAATGTAAAAAAAAAACAGAAGCCAAATAGCAGATAACAACATGAAATATCAATTCTCAAAGAAGTTGTATAATATTATATGTTGCAGTGAGAGAAAAATACCACGAATCCACAGGCCACCAAATATATTCATATGAACTAACGCAAATTTCTCGTTCCAATATTTTCATTTTGGTGTCATCCGTGTCGTCACTTATGTACCACTTACACAATCAAATAGATCCGCGACTTTTTTTAAAAATGTGACTCGATTGGAATGAAAATTTAAACGCTGACAACATAATATGCATTAATGTAAAAAATACATCAGTAAATAGTAAATAATTTTACTATTGGATTTATGTATCATATTATATGTGTGTAGAATGTACCTCGTCCCGCAACTAATATTCGAAACCTTTCTTCTATATGTACACTTTGATTCATGTCTATTCACTTGCCGGTCGGTGTACACATGCAACGTTCGTTTTCGAATGATTTCTTTTCAACAACGTTGTTCGTTATGTGTATCTCTGCTCCTGAGTTTGTATAAAACGTATGGTATATGTTAGCAGCCATCAAAAGGAATAAATCTGATAATTGAATAAATTGTAGATAATTGTGTGACGGACGTTCAATTCTAACGTTGGTTTGTTACTATGATTTTTCGGCGAGACCCACCGGCACACTAGAGATAAATCTGGATCCTTTAAATCAAAGTTACCAATCATGGTTTCAATCTAACATTATTCGCACAATCACAGTTTATCTCATTACTAATTAAAATATCGATTAGTCTGTACACAGCGTTTGATTTATCATGCACGACACATTACGTAAAATAAAATAAGAAAATAATACAAAACAAGATAACGTACTTGTTCTTCTTCTTCTCCAGTCGGGCCTACCCTATTGTTTAAGGGCTTTGTAAAGTTAGAACGGGTGACCTTGCATCGCTTTCGAAAGCTTTGCTATGTCTGGCATGTAACTGCTTATTCAATTTTAAGCGTGATTGTAAATTATCGTCGGTTATTTTGCTTCTTAAGTTTTTTTTATTTGACTGATGGAAGATAATGTTTGTTCCGATAGATAGGTAAGATTGTGAGAATGGAAAATGCTAGTTCTTTTATCGTGTCATGTTTCAGACAAACCATTCCATGTATTAAATATGATTGTACGTGTAAATATGAACTGAAGTTGAAGAGTCGCAAATGCCCATGAAAAGAGTCGCGTGCGGCTCGCAAGCCGCGGTCTGCCGACCCCTGGGGTAGGCAGTAGGCATTAGCATTCAGAAGGTCCTCTCTTTCTCTCTGCCCTTTCACCTTTCACCACCAGTATCACCAGATTATGTATATCTCCCTCTCTGTGGAAAATTGGTGCATCAGACAGATCGTGAACGATCTATCTTAATTGTTTCAAAATCAAGGCATTAGTGAGCATTACAGTCCATGTTACATCCCATGCACCTGTCTCCATCACCACATTTCAATGACGATAACTTTTTTCTCTCTCTTGCGTTTTATGTCCATTTTTTCATTCGTGATAGATGTTTTACCAAAGTAGATTCGGCTTAATAATATACTATTAAATTTATATTAAAAATATAAAGAGTTATAAAACAGAAATACTGAAAATAAATACTAATATATGTATCTAAAATATATTAATTCAACCTTTATTCATTATATCTGCATCAGAGTTCAAGTTTCCCACTTGTGGTCTAGTGATTACGATATTCGCGTAGTGATCTAGTAGTCCGGAGTTCGAGTCTCGTCCCAGGAGGCCATACGTTAGTCCTGTTATCATAGTACAAGCGTTTAACTTAGTTTGTAAATAGTAAGAATATTGATGTGACACGTATTCCGTGTACGCATCTCTATTTTTTTTTAAATGGTGACGTCGACTCTTATTTATTGGCGACATTTTTTGTGATCGTCAAAGCAAATATTCGTAGACCGAAAATTTCCTGTGCTTAACAAATACATACTCTATCATGCATGAAATTTCCTATGCTTAACAAATACATACTCTATCATGCATGAAATTTCCTATGCTTAACAAATACATACTCTATCATGCATGAAATTTCCTATGCTTAACAAATACATACTCTATCATGCATGAAATTTCCTATGCTTAACAAATACATACTCTATCATGCATGAAATTTCCTATGCTTAACAAATACATACTCTATCATGCATGAAACGAAGCTTATTCAAATGTATTGAAAAACACGTTTATTATATTATTAATCTGTTATCCTTCCTATAATGTGGTGTCCAACGTTTTACATACATAATTAATCGAACGTGCTGTCGGGTCTCGCTCATTTGGTACATATTTAGATAATCTGTTTACTTTGAGATCTGCCTCCCAGTAATGTAAGACTCTGGACCGTTAAAAGTTAACGTTGGCGTAAGGGTTGAAGAGAACGCAGAGGAAAAGGTCGATCGAGCGAACGGGGCGAACCGCGACCCAGGTTATCGCTTAAACCACCAATGGCAGGACCGCTCGGATATAAATAAATAACACCATGTACATAATGTACGTACCTACAGTTCTTTTCGAATTTTTGCAAAAGAGTAAGTAATTTTATATACATATTTAAATACATATTATATATAGCAATGTTCTTAGGTTTTCACCGCCGTTCAGAATCTTCTGTGTATAGTTTTCTGGGCTAATCTGCCGTGTATATTTGACCTTTCTGGAAGTGAACACCCAGTGAACATAAATAGGGATGATGGCCTAAAATTAAAAACCTCGCGGTTTCCCGCGCTTCAAAACCATAGGGGTCGATGAGCCCTCACAGATAGTGATCCGACAGTAGATGGAACTAAACATAACACAACACTACTCACTTCATACAACACCTGTTTTCGACACGGTACTGCAAACCAGTACTTAACCACAAAACTAACAGTCATGCATCACATCAGCCCTGATGATGGATCCTGCAGTGGGATCCGAAACTGGTATGGTCGAGTGGCTATATTAAAACTAAAAAAAAACCTAACTATACTACCTTCATGACGTTTTTCCGAGAGGGTTGGCTGAAAAGATGGAGCGCTACACTCTTTTGTCCTGACACACGACTTTCGCTTCATATTTTGACACAAGCTCGTCGATTGCTGTTTACCTGATCGTGCTAAATCTTCTGCGTACGTCCTCTATTTCAAATGCCATCAATATCTTTCATTCTTCATGATCAAACCATCTAAGCGATCCCTTTTCCAACTGAATGCGTCAACTGACCGCCTACCCCGCAAATCGCCCTCAGCACTCCCAGCAATGGGACCGGCCGGCCTCCCCTCATTCCCCCGCTCATCCCCCCAACCCTTGCCACCGGCCACCGTTCAAGATGCTCAAGTACAGCATCAACAACCCTCACAAGAACGCGTGCCCAACCACAACGACAGACCATTTACGAACGAGAATCTCGACGTATTTGCAAAAGAGCTCCAAAAGTTCGTATAGGAGGCTTCAAACATGATCATTAGAATCCGCAACGATAAACGTTAAATAGACGCATCAGTGTACTCCCGCTCCTCTGCACCACGTCAGC
Organism: Eubasilissa splendida; assembly: GCA_031772225.1. Taxonomy (NCBI): domain Eukaryota; kingdom Metazoa; phylum Arthropoda; class Insecta; order Trichoptera; family Phryganeidae; genus Eubasilissa; species Eubasilissa splendida. The sequence continues at coordinate 14,147,221 of CM062845.1, read as the reverse complement.
AGGCTTAATAATAATAATAATAATAATAACTAAAAAAAATCCAATACATGTACCATAGATGAAAGAGCAAAGAAGTCGGTTGGTTCCGGTACTCTATAAGCCATTAGATTCAAGTTCAAGTCAAGCGATCCCACTGCATTCTGTCTACTGTTGTGCCTTCTCTGACAGTTCCATTTAAGTAAGTGGTTACAATGTATTACTTAAGTATTATTAAACAAATGTAAATTGTGGATTAATTGGATAGTAAATAAAAAATAATTGTTCGCACATCACATCATTTATTGTACTTCTCTGTGTCAAATTTGTACTGGTTGATGAACAAGCCAACAAATAATATGGCGCTTCTGTACATTCTGTATAGCTCTGCATCACAGACAACTGTCAAAACTGAATTGAACGTCTAAAACCGTCAAGTTACTCTCTACCAAGACTGTTGCCGTAAAACTGACTATAAGAAACAGTCATTTGCTAGGGCAGGTTCAAGAGTTCAAAAATCATTCAATAGTGCCTATATTTTAATCTTCTTTTTCAGACGATTTGCGTCCAGTATTGAGAAATTCCTATTCTCCACAGCTCCCTGTCTTTTACGTTTTGCTCCCAATTTTGCCCAACATTTGCTCGACGTTATCTAACCATCATGTCTTAGGACGGGTAAAAAGGCTAGTATGAAATATGTATGCCGGTGGACAGGTTTTATCTTTTTCAGATAACGCTATACTATTCCTTTAAATGTGTACCACAGACTAACTGAAACTTAAATTCTCGTATATACTCCTCTATACACGAGTCTTACTCTCATAGAGAAGAAATAAATGTTAAATGAAATTATGATTATTATATTTTCTAATATTAAAATAAAAAAATTATTTGCTGTGCGGCAAGTAAAGGTGATGGCGATATTGGTATATGATCAGATACGTAGTAATGGTATCGAAATTATTTAGAAGCGTCAGATATATATATATAAATAAATATATATTTTAAATTCAACTATAAAAGGATACAGATGTTACTTCAGTGTCAAATATGGAAGTCTTTCTTGAAAATCAGACAATGAGCATTGAATTCCTGATGCGTCAATTGCATGACGATTTGTGTGCAGCGGATGGTGCATTTAATTTAGCCGTCTGGTTCTGGTTTCTATAACGCTGGATGTGCATCGTATGCATCATATGCATCATGTACATTTGCAGCTTGCCTGAGATAAGATCAGGTAGTTATTAACGTAGTATTTGAAATGTTCTAGACATACTAGATTATTACAGAAATAATGACCGACTTTAACCTTTAAATTCAACTTAATATGACTTCAGAGTAAAAAAAATATATTAATAAATTGTTTCCAAGGTCTTTGGAAAAGGCGAATGTTTTCGTTAATCAATTGGTCTCCTTCGATTAATCAGTTCTGGTTATTTGAACCAACGCCGCACTATTCATTCAGAAGAGGTTCCTTCATCCCATTATTGATTGCGTACTGAAGGATTATTGCAAATTAAATGCTCGATTCAATAAATAAATAATATAAAACTGATTACCGACTGTCAATTGAATGAATGTTACCTCGCAAAACAATTTCAGAATGATGTAAAATTAAAATCGTTTTCGGACCAACTTAAAAATATTCACTACTCACTCACCGGTACAACACAAATTCATTCCATTAATTAATTGTTAAGACACGCCTGTAACATGTCTATTAAATATTTTAACGAGTAAGGCAATCGTAATATTTTATAAAACTATTAACTAATAACATTCACAACTACAAGACAGAAAATCACATTTTACTGTGGTGAAGAATCGAAAACAGATTTTTATTATGCACGCTGTATAATATATGACATTATTAGTTTCAACTAGATGTCCCTACCACATTGCATCTATCTTTAAGAATCTAATTGATTTGTAGAATTAAATATGACGTGATTAATAATATTTATGAAAATACAGGAATCAAATAAGAATATAATTTATACATGATTTCATAACTTTCTCTTGATAATAATACTTGATTAATTTAGATTTAGATTTCAAATATCTTAATTGAACCATATTCCGTGTAAATTGACGAAAATCTTCCAGAAGTCCAAAAGCTGTCGTTGATGCGGATTCTCTGTTGTCGGGACTTTCACCTGGGCTAGATTTGTTGATCGCGTCACTTTAATGAAAACGGCACTATCGTTTTAGTTTACTTTTCCATATTGTGAACCTCCGCCATTGATTGCAATGAAATAACATAAGATTTAACTTTGAAAGTACCAAAATTGATAAATATTTCGTTTTTAAATATTCTTTTTAAAAACGTTTCTATTATCAGTTTAGAACCAAAAGATTGTATACTTACTCGTATCAATTTAATTCGTATTAAAAAAGATATTAACACTTTAGTCCGATGCAATACACCAGTTAATTTTTCAAATTTGCCTATAAAGAAAGAATTTCTTAGAAGTTGGTTTGTTTGTTTTTTAAACAAATCTATAGTTTTATTCCTAGCTTGATGGAATTTTGTGCATTTGACCTCCGAAACATGAGGAAGGTCACTGTTTACATGAGATTTTGAAAAATAGGTGTCTATCCTCTTTTCCCATCCCTTAAAGCAGAATTTTGTTGCTTTTTGATGAAATTTTGCACACTTGACGTTCAAAATAAGAGAAAAATTACTGTCTACATCTGATTTCGAAAAAAAAAACTACCCCCATCCTCCTAAATGAAGCCTTTTCACTCTGCGTAAAGCCCGGGCAACGCCGGGTACTTCAGCTAGTCAAAAGGTCGTTGCGTTCCATATTCATTTATATAATTATTATATACGGCAGTGAACGCGAACCCCTTTCCGCAAGTGGGTCAATTCTAAAAAAATTCTTCAAATAAATAATTGTATAATTAATTTTTTTTCAATTAATATAACGTCTTACATTGAAGATCCGTATCACAACAACGCTTCTATTACAAGTAACATAAATTTAACTGTATTTTTTTTCAATAGCCTTGGTAGGTTGACGCCGGGTTTCGTGTTCGAGAATCCTCTCGCCATTCCCACTTAGTTGTGCCTATCATGCGCTTTTGTCATGTGAGAGAGTAGTCCAACTGGAGGGGCGCACTCTCTCCCACACACGTCATATGATACACTGACCGGTTCAATAATACCGTATTTACGAAACCAATCTTCCTGATATAATCAACACAATAAATCAAACACGATTTTTTTGGTTCTATATTTAATTGTTTCAAATAATTGGATGATCACATATATGTAGAACCAGAAAAATTGTGTTTGATTTATTGTGTTGATTAACAACGGAGTTCTATAAAATGAATACTATCTGTATTAAAAAAAATAATCATCCATTATCTTCTCACTTTAATACTCGATATTTTTATCAAAATATTTAAATTATGTCGGCAAGTCACTGGTATAACAGGAAAATGCAATAATACTCACCCTTTTTTTTTAAATAGATATGCGTACGTGTAATACATGCCACATCAATATTATTACTATTTTCAAACTAAGCTAAACATTTGTACTATGAAAATAGGACTATATTACGGGTGTCTTGGAACGAGGCGCGAAATTATCAGCGCCCAAAATTCAGCGTATTGTACAGTAAATAATATTTTTCCAGATTATACTGGGAATTCGATGCTCGGCTCAGAATCAAGACAACGTAAAAAAAAATCTTATTCATATTTAATTTGTATTTAAAAATTCTATCCCACTTTAACACGTTTTTTAAATAAAATTCAAATATTATTCGCGTGTATACAAAAAACGTCTGCGTGCCATAACTTCGCCATCCCTGGTATAAGGCGGTTCAATTCAAGCCAATGACAGTTTAATTTTTTTTTTCATATAATTTAGTTTATTCTAATATACATATGTATTTTTAACCTATATCATTAGAATAAAAATATCACATTCAAATATTTAATTTGTAATTATGTAATAATAATAATAACAAACGCTCACTAAAATATATATTAAAAATAATATATCGCTCCCTTGATGTAGAACAAGTCCAATACATGTATATTTTAATCTTTTAGGGAAATAAATACATAAAAGTAAAAATAAGCCTTAAAAATAAATTAGTTTTTTTATGTAACTTTTTATTTTGTCGATTTCCTTTATTGTTTTAATTTATTTTATGTGTTTAATATGCTTTCATAGTAATACTATTTTTAAATATATATCGTTTTAACTGTATTATTTTTCATTTCATTGTTATCTTGTTATTATAAAATGTTATTGTTTCGTCACACTTGTGCCGTAAAATATAAGTTATAAAATATTCACGAGACGAGTTTAAGGTTTCATAATTTTAAAATGTTGATAAAAATATGATTCAAGTATTACACATTTGTGAAAAGGAGGAATGTCTAATTATTTCACTACATATTGCATATATTTTTCACATCACGTTTTAAAACCAACATTTTCGAATGTTTTTTATTGTAAGGTTTCCATTTCAATGCAGTATGTGTGATAATAGTTTATTAGCTTTTCTTTTCGAAAATCTTATTTAATTTGATTCTATTAAAAATTAAAAATAATACGAGTAAAATTAGGTAAATATTATTAATATTATTAATTGACATGACTGTTACTTTGTGGTGTAACATAATTATTTTAATTTTTACAACTAAACTTTGTAATACACATACGTTGGGTTATTGTCACTATTATAGTTTCGAGAGGTGCAGTCCCTTTCATCATCAGGTTATCACATGATGAGAGGGACTGCACTTCTCGAAACTATAATTGTGACAATAATCCAACACGTGTGTATTACAAAGCTTAATTGTGAAAATTAAAATGAACATTATTATATTAACAAGTTAGTCTTTCTCAACATATAATTTCTATAATTTTTGTCTGAACGTTTGAAAGTTTCTTGCGAACATAATTCGCACGCATGCATATGAATCATTCTTTATAAGTCTGACAAAATGATGTTTCGTCGCTTGACCGGATATGAAAAAAATGCTCATTTACCTATTGTTTACGCAAGGGGTGGAGAAACGAGATATAGGAAGGGTGGTAGTAATTCGGGAGAGGGACAGGGCAATGCTCAATGACCAAACAAGAAGCACGACTAATCTGGATTTTATATTCTGTAGTCACAGCTCTTGAACTTCAGGAATCTTCTTCTGTGATTAGCATGAAGTACTGTGATATACAACAGCGGTTTCGGCAAGCACACCGCGAGGAACCGAATACACTAGCAACTGGTAAACTTTACAACAGCTTCAAGTTAGTGACGAGCACATAGCAGCGTCCACTCTATTTGACATTTCAAAAGTCATAGACAATAGACAGAAAGAGTCGTACTCTAAGGTGAGGGTAAGGGGGGAAAAGATAGGTAGATAAACATAGTGGAGCATCTAAACACGACCGTGGATCTGTCATAAAAACCGAATACCTATTAAATTTTATCGAGCTCAATTCATAATGCTTAGTTATTATATTTTCTATTTAAATGACATTAAATCAAGTATTTTAATAATTTGATGAGGAACGTAGGTACTTAAAAATGAGCCGCACAGCGGCAGAGTAGCCTAAGTGAAAAATTTCATATTTTAAGTTACGTACACTAATACGCTCAAAATTAATTGTTTTTTATTGGATTATTTTAATTATAGTAATGTTAATACATATTTTTATTAAAATACATAATAATATGAAATTTCTTCGTCTTTTCAATCTCGTATCTCCATTTGATCACTTTATATAGATGGGTCACTTTGCCGCTGTCCGACTCAAATTTTGTTATGGAATAAAATTAAGTTTTGTGGCTGGAATTTGTTTATTGAATAGAATTAAGATATTAAAAATTATGGAAATAGACAAATTTCGCAAGAGTATTAATTTTTATTAAAAAATTTTTTTATGGTTTCTCAGCTTTGTACTTTATTTAACTAAAATACTTTCATAAAATCGACGGCTGGTGGCGTCATCTGAATGATGCTTTTCATATACAGCATTTTTCTTTATATATCTACTTAGATTAAATATTTTTTCCCCGTCATTATTGACCTAATTTATTATTTTGTTTTAGGTAGCCGTAAAAACCGAAACATTAAAGAAGATATTTTCATGATTTAAATTTTTTACTAAATACAGTTGTGTTAATATGACCTTATTTCCTCAGATATTCCTCTTAGCTATTTTCAGTTATTATGAAAATTAAAAGTTATTCGTTAAAAATCTGTAAATTTAATTTTATATCCATCGTATCTGCGCTGGATTTAAAGTTAATTGATAACTAATTTGGAAATACTGAACAAATCATTTATTCTTAACTCGTTAATTATTTCAAAACGAATAAATTCAAAAGAGAAAAGTTAATTTCGTTTTTTAACTAAACCTTTTTTTAAAGATCAAAATCCTTTCATAAAATAAATGTCAGACTGTTGGCGTCCCCCACGTGACTAAATTATTTCTACCAATGAGCTTTACTTAAAAATTGTAGATTGTTAATGAATTGTGGGAATTGTGTGAAAAATAAATTCTATTCTACATTGTCTTTGTGTAAATTTACAATCTTCTACATGAAAGCCAGATTCAAAAAAATGAAGAGAATTGATTTGATTTATTCATTCTTAGTGTGTTAAATTATCGTGAAGTTTATAATTTTTATCGAGAAGATTCAATTTCAGAACGTGGTTCAAACAAATTAATTAATTTGAAATACATACAGAAAAAATCTATCCATCGACAAAATATTTGGTTGCCACCGGATTACGAAGCCGGAACATTTCCTATGTATAAGTTGTATCAAAGATTATCCAAATTTTATAAAATGGATTGATTTAATGTATTACTCTAAAATTTTTGAAATTCATTGCAATATAAAATTGATTACTTTTGAAAATGGATTATTAGATGCATCATTTACAGAAACTACAGAATATAAATTACAAATTTGTCAAAAACGTAAATGGTTGACGTGGCGAAATGGTAAAGTGTCTCCCCGGACAGAAAAAGTTTTGGGTTTGTATCCCGCTGGCAACTAAATATTTTTTCGATAGTTGGATTTTTTTTGTCTATCTTTCTGATTGATTAATTTAATTTGTGTTAAATGTTAATAATAATTCTATTTCTTATTTGATTATTTAAATTCAACTGAACTTAAGGTTCACCATAACTATTAGACAACAAGGAGTAGGTATATTTCAATTCAAGTTGAAACAGGAAATTTCCTCTAGAAGTTTGGCCAGAGCCTTCAGCACACCCTCAAAACCCCCCTTAAATGGAAAGGTTTTGATGCTCTAAGAATTGTGGCGCCTACACAAAAGTATCATAGAGCAATCTAGATTTATCCGGAAAAATCTGCAGACGAACCTAAGGTGATTCATTATTTTTTGGTAATCGCCGTATTCTCTGCCAATGAAGATTAATCCCCTCGCCGGAGTCAGAGACCCGACACTAATTTGCATAAAGTGCCGTGAGCCCTAGATCACAGGATTTGTTCCAGCGTATGCAGGAAGATCAATACAATTTTGTTATCGTGTTGTTGTTTGTTTTAAACCATGTATTTTATGTTTCTTTTAAACCATGTATTTTATGTTTCTTTTTATAACTGACTGTAGTTGTACCATCGTCATTTTAATATATATCTAGAAAATAATTCAAGTATAGGTGCCGTGGTTAAGCTTGGTATTTGGACGTATATTAACAATAGCACAATTGAGGAGTATATAAATAAAACAGTTATTGAATTGAGGCAAACGTATTTGTAATGCGGAGCGAAGATTTTACAATTGATATGAATTTGATAAAATATTTTTTAAACATATAAATAAGTTTCCAAGAGCTGTTATCAATTATTGTAAAACTTCTACTGCTTTTGCCAGATAATCATTTTCAAAAACGTCATCCTCTATTTTCTCCGTATTGGATAGTGGCGGTTATTAAACTGATTGATAATTTTTTTTTTTTTTAAATTTAACTGCGAGTCCCATTCAAAAATTTTTTTTCCTAAAAATTATTCGAGTAAATTTGTATTAAGTAACAATTTGAGTTAGGTACTAAATTTATTTTATAATAATTGTTGTTTTTTTAAAAATAGATTCTTGGAAAGAAACAATAATATATGTTTTTAGTTAGTATTGATATCCTGAAGAAGAAAATGGTATTTTTAGAAACCGGTAGATGTATTTAAATTCAATTAAGTGGTTAATAAAACAAAGTTAACAAATAAAAAAATGATTAATAATTCATTAAATTATTTTCCTATCTGTGAAGAAACAAAAGATTAATCGAAATTATGAAGTACAATAGAGGCCGCGTCGCGGCCAACTTTCCGTTAAACGAATTCAAAATATAATTTATTATCAAAAAGGGAATGTGGTCTACAAATGATACAACCAATTAACGCGAACAAATACTTTAGCAGATATATTAATAAAATTATATTGAAATACCAACATAATTTACCAATCCCACGACACATGTGCCGTCTGGCAACAAATTACGTCAGACGAGTCTCTATAAATATTAAAAATAATTTTATAGCTTTAAAACAATTGAAGGACCGAGCGGTTTGCGTCTTAGTCGACCATTACTTTCAATTGAAATACTGCTTTGGTATTTTTTAATGTTGGTAATAGTAAGTAATCTGCACAATATCGTACAGATTACTTGCGTTTTTGGTACAAAATATGTACAGATTTTTATTTGTTCATGTAATTATTTTTTATTTGTAATTTTAATATGTGGAGAACGGATTAATAGTCCTCGCTGAGTACACACTATGCATTCACTATTGTTGCCTGTTGATCAATTAAAAAAGTCATTTCGTTTTGTTATGTTTCTACTTGTAATTGCTTACGTTAAAATGAGCGCGACGCTAAAAGTACACAATTGCATAGCGCGATGATTATTTGCTTTTCGATGTGATCTCCAAATGTGAAAATAGCTCTTGGCACTGAGAAACTATTTTTGCCGCGTCATCCGCAGATTTAACAAAGCTTCGGCCGTTCCAAATGAAAGGCAACATTAGTGGCGATATATCTCCTTGACTGACCCCGTTGGCCCAGCTACCCTGTCCCGGCTCCCAGCCCCCGCGCCTACCGGCGCCGCACGGTTCGTGTGCCAACCCCGTGTATGTATGTATGTACACAGATACTATCCAACAGGGGCGGATTTATCTATAAAGGATGTGTGTAATTATGCAAACCGGTGTTTTGTGGTGGCACTCTGAACGGTCGATCGATAAAGTAGCGTGAGTTTGGAATATTTAGGCAGTCTGCTTACTTTCATTGTTTATAGATCTTTTATTACTTTCCTTCTGTCGGTTCCCACATTATTGAGAATTATGATCTGTTAGCGCCTTTGATGATCTTCGTCTGCAGCCCGCAGTTAGGATAGACGTTGCGACGGATATCCGGTAGCGCCTCTGATCTGGTCGGTTCATCGAGTTGGAGAACGCTCTCTTCTCTGTGGGTGGTATGTCCGAAAGATTGGACAATCTAACAATACTTTGTTAAAAAATAAGCGGAAAGGTAAATAAATCATATAGTAGTAAGACGTTTAAGGCTTTTAAATCTAGGAGTCTATCGGGGGTTAATGGAGATTTTCACAAGCTTTAACTTAAATAAAAACTTTACAGTGGTGACTGTCGGAGAGTTCTTACTTCGGCACTGGCTGCGAGATATATTCTTTGACGTACATATATGTATATACACATATTTTTATAATACATATATCATTACTTGCCTAGAAATATTTCTCTCCTACTGTCGAGATACAAGTGTTTGATCAAATATAAAATATTGCCTTCGAGTTTATTGCCTCATTAGTGAACACACCCCTTTGTGTTACACGGGTCGCGTGGTTCCACGGGTCGCGTAGTTCCACGGGTATTATGTGCTCCGAATATCAATAGGAATCACTTTTTATATCACGCTTATTTTTTATTATTCAAGTAAAATGTTCAATATATTTGTTCAATTCAAATTTTACAATCACTATTTTACAGAACTGTGAAATATTTTATTGCGTTGTTCAGTTGCCCAACTTTCAAAATATAAACACGGTATTGATGATTTCTATAAAGATACAGTGTGGCCACAAAGTGCCTATGGTTAATTCGGAGTTATTGACAAAATATTAAGGATACAGGCTTTTCTGATTTATAAAGAGAGAATGTAGAGAACACAACAAGTCACACGATGGCCGGTTCCTTCGATGGTATGTGTGAATTTCGTTTAAAGTGCACACGCATGGCAGAACATGAAATTTTCATGAAAAAACTTCAAAAATGTTTTTTTTTCGCTTTTCACTTAAATTGCGTACACTAATTTTATTTTCAGATTCTGGTTTATTTTTCCGACTGCTGATTTCTCCGACCTTTCTGGTCAACGTTTCAGATCCCATTGCAGAGTCCATCACCATGGCTCGTGCATCATATATTTTTCCTTCAAGTCCACGATACTCTCGAGTATTCTGCATGCGGCTAAACCACTTGATCTACTTTTTCAAGAGCTCAGCGTCATACGACACTTTGACACTTTTACTAACTACTACTTTCTATCTACGAACATATTTTATACGAAGTATTTTGTATGAAATAGTTAATAATAAAAAATAAAAAAACCTCTATTGAACTTTGTAAAAATCTTGTTTTAATAAAGAGCTTAACGCGGGTTACGCTACCTTGGCACTTGGAAAAATATGTATATAAATAATTATTTATGAACAAATTTAAGAAAAAAAAAATCAGTGTTGGAGAAGTCGTCTAGTAGTATTTTGAAAATCCTTGCCGATGGTAAAAATTTTTTCTGACAGGCATTGTTTAAAAAATAAATCTTAGTAAGAAAGGTGATAGCTGAAGTGTAGCAGGGGTTTTTTTTTTGTAGAAATGACAGTTTGAAAATAACGATTCTTACCAAAATTTTGAGTTTTAAAAATTAATAAAAAATAAACGCGGAATTCAACCAAAAAAATTCAAATAGTATACATAATATGTGGTAAAAATTTCATCAAAATTAGTTAAGTAAATCTAGAGATGTTTTGTCCACCAGTTTGAAAAAGGTAGTTTAGAGAAAAACGCAAAAAAAGTACTACTTCAGAGTATTAAAATCAAATATTTTTTTTAAATTACCCTTCAATCTGCCACATGTTTAAACGCATAAAATATTCTTAAAAGTATATGTAATAAATTTAGTCAAATTTTTTTTTTGTTTTGTAAATCTTAAGGTGATGTAACCTTTTAAGATTCATATTTTGTAAACTGATATTTTTATATCTGGCTTGATTAGCATTCTCGCCTGTCATTCGAGACACCGGGATTTGATTCTCCGCCATAAATCTATGCAGGGATGGTGTGATACACATACCTGAGATTTTTGAGTTTTGTTATGATTAGTAAATAATTGATGAATTGGAAGGGTAAGAATTTCTAACAAAAACCCTCTAAAGATTTTACTGCTACTGATGCTGTGTTATTTTTGTTGTTATTTCAAGTACTGGCTTGCAATACTGTGTCAAACACACGTGTGTATTTGTGTCTCGTAGCAACTCCATGTCGATGATAGGCAAGTGTGTTATGCGTATGTTCCATTTATTATGAGAGGACTCTTCGATTTGATTGATGCTGCGGGTCCAGGAATCGAGAAGTTTTCAATTATAGTGTCTATCAAAGAGGTAGGAGACACGGCGTGCAGGTAACAGATTTGTATGGCTGGCGGTACGGCGGTTGAATTTTCGATCTCTGCGACCAACGGAACAAATAGAACGGCTGGGTCAAAATTAGCAATGGTAGATCTGAACACTAGTTCCAGAAGAATTTCAATTAATTTTGTTCATTCATGTTTGATTTTAATCAATCAGGTTAAAAAAAAGTTAAAATCAAATCAAATTCGATAATTCTGTGGGGATTTGAGATCACGAGAGGTTATACAATGGTGTTTGGAATTATAGTTGATATTTGTGTGGGCGTGTTGTATGTGAATCGGAAGCATTTGATTATGTGCGAGTTGTGGGTGTGTCTCAATAATCACCCATCACTCACGTGTCCGAACGCGGAGTATATTGTATAAGTGCGTGTGGTCAGAGTAAGTTAAGAAACGAAAACTTCTTACGTTTGTCATTTGATTTATTGTTGAACACAGTTAACAGATTCAGTGTACAATAAAATCTCTGTACGCGAAGAGGTACAGAGGCGGAAGGTCTTCCAGATGGCTGCTTGTCGCTTGATTATTATTGCCTGGCGTCGGTACCGGATATGTTTATGGCTGTTAGGAGTTTTTTTTTACGCACCGGTATATGCAATGTGCGTTCAGGGTTGTCGGCGGTGATGATGACAGTGGAGGCGATACACCTCTACAGTTCCAAAAGTAACCGATCAAATGTTCTGTTGTCTCCAAGAACTATTAACGTTACAAAGAACTAGTATTTTCTAATTTTGACTTTTTAATTATTATATAGAACACAATGACGTGTAGTAAGCACAAACTTAGGTTATGCTGTTACCGACGATGCTAACTAAGTATACAATAACTAGATACGTATAAAAAAAGTTAGATTTTTAAAAATTAATTTTTTTAACAATTAATTCTATAAATTTCAATATAGACTACAATTGTAAATTTATTACTTTATAATAGACAAGTTTTTTTATTGCTCAGTACGTACTCTGCTTTCGATTTTGCTTAAAATATTTTCTACGATTTCTCCTTCCGACAACGCATTTAAAATGTTTCATTATCAGTATTCAACAATATTTATTTAATTAATTAACTTTACAAATTAGCATAGCCGAGAATCATAATAGAAATAATTGTATTTTAACATTTCGTTTAATATTGGTAATAATCTCACTTAATAATATCCTGAAAAATGCAAATTCGCTCACTTGACAGATGATAAATTATAACCTATAGATTTTATCTAGGCAAACACCGAAATATGGAATCATAGGTTGGAATACACTAAGAACATAAAACGTTTATAGCTGTCAAGTAAAACAAATGCGTAGAAATGTCATTTTACCCAGTTTTCAGTAAGTATTATTCCTTTTCGAAGACAGCAGATTTACGCACAAATTGTTTGAAAAATGTAGAAAATCTGCAGATGTCAATTTAGTAAAAAAAAATAGTCCAGTACAATTAGGTTCATTCCAGACCTAAGTTCTAGCAAATCGCGGACCAGAATGCACATGAAGTTGTAAATGGTTCGCAAATAACTCATGACTAGACTTGGGTTACGTCAAAAACAAGGTTACGCTAATAACGTTTACAATTTTATATGGTCTTTTCATAATATAAAGATTATTTAATTTATTTTTATTTTCCAGAATTTTTAATAACGCACAGCTTTTTTGCTCGTATGCAATGCACGCCCCTAATAGAACCGGTTATTACGGAACTGTGGAATTAAATATCGAGTTACTGGGTGTTCCGGTTATTTGATGGTAACTGGTTAAAAATCACCGGGATATAAATATCAATCCACCACTAGTAAAATAATCTGTATATACACAGACTAGTAAATAAATAGACATGATATGAAGTGTATATATACGAGAGGGGTTTAGAATATCATTGCGGGGCGAGGAGTATTCTACTCACATAAATTCGATAGATTATGACACATTTATGCAACAGTAAAAGTATTTACTCTTCGAAAAATCAAATCTTCGTCTAAACAAGACGTATTTTTTACATTATTGCATATTATGTTATAAGCGTTTAAAATTTTCGTTCCAATAGAGTCATATTTTTAAGAAAGTCACAGAGGACAAGGATTTTTGCGTTAGTTCATGTCTAATTATTTGGTGGTCTATGTATGTATGTCGCTCTTTAGTTCGATCTTTGTAATCAATTTCTCTCCAATCGCATATGTAGTGTTTAACATCACCATGGAAATACATTTCTGGTTGAGATAATTTTGAAACCTACGAGATATATGCCTTTACCTTGACGGCGCCATTAAACTTAATTTATCTTGTCGACTATTTATCGTTTTGTAAAAATGTAAGTTAATTTTTTTAAAGCCCTTGAATAATCGCTTTTTTTAAAGGTGGTGTGTAGGTTTTTGGAAAAATACAAAACGTACTTTCAAAAAAAATAATACTGCCTGAAGAAATATGGGGAACGATAAAATTTAGAGTGCGTTACGAAGAAACGTGAGTATGGCTAAATGATGATAAATGTGACTGAGATAAAAATTTTGGTAAAGTTAATTGGAGAATTGAGTTGAATAAAATGTGTATTTTTTATTGAATTCATTTGTTAATGCGAGTACATAGGTATTGCATTTTTTATGCCTCACATGTACATATTGATTTAAATGAATTAACAAAATTCTATATGAATTTACATCATGGGTAAAATTAAAAATAAATTAAATAGAATACATAAAAATAAAAATATTTTTTTATAAGTAAAAATTAAAATTATAAAAAAATATTCTAGAAGTGTGATTTTAATAGCTGTTTAATTCATGAAAAACGAGAGAGTTGACTGTTTGAAGACTAGATTCAGTTACGTTGCGATGTGACGTGACATACATGCCCCGTGAGCTCTTTTAACACGACGATCCATAAATAAAACTTTGATCTTTGAATGTCGGTAATAGTACGTATGTACTAGATGCATCATTATTCATAGATCGCTTCGGGCTGAATTCTGCATTGTTCTTTACGCGCGCTTGAGTCGAATCTTCGAGAGAAATCTCATCCGTTGACAGGATCATAATGGTAAAGTCAACGATAGGCTATCCCTTAATTATAATTATTATTATAAGCACTCCTGTTATTAACGGTTTCCATATGAATGTCAAATAAGGGGATGATTAGATGGATCTTACCTGGTTTAGAAAGGGTTGATCTTAAGCGTATTTCCAGTAAATGATTGAGATATTTGATATTGATGAATCTGATTATGTGTGAGTGGTGGGTGCCCCAATATTTACCCATAACTCACGCGTTCGTGGTCGATGATAGCGCAGTGTATTGTGTATGTGTGTGTGGCCAGAGCAAAAACCAACACTACTTATATTTGACACGTCGTTTATTACCGATTCAGAGTAATGGTTGAGTCGTACAATGAATTGTCTACATGCGATGTTGTCTGGAAGGCGATGGCCGCGATCGGTCGCATGTTATTGCTTGGTGGTCAGTGGCGATGATGACACTGAAGGCGATACACCTCCACATGTACAGTAAATTCTAGAGATCAGAGACGAGGACTTTAATGATCGAGAGAAAACGAGTCCTATTCATCTAATCTTACTTCGTCCTAATGTGATCTTAGAATATTTGTGATGCGAAAATATTTCAAAAAGTGGAGAAGTGATATAGAATTCTGTGGAAGGATCTGACTCTCCGTAATTGTCTGTACATATGTATAACATATTGCCTTTTGCAGAATATTTAGCTGAGCTGTGTTCCGCGCGAGGAGTCCGACCGAGTGTGTTGTTTTCGGAGCGAAGACGAAGTGAGCGAAAAAGTTTGTAGCCACCATAAACCAGTCTAGCTGAATTTACCGAACCTTGAAGTATAGCAGTGTGGTTGACAATAAAATGTTCTAATTTCTTAAGAAGCTTCTCGTTTTATTGCCGTGTTTTTATATCTTTATGTTTTAATATATATGTTTATTCAGTAAGTAAATTCACATGTCAGGAAAACCATAACCTCACATTTTCTAAGATTAAAATGAGTCCTTTCACGTCCCAGTGAGCAGGTAAAGAAATTATTTGTGAATTAAATACCTAATGTATACATACCTAAAAATCTGAATTTAAAAATAATATATATCTACATAAAATACAATGCTAAGTAAGTAATTTTAAAATAAGTGTTATCAAATTTTTCTTCTCATCTTCAAATCATATACGGAATATCATTTTGAGAATGTATGAAGAATTTGAAATAATATTACTTTCTACACAGTTCTATTTTTCCCAAACAGTTGGTACTTAAGATGGATTCCGATATGCATTTAATGCAGTAAAAATCCGCTTTAGCCACTGTTATTATAATATTAATCTAAGATTGTCGTACAAACTCCAACCTATTTTAAATATAATAATACTGTTAAAGATATGATATACAAATTATACAATGGACTAGATACATCGTTTTTTAAGTCCGTGTAAAGTTTTAAAATTTATTGGGTAGTGACATTTACATTATGGTAGAAATATGAGGAAAAAAGGAAGTCACTTACATTTCGTCTGCTGGATGCTGGTTCATTGATAGATTCCTCTCCACCACTAGTACAAGCGTTGCGGCGTGTATAATAACACTCGCGATAAAATGATTATTGAGTATAAGCGGAATTGAGGTAAGATTATTAACTAAAAAGTGAAGTGAAGCGACGGTTGTGTTTTACGTATAAAATTCTAAGCGCACTGAACTTGCTGCAGTTGGAGACTGTTAATTACTGCGACATTTTATTTCTTCCTTGTGCTTAAGGATAGGTTAAGAATGAAAGAGATGGATATACGCAGGTAAAAATATGATAAATCGCGATTTAATGATATGCATGAGTGAGGCAACAAGTCAAACGCCAAAAAACTTAATATAATTTTAAATATGAATTAAATATATTAATTAGAAAAATATTGTTGTTGCGCCACCGGGAAAAATAAAAATTCTATTAAATTTATTTTATATGTATATCTTTCTAATTAAACTATTTAATTCATATTTAAAATATCACAGACCTATGTTCTGAATAATTACAACTTCACAATAAGAATGTGTTCTCCTAATATTAATAGAATTTAATTAATTTAGACGGCGCTAACACATTATCAAAAATATTTCTAACATTTTGATTCAAAAAAATATTTTTGACGTAATTTATTTAAGTAAATAAGGATTGTAGTTCAAATTGGTTTATTTGTGAATGTTGACGGAATAGTTAAAAAGATTACAGCGGTCTGGCGACGCGACAGCTAAAGTGAAGTGGGAAAGCTGTCGCTACGGCCGCCCCTGACGACTCGAGACGCTGCGCTGCGCTGGGGGGCCTCGTCAAGCGTACGCCGTGCATTCCGCTGCACGTAGTTACTTCCGCAGGCTTGTGGCTTGCCGGAGTAGAGTCGTTCCGAGTGTTATACAGTAGCGGTGCAAACATTGGCATCAGCTTAATTATTGTTATTTATTACATTTGGTAAGAGTCACTTTTTTAAATTATTTTCCTTGATTTTCTTATTCCATCTTCCTTTGGGTCGATGTTGAAGCACTGTCATTATTATTACCTCAACTTTGAGGCGTGCTCCTGCTTTTCTTCGGACGCGCAGGAGGTTGTTTTTAAAATTGCACTTTACTCTG
Source organism: Eubasilissa splendida (assembly GCA_031772225.1). Taxonomy (NCBI): domain Eukaryota; kingdom Metazoa; phylum Arthropoda; class Insecta; order Trichoptera; family Phryganeidae; genus Eubasilissa; species Eubasilissa splendida. The sequence goes on along the minus strand of CM062845.1, from coordinate 14,129,939 downwards.
TCATTTTCTAAATCCTTTCATCAGGACATGTTCTATGTCAGGACTGACTTTTCTATCTTAAGTAGTGATGAAAATTATCATAAGTATGTTGTTGTTTCTTATATAATTTTCACGGTTAATCTCGGTTTTTAATGACACACCGTGTCTATGCTTTTGTTTTTAAACTAAGTACCTACCGGATAATACGTTTAGTAATCTGTTTTAGGTACCTTTTATCTATTTTTTTTATATAAAAGATGAATACAAAACGAAATAAATTTAATGATAACTCAATACTTACTTGTACAATACTTGTGTCTATGATTGGAGAGATAAGAAATAATACAATACTTGTGTCTGTAATTGGAGAGATAAGAAATATTTTAATAGGAATAATTTATATATCATAGAATTAAATGAATTATTATCGTTGTTAAATGAATTATTTATTGATATCTGTGCACTAATTCTCATCTCATCGCTATTTTGTATGTCTAAGTTTTATTTCGAAAGTCTTTTTTCTCACAGAAACTTTGATACATCTTATAAATGTGATGATTTTGTGAACTATCGCCGATTCGTACTAAACGACTTTCTTTGATAACACTATTATTTTAGATATCAATCATATTTATATCGTGATACTTTTAAGTGACTGGTATGTTGTAGTAATTTACAAAAATTTTCAGTTGATTTTTCGTTAGGAGCAAAAAATGCATCTTATTGAATATTTTAATTCACATTCATCTCAATCAAATCTTTTCATGTACCGGTGTAACTGAAATCGTCAGTATTTATAATTTAACTATGGATATTTTAAATTAAATTATTGATCACTGATGACCGCTACTGTAAAAGTATCCTGTTCACATGAAAATCTTGAATCTGACACATTTATTTTTATTTAGTATTAAATAATATCAATGCAATAATAATAAAAATTAAAATACTAGAGACTGATGCGTTGTTTCTGCGACACACATTAGATAATAACGACACGTAATTCGTGCGTCATATAGAGGTTTGGAGAGTTTTTGTCACGTTACTTGAATCCTATGTGCCTTGTGACACGTTCCACGTTCCATGCTGTACAGTAAAAAGTAAATAGAGATGTGACATCAAGATTATTACTGTTTAACAAATTAAGCTAAGTGCTTTTGCTTCCTGAGGCTAGAACCCCCGACCACTAGATTTCATTTAATTTCATTCGCTTATTTATTTAGCGACTTAGCATCCAAATATAGACAAATGACATTGGTACACCCACTTTTGTTTTTTAGATCGATTAAGCGCGTACCATAAACCATTAAAGTTGAAAAAAAAGTTTTTATAATTAAAATTAGTTAAAAGTGTGCAGAATTAAAAGAAAAATACATTTATATTTTAACGGTTTAGTAAGCTAACCCAATACATAGTATTTTCGAGAAGGATCGTTACGCAAGGCCTGTTGAGACAGGCAGACAAAATGATATTTATTTATTTATTAGATTTTATTGAAATACATGTTTTTGTTGTAACAGAGGTGAATATATTATAATTTAACATGATAAACATAAGGTACAATTATATTGCATAAGTATATACTCATAGTTTATTGTGTGGGATGGTGTAGACTTCACTTCTGATATATACAGCATTGTTCTGGCTATTTTGCTAGACTGCCGTCTGTGTTAAAGTAGCCAGTTTTTATTCGTGCTGTTGTAGTGTTATTTTATTCAAGAAAGATAAAGATTCGACAGGAATAAAAATAAAAATAGAGAAAAAAAGGTAATGAGAGTATTGTAGAACTAGTGAATTATTAGTGTAGGCACTGTGTAATGATTATGTTAGAATGTTGAATAGCGATGTTTCTGATTGACCTCTTCTCAATTGGATCATATATTGGATCCATATTTGTGTAATCTTATTGAAAGTCAACGATTTCCAGTCGGTGTCGAGTGTGTTGTGCAGTTTTGGAGCTAAGAACATGTAGAATCTTTGATAAAATGTCGTTGTTGCTCTCGGAACTGGCGTGTAGATGTTCGTTGTTTGTCTTGTGTTGTGTCCATGATTTATTGCTTGGGGTGAGTGTGAGTTACTGTTGGCATGGAAATATTGGACGTGCACGTTGAATATAAATGTATTTATTATGTTTTATTAGATTACATCGTATTTTATGTTTCAATACAGACATAAAAAAAAGAAGATTATTTTCATTTATTTTTTATTATATATTTACTTATCTATGTATGTTTACACTGTCAAAATTTCTCAATAAAATTAAATCTATATGATACATATATATATAATTATGGTTGGATTGTGCTTGTCCAAATCTGTGGGTGCAGATTTGTTTAGATCTCAACACAGATTTTTTTTAGTGAGACAGGCACAGTCCAACCATAATTGTATCACGTATAAAAATATAATTATTACTTTTGATGTTTGTATTGTAACATGAAATACGCTGTAATCTAATAACATAATAAATATATTAATATTCAAGTTGCATGTCATACTTGACCATAAACGAAACGATTCGCACGTACTTTTCGACCTTGCAGAGACGTGATGAAATGGTGTTTTCATTTGCCATATAATTGAAGTTTTACTACCGTCTCTAATTTTTACATTTAGAATTTTTACAGCACGTCGTACGTCAATGAATAAGAAAATACATACTTAATTAAAAAGTGAAATTGTGAATTATCCCTAAAATACATATATGAAATTTGGCTCGCAGTTAGATGGTTAAGAAGAAAGTTGTAAGCCATTTAAGAACTCAAATATGTGTTGTATATAAATTTACATGTGTAGCTCATCGTTAACGTGTAGAATAATCTTTAATCAATAATCACTTGTGAAAGGAACATTTAAAATAAATTATTTCTAAATACTAATTAGAAAGATATACATATAAAATCAATTTTATCGAAAAATATTATTGTTGCGCTACCAAAGATCCAGGTTCGAATCCCGGTAGCGCAACAACAATATTTTTTAATAAAATTGATTTTATTTGTATATTTTTCTAATTAATACATTTAATTAGTATTTAAAATATCACAGACCTATGTTCAGAATAATTACAACTTCACAATGAGAATATGTTCTTCTAATAAATTATTTCTATTTAGGCTCATGATCTATAATAAAATATAAAATTCATTTCAAAACCACAATAATATAAAATACATTCTTTAAATTTTGAGTGGTTTGGTCTGGATCCACCGCTTCGCTTCAAATAATGCGGTTATCTTGAATCTAAAGTTCTCTTATACGAGAATGGATATGACAGATTTTCCAAGAAAAGTGCTTTGATCACTAACCAGTTTTGAAATCCTTCTATACTCACGTTTTATATTTTATCAGTTTTTTCAATTATAATTCTTTATTTTTGGAATATCTCTAATAATATTGTATAATACTTAAAAAAAACTCTTAGACGTTTTTACGTATTCGTAGCACATTTTGATTATTTTTATTTTCATATGTTATTATTTTATTTACATAGCTTGTATGTTTATAAACATGCTATATTAATACTTACCAATAATCAGGCTATGGCGTGAAGCGGCTACACTGTCTTTTAGGTAGCTTCTAACTGGTAAATCTAGATTGAAATAATATAAAAAAGGTTTATGAATTTTATTAATTATTCAAACGTACAGTAACTGTTAGAACTAGAGTACGTTTCGATGAAGGTGTAGTGCTTTCGAAACTGTTTGAAGTCAAAATTATTAGCGTAGTTAGTACAAAGTTATATGTTGTATTTGTTAGTAAATAGAAAAACAAATACAGAAGGATGTCCTCGACGAATATTTAATTATATAGGTACCTATAATATTAACTAAACGTATCTTTTTTTTTTCTCCTTCATGTCAGTATTTATGTACTCGTCTAGTGGCCTCATCAGGTGTGACTCTGCTCGTAATCAACGTTCCCTCTAAGCTGCGCTTCAGTAATTTTGAAAGTTCCGTTCAGTGATCACAACTTGTGATTCACAAGCTAGCGCGTACGCCAAAAGTCATCAGACATAACAATTTTTTTACTATTTGAATTTAATTTGATTTTTTTTTAATGTTGACTCACCAAAGCGGACTCACCATTCATTTTTGGTTATTCGTGTAAAATGTGTCGAGAGTGAGTGAGACAATTGCACGCTCTTGCATACTGATCGCATGCACTCAAGTGATGCTACATAACTGGCTGTATAGAAAAATTAAATGATTTAATAATGTATGCTCTGAAATACGAAGAATTTAAGGAAATTTCGGTTCTCTACGATATTTGTGGAATATTTCAAGCATCAAACGCGGACTGTGAACGTGGATTTAGTTGATCTAAAACACTCAACAAACTAAATATTGAACATTTAGACAATTTAATGGCAATTAAATCTTATATCGTCATGGTAAATGCAATAGGCTGTATATCAAACCCCCCCCCCCTCTTGTAAAAAGACCAATCGGTTTTTTGTCCCTCCTGAAAAGTTTGATATACAGCCATTTGAATTTACGATAATAATACATTGCAACAAAAAATATTGACCTGGATAAAATGTATGGGGTTTGGATTAATTGTAAACGACGCGAAAAAACATAAAATTATAAAAATATATCATCAATTGGATTTATATTTGAAGGCATTTTTAGAGTATTGTTTTCACATTTTTTTGAGAAAAATAAATAATAAATGATTTTGTTGTTTTCATTATTTTGAAATAAATCAGTTTTTATATGTTTAAACCATTTATAAATTATTTTGCTTCTCATTTTTACTATTATTCAACTTTCGATAATATGATAATATTCGATAAACCATTTTTCTTATATCATTGTTATTTTATATATGGACCTAATAATAAAATTGAGTAAAATGGTTATTATATTTTTATAGAATAAATTAAAATACTAAATTTTATAATAGAAACTCAAATATGACATTGAAGTTTGTAGGAAATATGGCCATATCACCTAATGCGCTTGCGCATTTGGTAATATGGCCTACTCAGCTGCCTGGTTTTCCGCGCAGAGGCCAGAGTGCAAAGATGCAAATTTTGACGAAATAAAAAAATTCGAAATCCGATAATAAACTTTATATTATATTATATTATTTTTTGGTTAATACTAATAATAAAAAAACAGCTTATTGAAGATAATAAATTCATTATTATTTATAATAAATTTTTCCACTAAAATCTAAAAATAAGCTGTTAATTATTTAATTTTAATGAAAGACCTACTATAGTTTAATATAATCAATTTACCCTATAACACATTCATATGCATTGTGTCCCGTGTTCATACGCTATGAATTTTCGGAATTCTAAATTAAATTTATGAGAACGAATTTCGGATTACTCAAAATTTTGAAATTTCGTTTGCAATACCTACCCTCTAGTCTTAGAGAGAACGTTGCTCGTAATACACCTTCACAAGTCATGGTCTCGGGTCGGATTCACAGCTGACACCGGGGTCTCTCCAGCTAAATTCATCGCATCTATCCATCGCTGTGGTACTCTTCCAGACATTCTTCGACCGAAAGTTGTACCCAGGATCATATGTTGAAATTAAATGCCGCATTGCAACGTTTATCCGCATGAAAAAGATGTTTTGTAGTCATGATCTCAACCTTCGACACTTACCGAAGAAATAATAAGGCAACATGAAGCATTTGAGATTCATCGGTTCTCTCAGAAGAATGTTGGGGAATTAAAGAGGCCTTGGACATCTGCGTACTCCGGAATGTCGATAAGGCTGTTATATTCTCTGACTCGCAAGCAGTTTTTGAATCCCTCTCTGCTAATATGAAAGTTTGGCTAGACAATGAGATAATCTGTTCCATCAGAAGATATCTATTTAATTTGGACAGCAACAATAAACAGATGTCATTCGTTTGGATTCCTGCACATAAGGGAATTCATGGAAATGAATGTGGTGATAAACTGGTGAGGCCACTCTTTCCGGAGTTTTCCCTCATCAATTCCATATCCCGATGTATGACAAACATAATATGAAAAAAAAAAACGTACGAATTCTATCTGGACTGTACAATGGATAATAAAATAATCATAAGGGTAATCGGTTTAAAATAATTCAAAAATCCCCCTGACTTTCCAAAAAGGAAAGTCTCCAAAAGAACAATGTCAAATATCTCTAGAATGAGAATTCGGCATTGCCAGGTAGCCTCAGATTTATTCAGATTGAACTTAATAGATTCCCCAATATGTGAGTGCAGTGCCGAGGAAGAAATCTTTGATCATATCTTTTTTGCTTATCCATTGCGGATCACAGGTTTTTTTTACAGTAATCTCGTCACTGGTAATTTTCAACTCCCGGTTAACTTGTGTCTTCTTCTTTCCCCTAACTCGCCACATTAAATCTATATAATAGCAAATTATTTGAACGAAAATGGTATTGACTTGTAATATAATATTTTCTATTCTATAATATTATTGTACTTTTTTCTATAAAATAAAGTTTTAATTTGATTAATGGCACAAATCAAACTTGAAGGGTGAATTTCCTATTTAAAAGAAGGAGAAGCATTTGAGACGTGGATCTATATAAGAATGCTGAAGATAAGCTAGATGGGTAGAGTTATGAATGAAGATGTTATGGTTCGGATGGATAAAGAAAAATATGTATTTAAAATAATAAAAATACAAAAACTTAATGACAAATTGACATGGCTGAAGAACCTGAGACAATGGTTTGGCCAGACTATTGTAGAGCTTTTTCGGGCCGCAGTGAATAAGGTGATGATAGCCAACGTCCAATAAAGGGATAAGGCACGAGGAGAAGAAGCAAATAGGTCTTGCTGTGGTTGGATTTGTTGCAGGATTGAGGCATTCCTGCGTTGTATTTCATGCATACTGTTTGACTAAATATAAACAGAAGGAATAAGCATGGAGATATGTTGTTACATCAACTACCACGGTACAATAGCGTCCAATGGCGACATTTGCGTATCATGTATCATCTCGGAACGAATAAATCTAATATATGCATATTTTTATTAACTCGTAAATACATATTTATTCATTAAATAGTAAATTTTATTTGATAATAAAAAATAAGAATAATCATTTTGATATTTAGTAATGGAATCAATGAAATCAATACTTCGAAATGTTTTTCAAGTCTGAAAATAAAAGGCAATATTTATGTATTTATTATGTTACATAAAATACTGTCAACTGTTAAGTTATTAAATACAAGATCAGTGGCGCAGCTATCGCCTGGGCAGCCACCCGGAGGTCCACCACCACTGAACAAGATCAACATTCACGACAATTATAAAATAGGTTTAAAAATCTTAATTTTACGGTACAGTTAAACCCGTTTTTCACAGCAGTAGTAGTAACAACTATGTGTAACATTAACTATTTTAATTGTATGTACCTACCTAATAGGAATTTTTTTAAATATGAAAATATATATTTTTTTTCATCTAGTATCTACAAAATAAAAAGGTGAAAAAACGAGGTGTTTTTGGGGGGCCGATATACGTATTTGCTCGGGGGCGCGATTATTTGTTGCTGCGCCACTGTATTCACTCTACCAAGGTTATTTTAAATCAAAGCCAATTAAAGTTTCACAACATTTGTATAGTTTAGTAAATAGTTATAATAAAATTCACCAAAGAGATTATTATTTGAACTTTTTGTCAAGATTCCGTAGAATGAATTATTACTTTCTGTTTTTGGGATTGTCACAGTGTAGGTCCTTCATCATCTCTTGGAAACTTCAACAAAACTAATTATCTCCATCGTTTGTGTAATCGCACGATTCCAGACTTTTGGGCGTGTTTATTTGTTGGTTTTCTTTGTTATGCTAAAATTTATTTTCTAAAATATATTTTACCCATTTGATATACGAGGGTATTAAAAGAAACAATATCCAAGAATGATGTTGTTATTAAATAAATTAAATTATAATAATTTATACAAATAAACGTGTTTTTTTATTTTAATTTATTTTATAACTTTCTAATTTTTTTTATTACATGCAAAATATTTTCATATCAAATGGAGAATTTTCCAATTATTATTATTTTTAAATAGAGATGCGAACACGGAATACACCTCACATCAATATTCTTAATATTTTCACTAAGCTTGTACTTTAAAAATAGGAGTAACTTGCTGGTGTCCTGGAACGAGGTGCGAACCTCCGACCACTAGATCACTAGGCCAGCGTTTTAACCATTACACCTACTCACTGTTCGAACTTAAATAAATTGTTCATTACTGAGATATTGTTACCTGTAGTAGATTTGATTCGGCCGCGGATAGATTTGCTACGTATTGTGGTAGGTATTTACCATATTAATATTATTACGAAAGTAAGAATAATGACATATTCATAGATATACACATAATAATATGTTAAATTTGAGGTTTTCACGGGTCGAGTATAATGTTAGAGAGGAAGCTAATCCTGAGGTTTATCCCGCGTCTGTTGGTCCAACGTTTTGGGTAAATCTCATTAACCATCTTCAAGGCACGCCTTATTGGTGAAGTGTCGCTCTGAAATGATAGGCAAATATGTCTTTTCTGACCGGCAGTTTAGCGCTAAGTGAAATCACTAATATTTATTTTGTACAATTAGGATGTTTACGACCTAATTACCTGAAGTCAAACATTAGATCATAAACACATGTATTTTTATGGATAAATAAATCCGTGCGTTGCTAAAAATCCTCTATAGTATGGAAAAATGTTTATTGTTTTTATTAAGGAGACCACATTCTTATTGTGTATTTGTAATTATTTTGAACATAGGTCTGTGATGTTTTTAATACAAATTAATTGTATTAATGTTAGAAAAATGTACATATAAAATCAATTTTATCGAAATATTTTGTTGTTGCTACCGGGATTCGAACCTGGATCTCTTTCAACCCGGGGAACGTGCATTCACATTAAATTTGTCGTCAATTCACTATGGTGCTACAGCATAATCAGTTAATGCACGTTCCCCGGACTGCAAGAAATCCAGGTTTGAATTCCAGTAGCAATAACAATATTTTTCGATAAAATTGATTTTACGTGTATATCATTCTAATTAATACATTTAATTTGTATTTATTGTTTTTGTTCATTTCAATTACACATTTTCTGTAATATTTACCCGAAATTTTAGTTGATATTTCGTTGAAATACGATTTTACTCTTAGTAAATTATTTTAAATCGTTCATAAAAAATATACAAAAATAAAACAGTATAAAAAGTAAACTGTGTAAATAATGGTATTGGTTCGAATTAATTTTTTTAGATATTTATAAAATATTAGTCTAATTTTAGCGAGTGACTATGGAGTTGAAAATGAGGGTAATAAAATAATATATTGATTGGGCCCCAATACAGAATCGATAAAAGGCCCACTAAATAAGTGATGATTTCGGTATCACTTACGCAAATCAAATAGTTCCGCGACTTTTTAAAAATATATGACTCGATTGGAACAAAAATTTCAACACTGACAATGTAATATAATTTAAATAATACGTCTATACAAAGATTTAATTTTCGAAGAGTAAATACTTTTACTGTTGCAGAAATATATCATTAACTATCGGATTTATGTTTCCACAAAAAAAATGTGTAGAATGGCCCTCGTCGCGCAACTAATGTTACAAATCCCTCTCCTATATGCACACTTTATTTCATGTTTATTCCTTTACTGGTCTGTCTGTGGTGGAAATCTGGGCATATAACTTTTCAAAATTAGCAATATTAACTTTGTGGTTAAAATTCATATTTTTATTTATTATATTTGTTTTATTAACCACTAAATTGAGTTTAAATACATCTACCGGTTTCGAAATGGTATTTTTTGAAACCGGTAGATGTATTTAAACTCAATTTAGTGGTTAATGAAACAAAGATAATAAATAAAAATATATAACTTTTCACCGCGCGTTCCATGATTTATGTTTCTTATTTTTGATTTGATACACCAATATTTTAGCTTTTGACCCTCGAATCAAGCGAGGGCGATGAATATTTGTTATCTATGAACAATATCAAGTGATTAACAGTTTCGTTTAATATTATATTTCCACTAATACTTCTCAGTTGCCAGCGGGCCTCAAGATTTGTAATTAAAGTTTTCTTAGAAATGAAAGCGAAACTCGTACAGTTTTACTTTACCCAATTAGTAAGTACTCAAGTGGGATTCAGAAATAAACGCTACATTTTACATAAATGTGATTATGCCACAGTTATTATTGTAAGATTTACCTTCATAGGATTGAACACTAAAACTATGTAATTAATAATAATCGGAAATAAATACCATAATATATGTATATGTGATTTTGCTATAGTTATTATTTTAAGATTTACCTTCATACCATTGAACATTAAAACAAATATTTTAGTTTTTAATGAAAATAACTAATAATAATGGTGTAATTATTATACACTCACGATAGACTGAGTATGTAAATCTTTACGCCCATCTAATATTTCTATTTCGATATTAAATGTACGTTCCAACAGTGGCGTGCAGTAGGTATAGATTTAGGTTATGCTGTTACCAATGCTATCATACAATCATATATAATATATGTACTACAATGTATGTTGTACATAGGATTATGAACTTTTGTTTAACCAACGGCTTTAAACAAAATAAATCCGTCGTTTATACGACCCTGCCATGTATATCTGTAATTTTAGAGTACTATTAATAGTGTTTTTAAAGTTAAAGTTTTAACGTAAAATAATATCTTCTTACCCATATAAAAATCAAAATAAAAAATGTATGGACTTTTTTAAGAACACTTTTTATGACTGAACATGATTCTTTTATTGTTTGAAAATCCTTCACGTAATAACTAAACGCAATAATTGTTTTTTTTAAAGGTTAACATATGAAATAGTTCTGCCAATTGCTTTTTGTCTTTCTCAAATCAAAAACAAATTCAAGCACCAAATGCACCTCGAATCAGGCGAAAAAAATTTTCAATTCAGTCAAAAGCCAATTCACTTGAGAAATTCACTAGCTTAAACATAGAACAGAGTAGTGTGAATAGCTTAATGCGGTGTATACACAAGAGTGCGATGACTACAGCGGAGAGTTGTCATTGTAGTTTTTAGAACTAAGCAATCGAAGTCTCTACTGGTACACAGATGGCGCTAATTGTAAAATAATGTTTCGGTTTATGTTAATCCAATTATTTAATCTATATTTTTTTCCCAGAATTTTTAGTAATGCACAGCTTTTTTGCTCGTATGCACCGCATGCCTCTGCTATTATGGCGGTAAAATTGGTTCTTACATTCTTCAATATGAGTAGGTATCTAGCTGCCGACGATAAATTTAATATTTTGTAAAAACAAATCAAAAAATGATCGTATAGAACCGCAAACGGTTGGCGATATTTGAGAAAGGTTACGATTGAGTCGTAATTTTAGTATAAGAATGAAAGAGTGTTTCTCAGAGTTTTCAAATCATTTAGTGAAAAATGATCACACTTCACGTACAAATTTGGGATTATCTGTCTCACATGTAACAATTTTGGTTTGAAATTGATCAATCGTTAGAAATAATTAATTCAAAATAACCAACTGAATTTAACCACAAATGGTTCTATACAATGTTATTTATATTAATTATTAAAGTAACGATTCTTTACACATTACCGGCGGCGGGTACGACCCATTTTTAGATGATAAATACATATAATTCAATTAATTTTATAATATTTTAATTGTAAAATATTTTTAAATGAAACATTTGGGCTAAACGCCAGTTTCTTCACTTGAATTAAAATAAAATAGCTGTGCTAATGTTTTACTCACAAAAATATATTAATTCTTAAAAAATGAAATGAAATTTTAAAATATCTGAAAATATTAATTTTTTTATAATTAAGTATATAACACAACGCTCGTAACTTGCCTATGATTTATCAGAATTAAAATTTCCACACGTCTTTCTGTCTTCCCGATATTTTTATGTGTATAATTTTACTTACCCGATATGTTTTATTGTCGGCTCTTAAAGCATTACATCGTATTCCCATTATTGTATATATTCAGAGTACATCTCCCCTTAATACAACCCCTTAAGATTTCATGTCTGGATTACCGTGAAATATAATATAATGTGTATTATTAAACTGGTTGCCGCGCGGAATTGATATGATTTTTAGGAAGGTTTCGACAGAAACAATATTCCAGAAAATGTCAATGCAGTTTCTTTGATCATGACCAGGAGATCGCGAAATAACATTACGTTAAAAAGTCATTTATAAATATTTATACGAGATATAACGAATTTTGTGGACACGATAACATCAATATTTTCTGAAAAATTGACCTCGTTAATATTTCGACTAAGTTCGTTAGCTAGCCTGATCCGACATATTGTTTCAAAATGGCTTATGCCCAAAATTTAAAACAACAGTTAACTTAGTTAATATTGGTCTTAGAGAAAAAAGTAAAAGTAAAATAAACATTCTGGAATGTTATAATGTAAAATGGGAAATATCCTTTTTTTTATCATACTCACGAAATATATCCGATTCTTGCGGCCAGTGCTACATAGAACATATAAATAAGAAAATGAATGATTTTTTTGGTATATTTAAAAAAATAATTATTATTTGGTTCATCTTTTTGCAAAATGTTAAAGCAATCGTAATTTATTTATGGTTAAAGATTTTAACAATATTTCAATTGTTGCAAATAGGCCTCTCCTTTTTTTCATTCTCCACTGACCCTTCCTTATCCATCTTTGGACGACCCACACTTCTTTGTCCCGTTCTCAGTTGTCACTCTAATAGTAGTCTCGTCCAGCCGCCACCCTCGCGATTTATCAACTTATTCAACACCATTTAGCTGAGCTGCTCCCTCTACCGCATCCGTTGCTTTTGTTTGTTCTTTTGTATTATGGTCCCTAAGGGATAAATATTTAATATTCTTTGGAAGTTGAGAGTAACGCAGCGAGCTGGAATACAATAGGACCAAAAATTAACCACGCACAGGAAAATTTTGTTGTTAGACTCGGAAATATTTCTGTCAGAAATTAATACAACTTTTTACCTTATGTTCACTATAAAAATCATAAAATTTTTTATTTTTTTATTTTTATAAATTCGGGATACTTGTTTACTTAGAAGTGAACTTGTTTTTGAAGGCTAAAATGTATGTGTACCTTCATTTTATAATGTGATCTTTTGTTTTTGTATAGATTAAAACATTCTATATATTAACAACAAAAATTAAGAAAATTATCGAATACACCCAGGAAAATTAAATATCGAATTAAGCAAGTGATCTAATTTCCACTTCCATACATCGGTGTCGATACTAGGACTACATTGTGAACCGCTAGTTTTGTCTTAGTTGACAAGTTCCCATATAGTTAGCTATAATTTCATTCAAAGCGCCGTTCACTTTATTCCCTGCAGTCACCCTCCTTTCGATATCTTTCTCTGTCTTTCAGTTTCTATCGAACATACTTACAAAATACCCAAACTCTTCTACTTATTACAAACATTCATTACTTCCAAGTATTTAGCACGGTGTTTATTGCGGAGAATGTGACCAGAGTATGCAGCTTTCCTTCATAGTTGTTATTAGTTCTCTTAACTTATTTATGCGTCTTAATACACAGACTAGTTAATGAATAGACATGAAATAAAGTGTATATTTAGGAGAGGGGTTTGGAACATTATTTGCGGGGCGAGAGGCACTCTACACACATATATCCGATAAATTATAACACATTTATGCAACAGTTAACAATTACACAATTTAATCTTTGTGTAAACTAGTTTTAGTTTTTACATTAATGCATTTTATATTGTCAATGTTTAAATTTTCCTTCCTTCCTTCATAGTTGTTATTAGTTCTCTTAACTTATTTGTGCGTCTTAATAGACAGACGAGTAAATGAATAGACATGAAATAAAGTGTATATATAGGAGAGAGGTTTGGAATATTATTTGCGGGGAGAGGGGTACTCTACACACATAAATTCAATAGATTTCGACACATTTATGCAACAATTAATAATTACACATTTATGCAACAGTTAATAATTACACAATTAAATCTTTGTGTAAACAAGATGTATTTTTTACATTAATGCATTTTATATTGTCAATATTAAATTTTTTGTTCCAATCGAGTCATATATTTAAAAAAAGTCGCGGAATTATTTGATCGCGTAAGTGGTACCAATATGATCACGTGGGTGACAGACACCAAAATGAAAATATTGAAACAAGGAACTTGCGTTACTTCATGTCTATATATTTGGCAGTCTATGATTAAAAAAAATTTATCGAAGTTTGAATATCGAGATCACTTTACCGATAAAAAAGTAAACTATTTTTTGTATGTTATACTTGCATATTATAAATAAATGTAGGTAAGAGGGTTATGTAGTAGAGTGGTAATAATGCCCGCCGTTGTGCAAAGGTCGGGGGTTATCCCATTAGCGGATTCAAGTTGTCCTATCAGGCTCTAGTGCTTTAGTTTAGTTTGGAATAGTGGTCATATTGATGTGAAATGTTTTCGTCTTGTACCATCTTCCATGCCACTTCCGAAGATAATGACGTAAGTCTCACATATATACACGCTAAACTCGTATGTTTTGAGCTAAAAATACGCAAGTACAATACGGTACAACTATATTGTCGAGAGTCAAATAATATGGTGGTATTTGTTGAGAAAACTTCTGAATGGACGCACAACTTGCTGCAAACAATAACTTTCGCCTCGATGCCTTACAAGAACTCAAATATGTGTTATTTCAAGTATGACTCATTGGCGTGCAGATAATAAATATATTCAAAAAGCTGAAAATAATAATATTTTTAAAATTAGCAAAATTAACTTTCTGTGTTGGTTTTAAATTAAATATATATTTGATATCATTGGAAATAAATAAAGCTGGTAAAACTTACCAAAATATTATGAACAACTAACTAAATAGTCCCATTCTAAAATTTAAGTTAAGTACTAAGTTTATTTTTTAAATAATTATTGTTTTTTAAAAATAGATTCTATCAAAGAAACAATATAATATATGTTTTTGATTAGTTAATGATATCCTGAAGAAGAAAATGATATTTTTCGAAACCGGTAGATGTATTTAATTCATTAAGTTTATGGAAAATATATTTTTTACGTGATGTTCGTAGAGAAAATATAATCAAATATTATTCAAACTTGAATAAATATTGAAAATTCAAATATTATTAACGCACTATTTGATTGAATTGGACGCTCAAGTTATGGAATGTGAATTTATACAAATTGCTCACTACTTATAACCCATGTTCCCTCTAAGGTGTGCGAGTGTGCGTGCACATGATTTGGCATCATAGCGCATACAAAAAATATAGCGCACACACAATTTTTAACAAGACTTCTTCTTCATGTGCCGCCTTCTATCGAAGGTTGGCGACCATGTTGATTTATCCTGTATAAGATCATCAACATTTTGGACATTGAACCACTTTCTGAAGTTAGGCAGTTAAGATATTCTTTTTCTACCTACGCCTCTGCTACTTTATATCTTCTAACTGTATTACAGGTTGTAATATACCATATTTTCCATTGAGGAGAATATGTCAGAAATATGCAGCTTTATTTGATAGTTATTAGTTATCTTGACTTATTTATGCGTTTTAATATGTTTTCATTAGTAATGTGGTCAGCCAGGCCCTACTAGTAGTCCCATACTGGTAAGGTAATATTTTCCTTATTTTCTCCCCCAGCGCACAAATAATAACAATGGTTCTTAACGAAAGATTTTAATGCGCACATCCTAACTTAAAGAGAACGTTGCTTATAACCCTATTTAAAAATTCGTATATACGTACATAAATATATTTTTAACGAAGGGTGGTTTCCTGGTCATGATCTATGTACGTGCATTGATATTTTTGAAAGATGCATCATGAGACCTTCTACAATAGGTAGTATTTTTTATCGAAATCTACCTAAAAATGGTGTGAATATTGCGTTATGTAGCAAATTCAAATGCAATTTTTTTTTAATTTGACCATATTATGTTTACCCTGTGCAAACTTTATATCTCATCCCCAATCTTACGAAAAAACTCCGACTTGAATACTACCGAAAAAAAATTCCATTTGTATTCATATATCAAGCCTACGGAACATATTTTTGCCTGTATATGTACCATAGGCCCGTAGGGTCCTTCAGGCAGGTAGTATACCGGTTAATTAATTCCTTATCCTTCCAAGAAATGAAATTTTCTTTTCGGTAGATTTGATTAAAGTCAGGCTAGAATCTATTTTTCATATATATATATTCGGATTCTGGATTGCCTATAAAGCTTTAAGATACCATTTAGTATGAAAAGTACACCGCATATGTGAAATACGGAATCTATTCAATTTGATTCTGAATTACTAACATTTAGACGGCATATTCCTCTTTTGGGCTGAATTGCAGCGATTTGTTTCGTAATATTGTTTTGTTCGCTTGAATTGTGTTTGTTCTTAGTTCCTAGAAATACGCAGAAATTGGAACACATGGAATATTGTAAGATTTCTTAATTACAAACCTGAGTGCACAACTTTTACTAAAAGAGTTACGCATCAAGCCTCAGAATATAGGAAGGTTTTTATTACTTCGATAAAATACATGTTAACAATATATTGATAAAAAAAAAGAAATTATAAGCTTATGATAACTGTAATATCCTTAGTTGTGTGTGTGTGTGTGTCTTTTTTATCAAATTTTTTTATCCTTCCAAGTCATGTATTAATGATGCATTATGGTAGTTAGCAAAAGTGTCAAAGCGAATAGCGCTGGTACACTTGTAGTAGTAGATTAGGCGGTCTAGCCTCATGTAGAGTACTCAGAGTATCGTAGACTCTAAGAAATTGGAAAAAAAATTCGTGATATACCTTGTACTTATTGTATCGTAATAATAAATGTATAATTGTTACAAAGTCATATTTCTTGGACCTTCACATTACGAGGTATACACTGAAGACGTACTTAGAAGACAAGTACGTAACAATAACTGAAATGTGATAAAAAAATTCTTAACATCTATCTGAATAAATATCTTGCAATTACTGTATAAGGTTCAGAAAAAAACTGTTCATATCCAATTGACGAAATTATGATAAATGTATTTGTAACTAATTTTTTAGCCAGAGCGGAGATTATAAAAATTAAATTTTATAATACGAAAGGTACACAGAAAACATCTATTTATCGAAAAAATATTTTAGTTGTTACTGGGACTCGAAACCTTTTCCTATTCCGCTATATCAAGCAAGTTTTCGACAAATTTTTGAACTTATATTCTGTAGCTCTTTAAAATTATTCCATTTTTAAAAGCAATAAACTTTATATTGAGATGAGTTCCAAACATCTTTGAGTAATGCATACTAGGACATGATTTTTTTTTGTCAATAAGAGTTACTATTTCTCTCGAAACTCGAGTTGTGCAAACAAACTGAAGTAGAGTTATAACATTGTTTTATTTATATCCATTCATTTTGATGATGAAACTCTACAAAGTCAACGCCGATTCTGTCAATAGTATAACAATCACGAAGATTGTCTATCTTCTACAACACAACGAGCTGCATAAATTATTTGTTTCTTTTACCTTACGCGGTTTAAAACCGCACATTTTCTCTCCCTCTCTGCATTTGATTTTAACATATTTTTTAGCAATAGCAAGTTCTTTTTTCAGCTGACATGTTCGAGAACATTCTATGTATGTCGGGGCATTTGTGAATTTTTTTTGTTTGATTGAAATACGGAAAATGTATTTATTAAATAACAAGTATCGATTGCGACTGCAAATGCAATCTCGCTCAATACAACACCGCGATTGATGTAAAGAAATTTGTGTAACAGAAATATTAAAAACGTTTTTCACCGTGCAAGATGTAGTAAAGTTAATTCTATCCGATTTATAAAGGTTTTTAAAAAGGATTTTGTACAATTTTCGCAGCGTTCTCGGTAATGTTTTACGGAGTATCCGGACGTCCTGTAGGCGAGAAACAGGAAACTGAAACCACGGCGATGAAATTTTTATTCATTTTTCATGGAAAGCTTCATTGCGGTCCATTGAGATAGACACTTAAAACTCCGACTTGAATATAAACCATTTTTTACTGAAGCTTATTCAAGAATTCTTGGCGCAAATCTTATTTTCTTTTTCACATCGTTGTATTGGTAATTTATTTAAATCTATGTAAAATTTCGTAGAATTCTTAGAAAATTCCTAGCCAATCCTAATTAAATAATTTATTTATTTATCTTAAAGCGTTCACTCTGTTTTTAAAATTAAAATACAATAAACAGCTAAAACGTATTTTGGAATAATTATAAATAAATCATATTTAGAAAACATTCAAGGAAACAAAATTACCATCAAAAAAGTTGTATAACTAACTAGCGGTCCGTGCCCGGTTTTTAATTTCAATTACAATTTCAAATAGCGGCTTAGGAAAGGAGTGAGCGGGCTGCTTTTGTTTTGCGCAGGGCCTAAAGATGTGTGCAAGATTTAGGTGCAGGCATTCAATATCATTTATTGTGACGTGACGAAAGTAAGGTCACGAATTTTATTTTTTAGTGTATGCCACATTTATCTATTCTCCATGATAATATCATAGTGAGCGTTGACGAATCATGGCCCGGCGTATTGGACACGACCGCCGCGTGCCGTGCTCGCTGATAAAAATTTAGTCCGCATCATCCTACTTTTACAAAGAGGTAAAAGTATAAATTCTATTACATTTTTATATAATATTTACATCGTATATTTATGTGCATTCTTATATTTTTTATTGCTGTATGAGAAATTTCATAATTGTTAGGGGTGAGGCCGGAGTCTCATCCTTCCACCGGCAGCTTCAGTCTAGGGAAACATGAGTGGATGGATTCCCAATATTAGAATTCCATATTCACCCTAAAATATCAAGTTTTCTCTCCTTCATTTGTAGGATATTCAATTTATCAAAATATTTTAATTATGCAGGGAGGTTACAATATAGAAAAATTATTTTTTATAAAATAAATATATTAAAACATACAAAATATAATGAATGATAACAATAACCTTTTGGAGAGAGTGACAACAATATGAAACAGTTTATTATCACATTGTAAACTAAAATGTCTTACCAGAAAAAAATGTCATCTTCGATATTCACGATTTGTAATCACTAGATACGATTAAATTTCCGGTTTCCTTCATTACATTCCGGTTACATTATAGTAGAAATACACATCAGGGTCCCAAAATGCGGACGGGCACACCATGGTGAATCCAAAAATTGTGGGATCAAAACTGGTCCACATTGAAGTCAGCCGGAAACTCTCCATGTCTCAATCACCGGGCGATGATTCAATTTTCGGATGAATCAGAGTCCTTATAAATCTCATGATTTTTCAAATAAAAATGAAACATGGTCGCAAATAAACTTTCTCCAACGCCTTGCAGCGAGCGGCCGTGTGGCATACACTACTTCCAACTCGACCCGTCTCGGTCTGGATACGGAAACCGTTCCCATATTGACCTTGCTTGTAATAGTCGAAAATAGTGGCTTTCTATTGGTGTAAAAAACCCATCAGGAATACCATTGATACACGTCACATACATTCCATGATATTCCCACTATGGCGTTTCGTGTGCTCCTACATTCGACAGCGAGCACCTAAAATATATTGTCAATGCAGTATATTTATTGTTTAATAGTTTGATTAAGATATACAAGTATCAGTATAATTATTTTTAGATAGAAAAATCGATAATTATACTCGTATGTTACACATGTAAAATAATGTTCTTATCATACCTTATTACCTATATATTGCTCAACTTAGGTATTATATGTTTAGCGCGCACTAGTACTCCAGTCTTGTATATAATACCAGCTAATTTATAAAATATTTCACTTTGTTTATCAGAAAAACTTCTTAAATCGTCACTTAAAACACGCAAATGCGTGTACATAATATATATATTTACAATCTTTAGTTACAAAATATCCTTGACATTAAAATGCCGTTGAGATTTGATATATTTTTATAAATAAGCTCTTTTCTCGAATTGAAGCAAACCGTGTATGCTGCATTTGAAATAGCGTGTCGGCATCATAGTCGTAGCAGTGGATATATCATATATTACCCCGGGTAGAAATATTTCCTTTGCAACGAAAAATATGGAAAGAAAATTGAGAGAAATATACTGCACCATAATAGCACCCAATGCAGCTTTATAGAAAATATGCAGTACACATATTTAAGTTAGTATTTGTGCCAGTGGCGTAACAACGATAATGCGGTACATCGGGGCACATGATGGATAGGGGCTCTAAATGTCCACGCTCTACAATACATTTTCATATCGATACTTCTACCAGCGCTAATAATGAGGTGGCCCACCACTTATCCAGGACCATTCTATAAGCAAAGGCTCCTATATCGATCCTACTCATTCACCGCCATGTTGGCACTTTTTAAACGCAGTTCAGCACCAAAGCAACTAAGCCACGACGCACGGTCGCCAACCAAAATATATCCATCAATGTCCCAAAAACCTCGAATAAAATACACATATTCATTGAATAAAAACAGACGGAAGTACAGTACAGTTAAACAAAATAAAAAAATACAATCATTATTCTCAATACAAAAAACAATATCAAAATATATCGAAAAAAATAGAAAATAATAAGACACAAACACAGATGTCGGGGAACAGAAAGGAAACCAGGAAGCAACACGAACACTTCTTACTAACACATACAAAATATAGGATTGTCTCCTTATCTGAACACCACTAACGGCAGATATTCTCCAGAAACAGCACACTAG
Source organism: Eubasilissa splendida (assembly GCA_031772225.1). NCBI lineage: Eukaryota > Metazoa > Arthropoda > Insecta > Trichoptera > Phryganeidae > Eubasilissa > Eubasilissa splendida. The sequence goes on along the minus strand of CM062845.1, from coordinate 14,109,137 downwards.
GGGGTCTCTAACTGACAACAGTTTTCCGTAACAGGTTTACCCAGGAAGGACGTAAAACTAGGATCCACCCCCGTCATACCCTCAATCATACTCTCTCGCATCTTTCAGCAAAACACAGTGCCAAAAAATGTAATCCGGCGTCTGCCTCACACGGCTACAAGTACACCACGGGTCAGGGGTAAACCCCAATTTTGAGCAAAGAAACAAGAACCCCAGCAAGAAATGGAATTATACAACTAAAACTATATTTTCTCATTGTATTAGAAAGTGGCGTGCAGTAGGTATAGATTTAGGTTATGCTGTTACCTATGGCATTATACAATCATATATAATATATGTAATACAATATATGTACTTTAGTTTAACCAACGTCTAAAGACAAAAAAAATCCGCCGTTTATACGACCCTACCATGTATATTCATTTATAATTTTAGAGTACTATTAATAGTGTTTTTAAAGTTTTAACGTAGAATAATACATTCTTAAATATTAATTTAATGTATTAATTATAAATAAATACATAAAAAATCTATTTTATATTGTTTTTGCGCTACTGGGATACGAATATATTTATAATTAATACATTAAATTAGTATTTAAAACATCACAGACCTATGTTCTGAATAATTACAACTTCACAATAAGAATATGTTCTCCTTAATAATACTTTCTTACCCATATAAAAAATGTATGGACGTTTTTAACACTTTCTATGACTGAACATGATTCATTTATTGTTTTAAAAATCCTTCACGTAATAACTAAAGGAAATAATTATTTCTATTTAATGTTATTGTAGGAAATAGTTCTGCCAATTGCTTTTTGTTTTTCCCAAATCAAAAACCAATCCATACACCAAATTTAAAGAACACTCATGAAATCAACACGTTAAAAACAGTAAGATAGTAAAATTCGCGAATTAGTAAAAGAGTAAGTAGACACTTTTTTCAATGATTTACACACAGTTGTAAGCCTTTCTAATGTTATTCTGTTAAAAAAGAGCATACGTATCGACTCGATACAAAACGGATCAACCGAAAGAAATTTTCTATTTAGTAAATAGCTTAAAGACAGAATAAAGGAATGTGAATAGCTCGATGCGCGATTGCACGAGAGCGCCATAGGTACAGCGGTGAGTTATCGTGGTAGTTTTTAGAAATAAGCAATTAAAGTCTCTACTGGTGCACAGATGGCGCTAATTGTAAAATAATGTTTCCGTTTATGTTAATCCAATTATTTAATTTATATTTGTTTTTCAGAATTTTTAGTAATGCTCAGATTTTTTGCTTGTATGCACTACACACCCCTGGTATTAGACGTACCTATATCGTATTTTAGGTTATGGACCAGACCACCGCCGTAAAGTGAAAGTCGTCATTTTTTTTAATTTGGATTTGCGTATAGATTCCTAGAAATATATATTTTTTTATGGTAATGTGAATAGTATACGATACAACAGACCGATTTTGTTCTTATTTCAATTTCGCATTGGGGCCCGATGTTTTTTTTTTTTTTTACATTTTGTGCTGGGGTCCAATATTTTTAGTTACACCACTGATTTGTGTTTCGTTTTTAATTGTTCTGAATCTGGGAATACGTCTGGTATGCCTATGGGACAGCTTTGGACATTTTTGTCGGGACACATTATATTTATATCTAGCGCGATGCGTTCTCCTCTGTCCGCTCGACTGGAACAGTCGCACTGCGGTACACAAATTGTTCAGCTAAAAACATAACAAAAAGTGTTTAACGGTAGATGGCCTGCTTACGACTATATTCACATTTATAATTGGTCTTGAAATCTTGGATTTAGATAGAAATACTAATTATAGCAGAGAGTTTCATGACGCAATATCTGATAATTTTGAATGCACTTTCTTCAATCACGACCAGGAGACCTCGAAAGTACCCCCCGGTAAAAAGTTTGTGCGAATATATATTTTTTTTTCTGAGAGAAACAACCAGTACAATAATACTAACTGATAATGACATGATATATAAAAATAATACTAGTGATGTTTCTTCGGAATTAAACAAGCTAAGAAATAGTACATAATAAACTAAAAAATAATACATTTAAACAAACTGATAAACAAAAAGATTTTTACACTAAACTAAAAAAATAGTAATAATTATACAAAATACTTTGTTTAAACAATTATTTATTAATTATTATTCGATACCTATGGTATCATTTTCAGGAAACAAAGTGTACTGAAATTAAAAAATACAAGTATTGATAAAAACAAAAAATTACAATGGTGAATAAGTAAGAACTAATATGAAAACAAATTAAAAAGGTGACTATTTGCAAAGAGGATTTGGTTATTTATAATATTAAGCTTGCTATTAACATTTTTTCTTATTTCTAAAATAATATATGTATATATATATAATATAAATTAGTTGTGAATTGGAGTGTAGAACGGATAGAAGATATATGGTTCAAATACAGAACAGGAGTTCAAGGACAAACCAGACACTAGGAGAACACGACATATCTGCAGTAGCGTTCCTTTGTCCTTTGTCTGGATTTCTATTTTCGTTTTGAGATATGATGATACTTATTTCGGTACGAACGGTAGCTAAACATGCAAAGTAGCGTAATGTACTTCATAAAGTCATAGACAACATGCACAGAAAAGTCGTGCTCTGAGGTATAGTGTGGGGGGAGACCGATAGTCAGGGACCATGATGTCTACATAGTGGTGCATCTAGACACCTGCACGACGACCGGCGATCTATAGATCTGACATAAGGATCGAACACATACAAAAATATAAACGGAGGGTGGTTTGTATTTACGAGCAGGTATATTGTGGGGGTAAAAGACCTGCGTCCTTCCCTTTCACCGGCTAGTTAGTGTAGAACAAAAGATCCGTGGGTTCTTTTACTTGAGCAACACAAATCCACCACACTTTTGTCAGATTCTGCCTCCATCCTAAACAGAAAAAAAATTTATAGTAACACCTGGAGGTTTTAAATAAAATATGTTATTTTTTAGAAAAAAAGACATCAATCAGAATGAAATATAATAAATAAAAGAAAAATAATAAAATAAAATTCACTTGACGAATCCTCATTTCGTCGGGTTGGGCTCGAGTTCGACGTCCTTCCTTGACAACCAGATGTCTTGACTCCACATCATATCATCCACATCATCAGGCCGACGCGATCGGATTCGTAACGAAATTTGTTGTAGATGATTACATCATAATATAAAATGTCACCTACAGTAAGGCGACTAACTTACGGGCGAAATCCAAAGGTAGTAATTAAAGGTCATAAACAAAAGGCATAAACCAGAAGTATGCACTAGAAACCAAAGGCATATACCAGAGGCATAATTCAGGGGCATAATCCAGAGGGAAACATCTTGTTTCCTATAAAAATAATTTACCATGCGATTAGATTAACAAATTAATAGTAAATTATGCACTAGTGATTGAAAAATAAAAAATACTTATCCTCTGGTTATAGTGAATCGCACACAGCCACATTTTAGTCTGACAGCTTCGTCGATGCTTTTGAAAATGAACCATAGATGCAACCGTTTTTATAACCTCAGAAACCGAATGTGATACCAACTCGAGGGTAACTATTTGTGAATTACAAGGTGCTTGATAAAAAAAAATAAGTGACGGGACAATTTCGTACGTGGCCCAAATTTATAACGTCACATTATATAGGATATAAAATATTTTGTGAACACGATAACTCCTGTAGTTCTGATCAAATTTCTAAAAGTGAAAGCGTTTTTCATTATTTTTGTGCTTTATAAAAAAAAGTAAAAATTAAAATATATTTATTTATACGTACACAAAATACATGTGATTAGTCATTTTTAATAAAGCTTATACAATAAACTTTGTAACCGCGTGGGTTTCACATAAAAAAACCTGCCGGTATTGGAAAAATACTTTTACTTTAACGTAGTTGTAAAAACTAACTTAAACATAAAATTATTATCATTCATTTCAAAAATTCAATTTTTAAATTATTATGAATAATTACAATTTTTGAATCGATTACACTTTTTATTATTGTATAATATTAAATTATATTGCAAGTGAATTTTTTTTTTTATTGTGTAATATGCGTAGTGTATATCACTTCTGAAAGCTTTGTAGTATTACTGTCTTGTAAGTATGTAGCATATTGCTCCAAAGTCTAGAATAGCACTAATTTAGTTGAATGAAATATAGATATCAGAGATGCTGTGAAATGTATTGTTATGGAGCGTGTCTTGTCTAACGTGTACCCGGATAACAATATTGACAGAATTTTGCCAATGTATGGCTTGTGCACAACTATTTAACATTAATTATATTTATTTTAATTCTTTTTCGGCGATCTCTCATTGCAAATATGTCTTGATTTATTATACATTATGTATTTTCACATGCCTGAAAAACACCCACAAACCGTACATCTTTTCACGTATTGTGCTGAACAAGGGAACTTCAAGAGCTAAAGAGATCTTCCATTCTCGTTTTTTTTTATTTTCCTCTTTTTTTCGGTTAGTTACCTGGGGTTTCCCGAACCGCAGTTTAGGATCTATGCTACTTTTTTCAAACTCGCATTAAGATTGTTTTTAGCTTGATTTCAGAAAATATTAAAAAAATGAAAAATAACCAATGTAAATATAATATAAATAAACCACTGTGAGTTACATGAGTTTAACGAAAATGATGAGTCGTTTGCAAACCTTTGATAAATTTAAAGTATGAATACAAAAATCTTTAAAACTTGTTCAATAAGACAACATAATTTGGTAATAATAATTTAATTCAATTTATGTATTACTTTGAAGAGTGTAGTAAACTGGACAAACAAAAATATTATATATGAAATTTAAAATGCACAAGAATAGCGCGAAAACACGACCAGTGAGGTCAGCTCGGCTATTCGGAGTGTTTTGAGGGATATTATTATTTCCGTTTTCAGTTTAAATGGCTGTAATCAAGAGATCGGAATAATGTTTGTTTTTACTTTTAAAGAATATTGTCTATTCTTTTAACTTGTTGATGTGTTTGATCAAGCATTGTTTAAATTTATTTTCCTTGGTCCACCCTGTCATTTTTTGCTATGAAATATCTACGCAAAAATAACTTATACAGGAAGCCGTGTATAGCGCTTGTACAAATGCAGTAACATGCCCATCGTACTATATGTAAACAATGCCAATGGACCTATTGAGATCTAGCAAAATTATAATGAATCTGAGAAAAAATAATAATAGATTTAAATGTCTTACGATCTTCAATGCCTGTTTAACAAACAATAATTTAATAAACCTTTTTAATAAACAATCTAGTCAACCGATTTTTCTAATAAAATTGTATCTCATAAAAATTTTAGCCATGACATCTATCCCAGATGTATTGCATGCTATAATCCCATTTCACATATTATATATCGGTAGTATAATTTTAATACCTTGAAAAATAAGATTGACATTTTTTTAAGGTAAAATTTTTCGTGTCAAATAAATGACGTTGATTAATTCAGATCATTAACAATTTTTATTTATTTACAATTTGAATCAAGTACTGGAGAGTGTCGGTTGACTATGATGGGTTACCAAATAGCAATTCATGCACTCAATAACCCCATCCGGCACTGGCCGCAAGTATCAGGTTGATTTCATCCGTGTATGAAAAGAAACGATATTTACCGTTTTTTTATTATTTTTTCTGAAGGACGGATTAACGGAGTTACATTTTTTTTAAATAGCCGCCGTTTTGAATAAGGGAAATCAGGAAAAAAAGATTTTATATATATGTATACTCACTGTATAGATAATCTTGCTAACATGGTAGATTCGAGCACTTTTGGTTAAGACAAAGAGAGTGTATTGAAATTTTCCGGATGATGCGTCACGTGACTTTTTGCGATAGGTATCATTCGATCATCACCATTCTATCGAAATTTAACTAAATGTGTAGTGAGTGGGAATGGTCGGAGGATAGACTGTACAGTATTATTGCATTATTATGTCAACTATTGCGATAGTTGAGGCGCAATAATATTTTTTTATAACTTGGGAGACGCGATGCACGGAAAATATAAGAGTTCTCAATTTTAAAATACTAAGTTCAGTAAAAGCAATTTAATACAAATTAAATTAATCAATTATAAAAGATATAATATTAATATAGATGCAGAAAAAAATATTTATCGAAAAATATTTGGTTGCTACCGAGAAACGTGTCACCATTCATTTACGACTAATTAAAAAAAAAATTGATTCATCTATTGTTCCATTTTTAAAAGCAATTAGCTTTATCCCAAATACCTTTAAGTAATGAATGCTAAGAGACGCCAGAATTAAATTAATCCATTTTGTAAAATTTCGATAAACTTTGATACTACTTATATATTTATAAAAACACATTTTAGTTGTGAAGTTGCAATTTAAGAACATACGATAAATATTTTTTTTCTGTGTATCTTTCTAATTGATTAATTTAATTTGTATTAAAATATCACAGAACTATGTTCTGAAATTGCAACGTCACAAAACAAGTCTGTTTTCATTAAAATAAAAAAGTAATTGAATTAAAATGACCTAATTAATTTATTCATTTATTAATTCCCGTTTTGTAACAGGTGACATTTGATCCCACGCAATTACTAATCACTCTACTGGGAGGATAGATGTTTTTGCTTAATGGTAGATGTTTCTACAGAAATGATCATAATCCCACTCTTACGTTTAGCGTAGCATATTTTAAAAGGCGTTCTTTAGTTTTAATAATTAGTCTGTAATGTTTCCTAGACCATTGAACATGTGATAATATTAGCGACAATGATGAATTTATGAGATTAAACTGACTACGGTGGAAACACTCGGGTGGAAAAATAATATACATTGTCTTCTCTTTCTTCATCGTAATCCGGGTAATCGTTTGGACAGCACTCTTCCACCGCTCTCTGGCAGTCTATCATTTCCCATGCGGAGAATATGTCCAAACCAACTTAGCTGAGATTTGTCTATTTTAAGTAGCAACGAGTTGATCCCGAGATCCACCGGTTGATACAGTTCCTGAATTGATTTCTTATCGTCACTCCCGCTACACCTAGCTATCTCATATCCCCTTGAATATTTAGATCTGTTATGGCTTTGCGGGCCTGTGTCCCGACCACACTCACCGGCTAGTCAGTGGAAGTACACGAAAATGTGGGTACGTTACTGTAATAACTTTCGTTTTACCACAAATTCCCTCTGATTATTGCCTTGTTATCTCGGCTACAGATTCTTGTAAGAGAAACTCGGTATTTACAGATAACAATTATACGTTTATTACAACACGTACAGTTAATATAATATATATAAAAAAATATATATATATATAATATATATACTTCAGGGATAGTCTTAATAATGCGAAGGAGCTGTAATGAGAGAGAGCTCCAAACTGATGTGACGACTTATAAGGTTCGCCTTCCTCCACCCATCCTCACACTTCCATGTCTGACACACACACACACATACTCATACACAAAGTGACAGTTCTCACAGTTACTCTGAACTAACATATGACTAAATATGAATTAAATATATTAATTATAAAGATACACATATAAAATCAATTTTATCGAAAAATATTGTTGTTGCGCTACCGGGATTCGAACCTGGATCTCTTCCCTAACCGGGGGAGGTGCTTTATCCAACTAAGCTACAGCGGCACTATTTTTAGCGACAATTTTTCGACCTTATATGTTACCTTTTTTTTGAAATCAATACATTTAATCGTTCCATCATTTGATAAAGCCATCTACCTTATTTTCAATATGAATGTGTTCTCCTAAAAAATAATAAAGTTGTATCAATGTGTCCAAAATTTAATAAAAATGAATTGATAATTCTGGCGTCTACTATCAGATTTACTTAAAGGTATTTGAGATTCTGTAAAAATAAGGTAGATGGCTCTATCAAATGATGGAACGATTAAATGTATTGATTTCAAAAAAAAGGTAACATATAAGGTCGAAAAATTATCGCTAAAAATAGTGCCTCTATAGCTTAGTTGGATAAAGCACCTCCCCCGGTTAGGGAAGAGATCCAGGTTCGAATCCCGGTAGCGCAACAACAATATTTTTCGATAAAATTGATTTTATATGTGTATCTTTATAATTAATATATTTAATTCATATTTAAAATATCACAGACCTATGTTCTGAATAATTACAACTTCACAATAAGAATGTGTTCTCCTAAAAAATAACATATGACTATTCTGATGCAATGCTCGGCTTACCATTTTGGAAAAAAAGCATCACACAGATTAGGGGACAATACAATTTTTGCATGTGACAACTTTTACTGAATTTAATAAACGCTGACATACTAAATCGAACAATGACAACTTCTAGATTTGACAATGACCAGTCTGCAGAATCAGTACGGTGATGATACCGGCGTGATGTTGATTACCGACGTCCCTGATCACCCTTGGAATCCGGCATCGATCGCACCTCCCGTGTAACCATCGGTGCTAGCGCACAACGTAACAACATACACAAATTAAATAGTCACAGACAATGGAAGACAGTGATGTTATTTGTTACCAATACTATTTTAAATCAAGACAAGTCTTAAAAAGATATAAAAATAATATAAACATCCAACCGACAAAAGTGAACAAACGCTTCTGAGAAATTTTCGGGCATCATTTTATAAAAAAGGCAATAGATGGATGGAAAGAAGTAAAACAGTAGGTAAAAATGGACAGAATATTGGATGTAGAAGCAGAATAGTGTACCGTCCATCCTAAAAACATATCCTCCTATGTCAAAAAATTTAAATTTTTCGTAAAATGTTTGGGTTTTACTGGAGAGTAAAACATTTTGTATTAAATTAATCTTGAAATGGATTAAATCGCTGGCGTGAAATATTGACGTGGGAGAACATGGCGTCAAGTGTAACAGCAGCCTCCACTGAATCGTTATATGGAGGCATTGGTGTGGCTCTTATATATCTCGGCTGGACGAGCAATAGAATGGTCCCGAGTCATGATGGAAACTCTTTTTTCGAATTAAATATTTGTGTTTTGCATTTTTTCAGTTTACTACGTTAAAATTACATTGATCAACACCAAAATCCTCCCGACGAAATTAATTTAGGTGCTGAATACGAATATCTTTAGCACACAGTTTTTGATCAAATTCGGTTGTAACGATTCTTAGTAAAAATTAAAAATCAATAAACCTTTTTTTAATTTCTCGTTTTTAATTTAATATCGTGACACTGTTTTTAATCTTCATCATTACCTTCTAAATCGTATTGTTGCAATTAGAAGCTTTGAATCAATATAATCACTCCTTCGGTGTCGTCAGCGCGTCTGACGCGTTCATGTTCAAATCCGCTGAAGATCAGCTGATAAATCAGTCTAGATTAAATGATGTGTGACTCGTTCTTAAGAATACCAATAAAACTTATCCTTTTATTGAATGTTTGCTGTTTCATTGGATTTAAATATGTCAGATCAAATCATGTCGATTCTACAAAATTCTCTCATGTATAGGCATGAATATTCGTGCCTTCGTCAAATAGAAGCACTTTAGCTACACAAATTCCCCCATTTTAAATGATTAGATACAAAGATAACATTTTAGATCAAACATTTTTTGTCTGTTCCTATCATATCAAAAATTCTGTATAATCTTGAAATACTGAAAGAATTCGTCAAGTGTTACTCGTATTGCGCACTGGTTTGTGTGGATTGAAAATATGAATATTTCTTTTTCCCTCACTAAAATATAATTGTGTATTTCTTCCGTTTCTTTTTGTAAGAATATAGGGATTGCCAAGTCAGATATACGTTTAAATTGTATTTAAAAGCCAAGTGTTCAAAGGACGTCACTTTGAGACACACGACTCTTTTGTAAGTTAAACTACAGATATAAATATGACTGTTTGAAGTATTAACTCTCAGAATCCACACGGTGATTCATATTTCAAATGAAATGTTACCATTTCCAAATGTAGGTCTATCCTGAAAATGATTGAAATTAAATCCTTAATCTGAAATTAACAATATTATTGTAAACGAATTTCAGTTTAAGCTTCACTTCTCTTGAGATTCATCCTAATCAATTCCTTACAATGTTGTCTTTGAAATTTAAAACGAAAATTTTAGACCAAGACTTCAACAGCCTAATTTCTTTGTTAAAACTTTTTAATCTCCTAAGGAGAGCAGGTGTGTAGATTTTGCCCCATGGTATCTTATTAAACATTTATTTTAAACAATTTCTGGGTTGCTTTCTTCGAGTCTTACTAAACTTTTAACATAAATTCATGTGCCAGAAAATTACTTGCCTACTGATTCAATGGTCAAGGAGCTTCCCGCTATAAATAAAAATAGGCGTAACTTGATAGCTTCCTGGAACGAGGCGTTAACCCCCAACCACTAGATCACAAGTATCGTAATTACTAGACCACAAATACGTCATCATTATCACTTTTCGTCCATCTTTATTCTGCATTATTGCCGTGCACATTAAAAATTGATTTCTGCAGCAGTAAGCTAAAAGCATAATATGACGATTTTGCACATATTTGTCACTCACGTTTAAAGGTTTGTAAAAATACAAAAAACGTAGTTGCAAGTAAGAATGACGTGCAATAGTAAGTCTGCTGTCGAATCAAATTTATTTTGAAATTCACGTCACTGACACGAATTAAAAACTCAAGCTGTTATTTCTTCCTCGAAGTATACTATATTTCAATTTTGTTTTCTGAATATCAGTATTTAAAAGCACCCACTTTTGTTGTATTAATATAAATACTTTATTTATTTACATGAATACGAAACAATTTATTAAATGTATTTATCTCAAATAAATTATTATAATATAGTAATTTATGTACGCTTCGCATATTTTAGAATTTCTATTTATGAATGTTCGTCTACGGATTTTATTAATGAACGATTAGAATAATTTACAGAGATTGTAAATTTTGTTTTATACTACCCCTACTAATCATCATCATCATAATTTATGGCTCTATGAGTCATCTACAGGCATCTCTATTTCGATCCAAATATTTCCAGTCAGTGCAGTCAAAATTTTATTATAATTTATATAAAATGTATTCATATCATAGATTCACTATTAGTAAAATATATTTTTATGCCAGTCGGTTTGAGAAGAGTAATAGACGTGTAGCACTTTATATATTTTTTAGCATTCAAAAGGTTTTAACAATGCGAAAAGAAAAATTCTTTTTCTGAAAACTTTTCCCCGTGAAAGAAGTAAAAGTAAGATTGATTGCGTTTGACAAGTAAATTGTTCAGAAAATTGAGAATTTTTTTTAGGGTTTTCTTTTTTCTATGTATTTTTGGGGTCGTATACGAGCCTATAACATTTTCTGGAATGGAGCTGTTAGCAAGTCACCATGTTTTTTATCTGCCTACAATATGTATAAACATGTATATATTCCTCATTTTAAAATATTTATTCGATCTTGTGGACGTTTACTGGCCGACGGATGACAATTTGTAGCGGGTTCTGCAGGAAATAAAAATGTTTGACATCGATTCATTCATTTTTGAGATTTAAAATTTTAGTTAATTTTTAATTAAATTAATATAAATTTTACAACATTTACAGCTCAATTAAACATTCATGATAATAAATGATTCGGCCATTTAAAAAATGTAATTTTAAATACCTAATATATTTATTATAACACGAGAGATTTTAAAAAATTATTTACAATCTTAAAATAATACGGCGAGTCTTTAAAAAAGTGACTCATTTTTATTCTGATTTATTTCTATGTATGCATACAATATTTTTAATTAAAGACAAATTAATAAATTTAACATTAAAAATGTGTGTCTAGCCAATCGATTTTAGAATCGAATTAAAGATATCAAGTAATATAAGTTTTCTCTTTTTCATTTATTCGGTTGTTAGGTGGCAGATATTGGATCTGGAAATTTTTTATTTTATCGTTATTTTAAAATATCTGGAAATGAAAATGAATTAATTTGTAAGATGGTGTTTTTTAAATAATTTTAAATATAATTTATCACAATTTTTAATTTTTCTTAAATATTCACGATCAACCTATTAAAATTCCTTATTTAGCTTCTTATCGCAAATAGAGGATTATACTTTTTTTTTTTTGAAAGGAAATGAAATATCCGCCTGGGCGATGTTGTGGACTGTCGAGCCACTTTTGAGACTGGGCGCCTCGCATTCCATTTCAATGCGATTTAGAAGCTTTTAGCTGTGCGTGTAGTCTCTAATACCTTTTCTGCGGTATCCTTGTTGGGAGACGAACGCTCTGACTCGGCAGCTGCTGCCGACAGAAAAGGCTTTAATCTCCGAAAGTTTTTCATGTTTTTTCAGAAAATGGTTCGACTTAAACTGAAAGGTTTTCAAGCTACTGAAAGAATTCTCTTAAACGAACTTGATTTTTCAAGGGTTTTTTTTGTGATTTTTTTAAATCTCTGTATATTTGGATGCTTCTATACTTTTGTGTATCTCCAGTACTAGAATATCCTTAATAATGTTTAAGGAGCTTATTTAAATAGCCAAGCTTTTTATCTCTTAAATTATTTAAATGAATATAAATATTCTACTTTACCACAACCAATTAACAGATAAATGAACATTTTGACACAAAACTGCCTGCGTTTTAGTAGCAGTTTTTAATAGAAATACTACATATTGTAAAGGATTTTATGACGAAATTTCCTGAAAATTTCAATGCACTTTCTTCTATCATGAACCAGGAGATCACCAAATCACCCTTCTGTAAAAAGTAATTGATTTTATTGACACGATAACTCTGTAGTTTATATCAGACTTCGATCAAACTATTTTGAATATATAATATCTCGGCTAAGTTCGGCCAGATCTGCTAGGTTGTTTCAAAATGGCGCCTATTCGAAAATTTGTAACTCCATTAAAATACGAAAATTGTCCAATAGGACAAAAAAAAAAGGTAAAAAAAAACTCATTCATACCTGGAAATCTAGGTAAGTTTTTTCTATTTGTCTACGTTTCTGAAAGTAGGTCCCTAATGAATTTGTTTTTTCGATGTTAGACTTAATAATACGTACCATATTGATGATCGATGATAACTAATATATCGGTCACTTTGTCATTTCAGATTGGAGATACGTATATCGTAGGTAGGCACGCATTATTGTTTTTTAATCTTTTTTCGGATCGGTTTTTTAAAAAAATAATTATCTCTTGTAAATTATCTGAATATTATGCCTGGGAAAAGTGATTTGAAAAACATTAAAATAAAATTTATTTCTAATACTTGACACTTTTGACATAAAATGTTTTTACGAAGGCTCCCTCAGTCAAATTTATCACGAAACTACGTCAGAAATAGTGAATTACAAAATTTTGTAACATGTTTGATTCAAGATTGAATTAGACCGGCTATCTACTTCTATTTTACGAATCCGTTCCTGTGATCGTGAAGTTATCCTCTGTATAAGTTTAGGTGCATGATCGAGTCCCGAAAAGAAAATGAATTTTAACATGGAATATGTTTACATTGTTGTTACATTTACAGAGTAAGTTGTTAAGTTGCGTGTTAAGTCGTAGTAATCTAGTGGTCATGTGGCAGTGGCGGTGGACATGTATTCCGTGTACACATCTCTAATTAAAAAAAGAATTTCATGCATATTCATTTTTGAGTCATAGTATTTTATTTCAATCGTTACAAATGAAATTATTTTTCGAGATATCTCGTTTTTCGATACAATTGATTTTATATGTATATATTTCTAATTAATACATTTAATTAAATATCACATATCTCTGATTTTCCTAAACGATAGAAATAGCGTGTCAGAGAATTGTAAAAAACATTTTATAAAGTTTTGCGGGTCACGTGTGGTATATAATAATGCTTTTACGGCTATTTAATATCTATGTAGATATCATTGAATATGAAATATGTATGATAGAACATATTCTACGCAGGGGTGGTGTTCTATATATTTAAGAAAATAACTTTTTTTTTTGTTTGCATGTTGTAACTCTTTTTGTAATTCCCCATAGTGGATTACGATGTCATCAAATTAAATTGATACCTTTTAATACTGGCAGCTGTTTTCGTAAACCCCTTTGCGTAATGAAAGAGTATTTTTCCACACGATTGTCATTAATATGCGTGACCTAGTAATGTTCAGCCTATTAATATTTTGTTTTATTATTACCAACTAATTAATTTTGTTTTATTTGTCGCTAATTATTCCAAGTACCTTACACATACCAAGCCAGTGTTCTGTCATTTTGGTAACACCCCAATACACTTTAATGTCAAATTGTCATATAAGTATACGATGCTGATTTTTTTATGTTAGTTTTAATGCATTGATTTATATTTTATTATTTGTACATTCTTAACATAAAATTTTAATAGTATCTAATATTTAATTTTATATAGAAAGAGTTACCCCTGTTGAGTTTTGTAGCCAGCCAGTATTAATAAAGAGCTTTAGACGTTTGTAAACTGCTATATTTATGACTTGAGATTTATGTTTAGGTATATTGTAGGTCATTTCATGTTTGGCGCAAGGTATGATATTGTTTTTTTTCCATTGGATGCCACTCGGAATATATTTTTATTAATACTAAAAAAGTTAATAACGCAATTTTTTTTATTTATTTGTCAATTGTTTAATCAGACTCACTAAACCAGTCATAATATATTATAATTTCTTAATAAAATAGTTAAAGAATATTATGTAATATTGATGTGACAGAGACATGTATTCTATGAATGAATCTTTATTTTAAAAAATATTGTCTTATTTGATTTCTTCAGGTTTCGAATAGAAAATGATACAATATTAAGTTGTTTCGAAGTTATTATAAAATCAAATAAATGCGATGGGAATTCGGTTAGGCTTATCCTCACATATCATGTACGTTATAATCTCACTTTATCTCTGTTTTATCCTGCCCTGTACTCTCCCCCTCACAAGGGTTCTCCTTGGTACAAATGAAAAAAACAATTAAATTATAATTAATGTTTTTCTACTTATAAAATTTGCAATATTATCGTTGTGGTTAAAATTCATATTTTTATTTATTATCTTTGTTTTATTAACCACTAAATAATAATAATAAATAATCCATTATCACACAAACATTCAGAGTTCCACTCCATGATACATCGTTTAGTCAATATTCCTATGTCAACATCCAATTTCAATATTGAATTGAATACAATTAAAAAAAATAGCAGTTAATAACAGGTATAATACAGGTTTGATAGACACTATTTTAAAAAATAAATTAAAAGAATATAATGATCAATTTTTATATAAATCACAGATAAAACATAATGATAATAAAGATTATTGGCGTAGGATTTTATACATAAATAACTTTTCGAATCAAATATCTAAACACCTACCACGAAACATTAGAACGGCATTTTATACAAATAATAGTATAGGAAATTTACTCATAAATTCTAAACACAAAGATGATAAATTTAACAATTCTGGTGTCTATAAACTTAGTTGCAAGGATTGTGCTGCATTTTATATTGGTAAAACGGGTAGAAATTTTAATATAAGAATAAAGGAGCATTCGAGATGTTTGAACAATAGTGGGTTTTCAGAATTTTCTAATCATTTGATAGAAAATGGTCATGGTTTTGATAAAAAATTGAGATTGTCAATTTTGCATATAAACGGTGTTGGTCACAAATTACATAATTTGGAATCGTTGGAGATAAATAAAGCGTGTAAAACTAATCAAAAAATTATAAACAACCAACTAAATTTAACTACGAGTCCCATTCTAAATTTTTTTCCTAAAAATTATTCGAGTAAATTTGTATTAAGTAATGATTTGAGTTAGGTACTAAATTTTTTATTTTTATTTTTTAAAATAGATTAGATAGATAATAAATAGAAAGAAACAATATATGTTTTAGTTAGTTATGACATCCTGAAGAAGAAAATGGTATTTTTCGAAACCGGTAGATGTATTTAAACTCAATTTAGTGGTTAATAAAACAAAGATAATAAATAAAAATATAATGTTTTTCTGTTTCCTATTTATTTATCCCAAGGGTTAGACAATCATACTGTCCTGGCAACTATTGCGTCGTTAATATAATTGTGTTTTTAGGTTTTTCGCGGATTTTTGTTATTTCTATTCCTTTTAATATTCGCTTACGTACTATATGTAATTATAACCATAGAATCTTTACTCATATAAGTGAGGAAAAATCTTTCGTAACTCCTTCTCAAATGCCACGAGCGGTTTAATATTCAGTACTAATTTGTGTACATAATTAAATATGTAGTTTGTTTGTCTGGTGATTCGGATACTTGCCTATTGATCTAGTTGGTCTAGTTCTAGTCTCGTTTTAGGAGAAGAAGTTAGTCCTATATTTATAGCACGAGGATTAAGCTTAATTTGAAAATAGTAAGAATATTCACGTGATACGTATTCCGTGTATAAATATTTTTTTTAATAGAAAAAAATAAAATTCACACTTTTTACTGTATGTATGAACTTGAACTATTTTGTGCAGTTTACACAGTCGAATATGTTATGTTTAGTGAACATTTAGAATTATTCCGCTTCGTAGCTTTAATCTTCCAACATAAGAACAATGTTCCGGATAATGGCACGAGAGTTACCTTCAATTTAGTGTCGCGTCACACGTCTTCCCGATACCACCCGTTTGCCAAACTCACATCCCACACCCCCCGTCCTCGAATATGTTATGTTTAGTGAACATTTAGAATTATTCCGCTTTGTAGCTTTAATCTTCCAACATACGAACAATGTTCCGGACAATGGCACGAGAGTTACCTTCAATTTAGTGTCGCGTCACACGTCTTCCCGATACCACCCGTTTGCCAAACTCACATCCCCCATCCCCCATCCCCCATCGTCGAATATGTTATGTTTAGTGAACATTTAGAATTATTCCGCTTCGTAGCTTTAATCTTCCAACATACGAACAATGTTCCGGACAATGGCACGAGAGTTACCTTCAATTTAGTGTCGCGTCACACGTCTTCCCGATACCACCCGTTTGCCAAACTCACATCCCTCATCCCCCATCCCCCATCGTCGAATATGTTATGTTTAGTGAACATTTAGAATTATTCCGCTTCGTAGCTTTAATCTTCCAACATACGAACAATGTTCTGGATAATGGCACGAGAGTTACCTTCAATTTAGTGTCGCGTCACACGTCTTCCCGATACCACCCGTTTGCCAAACTCACATCCCTCATCCCCCATCCCCCATCGTCGAATATGTTATGTTTAGTGAACATTTAGAATTATTCCGCTTCGTAGCTTTAATCTTCCAACATACGAACAATGTTCTGGATAATGGCACGAGAGTTACCTTCAATTTAGTGTCGCGTCACACGTCTTCCCGATACCACCCGTTTGCCAAACTCACATCCCTCATCCCCCATCCCCCATCGTCGAATATATTATGTTTAGTGAACATTTAGAATTATTCCGCTTCGTAGCTTTAATCTTCCAACATAAGAACAATGTTCCGGATAATGGCACGAGAGTTACCTTAAATTTAGTGTCGCGTCACACGTCTTCCCGATAAAACCATTTTGCCAAACTCACATCCCACATCCCCCATCCCCCATCCCCCATCGTCGAATATGTTATGTTTAGTGAACATTTAGAATTATTCCGCTTCGTAGCTTTAATCTTCCAACATAAGAACAATGTTCCGGATAATGGCACGAGAGTTACCTTCAATTTAGTGTCGCGTCACACGTCTTCCCGATACCACCCGTTTGCCAAACTCACATCCCACACCCCCCATCCCCCATCGTCGAATATGTTATGTTTAGTGAACATTTAGAATTATTCCGCTTCGTAGCTTTAATCTTCCAACATAAGAACAATGTTCCGGATAATGGCACGAGAGTTACCTTCAATTTATTGTCGCGTCACACGTCTTCCCGATACCACCCGTTTGCCAAACTCACATCCCCCACCCCCCGTCCTCGAAAACGTTTGAGAAATGACTACGTCACTGTCTCTGGTGGAGATGTGGGCGTGGTTTATTGTTCCCTCTGTCTGACTATTCGCATTTTTCATTTTCGCCGTGTTTTATCGCACATTTTCTTCCTCCTCCATTTTACATATTCCCATTATTACTTGATGGCTTATAAATTTTAACTCTATTCCCACCAATCTATTTGTTACACTTTTTGCTTTAAAATATATTTTACAAAATACATTTTCATTTCTGTTCGCCCCATTACTATTATACTAACTTGCGTACTTTATTTTTACTATTAATACATTCCCAACTCTAGTTGCAATAACTATTAATTGACCGGTGCATGTTTCATTTCACTCCATAATTAAGACAAATCATGATTTAGAATTTTAGATTATTAGAAAATATCCAATATTACAACAAATCCATCATATGAAATTTAAAAAAAAAAACAAAGCCTGTAAATAATATATCTATGATTGAAATAAAAATATATAATTTCATGAGATTTTTTCTTTATATATTTTGGGATTAATTGTAAGTATGGAAATATGGAATTTCTTTTTAAATAAAGTTTTAAAAATTACTTCATAAAATATTGTTTGTATTTAATTACAGTTTTAACAATCATTTAACTTAAATAAATTTTTATAATAATATATATTTGATTGAATTGCCAATTGAATAATATAAATGATTTTTAAAAATATTTATAAATAACATATTTTTTCTCATTGAAATAACTTTTAATAAGATGCATTGTCATGTGAAATTGTATTAAATAATATATATTAGCTCAGTATTTTATAATCGGCAGAATATGTTTTTATTTTTTTTATTTCTTATTATAAAAATAATATTATTATTATTACTAACAAAATTAAATATATTCCATCTGTTGGCATTTACGATTTTAAACGTGCTATTTTTTAAATATTTTTTTTATTTAATTAGACATATATAACAGCTGCAAAAAAAAACTGTTTGTAATGTATATTTTACACACATTTTAAATGCATTGCCCAGCTATTGTTTTTAATTAAATAATTCAAGATCTCACACATTGTATGGGAACAATATTAAAACCGGTTAATCAACCTTATTAAGACTTTTCAGACAGAAAATATACTACCAATAGTGAAGACCCGCTGGTTTACACTAACTTGCCAATATAATATTACTATTATTATTTCGATAGAGCCTCGTTATAAGTAAACTTTTCATTAATTTTAATTAAACTTTTATAATTGAAGTCCTTTTTAAATATTATAAGATTTGCCGCAAACTGACTGGATTATATTGCATGTAACTAAGTAACATTATATTAATTTCAACAAAGTACGGATCTATCATTATGTTCTAATTATTTTGATATAATATGGCAGAGATTATATAAAAACATTATTTTCTGTTCGTATTACAATTTTATTAAATATAAATTACAACATTTTTGTCTTTTTGTCATCAGATTAGTATTCTCTCGAATGTGTATACTCATATCATTAAATCTATTAATACACTTTTCATACCTGTTGTAATTCGTTTTCCTTTATAAGAGTAATTTAAAAATAAATTTCCAGAAGTATTTAAGGAATCTTTAATTATTTTTGTACGCTTCTTCACATGCGAAGTTTTCTGTCAAACGTACTTAATAGCATTTTCTCTGAATTTAGATTTTCCACAAAATCAATCAGATAAATCTACAGTATTGTCGTCATCTGTAGATTTTTTTCTTCTCCTATTTATACGTTATTTTCAGTAAAATACATTTATTTTTACAACTTTGTCTCTGTAATAGCACCCGTAAATAAGTATTTATATTCTTGCCTCAAAACGATAAATAATGCTATACCAACTTTTGTAATTACTATTAAAATACTAGCCTTTTCCCCGTTCTAAGACATGATATTCAGATGGCATGACGCAAATTTTTGAGTAAAATAAAAAGCAAATCGCAAGTACATTTCTCTTACATATAGAATAAAAAATCTGTAAAAAAGGAGGCTTTTACTCAACACTGGATGCAGATCGGCAGAATAAGAAGATTTAAAATTTAAAAGGAACTACTTTATATTGATTTTAAAGGCATAGTAACAAAACTTTTTTAGCTGAAATATCAGAATTAATGCAGCATTCCTAAAGGAATATAAAGCTTAATTTTCTATTTTAAATGATGAACCAATAAAAAATGGTTATAAAGATAAAAATATATATTTTTTGTAACTATTAACGATCTTTCAGCGTTACACATTGTCAGACATATGAACTAGATTCGATTATTTATAATTGTATACTGTTTTAATATTCGGTACAGATCTGAATAATATTTATTTTTATTAATATTAATATTAAAAATATAATACAATTTGAATAATCAGTGGATATATATATATATATATTAACATTTGTTTCTTCTCTATGAGAGTAAGACTCGTGTATAGAGGAGTATATACGAGGTCATTTATGTTTCAGTTAGTCTTTGTACATATTTTTTTTACTTCAGTTGCAAATTTATTCGTAATTTTTCTAATTGTGATAGGGAGATTGTTAAAAAATTTGATGCCTTGATAAATATATTGATTTTAAGTTGCGGTATATTTTAGTTTTGGGATATCAATTTGATCTCTATATCTTGTAGATCAGAATTCGCTTCTAAAATTTAATTGATTTTTAATTTTGAAAATTTGAATTATTGAATTTTTTTAAATTTATATAAGATGTAAAATCCAGAGATGTAAATACCATTTTTGACGGTAGGAATGAAGTTGTTCGTTTTACTATTTGAAAAATGTCATTATAAAATAAAAACGAGAATTTCACATGTCACATAAGAACATGGTCTCTTTACATCGTGGTAATGTTCAGTTTCCTTTCAAAATTTCCTCAGCATTTTATTTATTTACATTCAATATACTAGTGATACGAGAGACAATCAGTAAGTACTGAGAATGAAAATGAAATACCGTAGATTGTTATTTTTTTATTTCGTCTACGACCGTCACAGCGTTATTTTTGTTCACAAATATTCTCATTCAGAGACATTCTATTAACTTTGGAAATAAATAAGTCAGTGGAGCATTGGATGGGTGTGTGAAGAGGGGTGATCATCAAATACGACTTTGCGAAGAGGTGTTATTTTGATACGAAAACCAGACATCGTATCAACTTGGCGCCTCTTTCTTCTTGATAACTTTCTTCAACTTTCTAAATTGTTCTGCATAATAAATTTCTACAATCCGAACTCCTCTTTCCAGATAATCAATAAAGGTCACGCCTTCGAAATCCTAGAAATCTGATGCCACCATCGTGTCTGTCGATGTTTTTGACAGAATATGTTGGAAAGTAGATTTTTTCCAGGTTGTTTGTATGATCAATGTGATGTATCTGTGAAACATCCAGTCACATATCAAAACACAAAGATACACTGAAATAACCTTTGAACATGTTAACATTCAAATGAATTTAACATCTTTTTATTTTAATCTTCCATTTTTTCCGTGTTCAATTTATTTTGTCATTAGTTTAAAATACCAAAAAAAAAATTTAACTCTTTAGCCAAATAATTGATAGCTTATTTTTCGTCCTTCAGTACAAGTTCATCTATTTTTAACGAGTCACGAAAACGCTGGCCACGCTGGTACGACTAATCATTTGTCGATGTTTCCACACTGGTGACGAGTTAAACCGTTTTTTAAAAACTATGGTTGTGATACCTATGTTCTATTGTAACAATAAATGATTAAATAATAAAAAAAATATTATTCATAATTCGGCGAGCAATCACTAGAAATTAAACCTCTGACAGTTAATATCGATCATAGTTAATATAATTTTGCAATCAGTCAAAATAATGGTTTAGCTCTACCTATACTACACAGATACTCCAAGTGTTTGACATTTTTGTGTAAACTTACTTAACTTATAAACATGTTTAACAATGGTTAACTTGTAACGTCTTAAACTTCTCAAATAAAGTTATTTTATGACAGCGCAAAACTCATTTTTCTTCATTTTTTGTTGTCGGTTACTATAAAAAAATAGTCGGCAATTTGACTGGTATGTAAACATGCGTTTCTTAATCAAAATACAACTTTAAATATGAATTAAATATATTAATTATAAAGATATACATATAAAATCAATTTTATCGAAAAATATTGTTGTTGCGCCACCGGGATTCGAACCTGGATCTCTTTCCTAACTGGGGAAGGTGCTTTATCCAACTAAGCTACAGCGACATTATTTTTAGCGACAATTTTCGATCCTATATGTTACCTTTTTGATATTAATACATTTAATCGTTCCATCATTTGACAGAGCCATCTACCTTATTTTTACAGAATCTCAAATACCTTTGAGTAAACTGATAGCAGACGCCAGAATTATCAATTCATTTTTATTAAATTTTGGACACATTGATACAACTTTATTATTTAGGAGAACACAAGGTATTTGAGATTCTGTAAAAATAAGGTAGATGGCTCTGTTGTTGATGTTCTTGTTGTCTTCATAACTGATACTAAAACGTACCTACCGTGAATGCCCAGCCTCATGAAGGCCTCGAAGCCTCGACCTGCATAGGATATGGGGTGGAAAGTTGAATTGATATGCGATACAAATGAACTAACGATCCGTTATGCGATTAGTTGTATTATTTTTAATATACATCGCAGTGAGAAATTGAATTACAAAATTTATTTATAATTCCTGTAATTGTGTAACTCTTGATTAAACGATTTGTGCATCTATCTTGAATAAACAACATCAACTGTCAGTTACTTATTATTTGATCCACCTGATTTACCCACATCTACACACACACACATACACACAGTTTCACAGGTTTTCAGAATTTCTAATCATTTGTTAGAAAATGGTCATGGTTTTGATAAAAATTTGGGATTGTCTATTTTACATGTAAACGGTGTTGGTCACAAATTAAATATTTTGAAATCATTGGAGATAAACAAAGCGTGTAAAACTAATCAAAAAAATTATAAACAACCAACTAAATTTAACCACAATTTTTTTTTGTATCATCAAGTAACAATTAAAGTTAGGTACTAAATTTATTTTTTAAATAATAGATTATGTTAAAAAAACGATAACATATGTTTATGATTAGTTAATGACATCCTAAAGAAGAAAATTATATTTTTCGAAACAAAGTTAACAATTTAAAATAAATAAAGAATTATTATTGTAATAAACTTACTTACTTACCATTTTTCGAAGGGGTAGGCAGAAAGAATAGAACACCACACTTTTATGCCCTGTGCTTTTGACTCGTTCATTTTCATACATCTTTTTATACACGATCTTCGGCTGTTGAATCTTTCTTGATCTTTTATACACGATCTTCGGCTGTTGAATTCTATTCTTCAATATTTAATTTAACTGATTATAATAATTTATTTATCTTTCGCGGTTTCTCCATTCCTATTGCCTGCAACCTACCAAACTTTTCTCAATTCTATCGACAATGCTACAAATAGATCTAAATTAGCTTTGTTCATTATTCACTTTACCGTATATAAATTTTTATTTCCATCGTATTCAGTGTATTTTCCTTCAGACTTCACTTCCATACATTAGTGTTGGCACCAGCGCTCTATTATTATTTGAAAGAAACTAAATATGTGTGCACTATCATATTTTAAATAAATTAATTACAAGGTGTGAAAAGGTTCAGAAATAATAGTTGTGGGGGTAAAACTATGTGGAATAGTCAGCTGGTTGTCATATTATATTTACTGTATATAATACTTATAACAGTGGATACATTCGTATACCTGAATACTTTGGCTAGTGTTTTATTTGTTCCAACCCTTACTTACGGTAATGGAACGTACACTCTGTATATTAGGCTAACTCAAAAACTCCACACATAAGGCGTTGTATAGAAAAAAGTATGCTAAGATGGAAAGAAACACAAAAAATACGTATTTACCCATAGAATCATAATCGGTGTATCAACAGCGTAATTACTTTTTATTATGATATTTACCTTGAAATTCGATGATCGAAAAAAATATAATTGGGTATTTTTTAAAGTGTTTTAGAACCATGGAAATTTCCAACATGGATTGTAGGTCCTACGCTTAATTTTCAAATATGTGATACTTAAGAATTCTTTCTATTTTCTGGGATTTAGGGTCCTTCGGAAGTGAACTTAACAGACAACCGTCAACAGACAGTGAACGAAAGCGAACTTATCTATTTACAGTGTAAATAGGTTTAACAAATATCGACAGAGCGATTTCGGCGAAGGATTGTAGAAATCTGAAAGCAATAATAAAAGTCCTACTTTTATCAGAGTCCTTTGATTAGTCCTTTGGATATCGGGCAAGTGTCAAGTTATTTAATGTATCGAAGTTATTTA
This sequence comes from Eubasilissa splendida, assembly GCA_031772225.1. Classification (NCBI taxonomy): domain Eukaryota; kingdom Metazoa; phylum Arthropoda; class Insecta; order Trichoptera; family Phryganeidae; genus Eubasilissa; species Eubasilissa splendida. Next base: position 14,084,757 of record CM062845.1, on the reverse strand, counting down.
ATATTCCTCCAGGTTAATTTAGGTTAGGTTTAGTTGAATATATTAATTAATAAATATTACAAAAAATCTATTATGTATTGTAGTTCTCTTCTTCTTCTATGTTATTTCTGGAATTGATTTGTTTTGCCTATTCTTCTTACTCATTTGTTTATTTTATGCTTTTTTTTAGAGACGTCATCCAGTTATATTATTATTAATTTAAATTATTTCATTTAAAATATTGTAGAGGTTTGGTATAGGTGGATAAGGTCTATTGATTATTTTATTAGTAAGCCATCCTTCAAATATTCAGTTCGTTTTAGACGCACAGTGCGAGAAAGAAAAATAAATAAAAATAAAGAAATATTCTGCGCAGCTAGTAGAGAAATTAAAGAACAATTTGAACCACAACTTTAGAGAAATTCACTGTACCGTCTGCGAACCTGAAGCACATTTTTCAAAGATGGTAAAGATATTTTTCTGAATTTCAAAGTATGAATATATTATAACCTACAGTAGGTATACAGAGTAAGTATATATTTTTGGCCTAGCTGAAATTAATATCATGCTTATTTGACTGGCTGTCTGCCGATAAATCCAATATGAAAAAAAACTCACAATACAAAATTTATTATATTTTGAATGTAAACACATTTCAACTATAAACTAATTAAATAAAAGTCTATTAACTTTGTTTTTAAAAACCACTATGAGTTATTTATATTTAACCGGTTTCGAAAAATATCTTTCCCTTTATCAGGATGATAAAAATCGGTTGGATGTAATTAATTCATAGTGGTTTTTAAAACATAGTTAATCACTGTTCATAGGTTTTTGGTGAAACTCTGTAGGATTCCACGAATATTTTGTAAATTGAGTTAAAACTCTGTTTTATTCCACTACACTTTTCATTGTGTTCAGATTGAATCTTTTTCTTATTTTTCTTCCACTCTGTCCAATGTAAAATACGTCACAATCCTTGCAACTCAACTTGTAAACTCCGCTTTTTTCTTCTTGAATAGAACAGAAGAAGATTGGAAGAACACAAGAAAGCCATAAAAAACTTCAGTCTAAACTCCGAAATGGTTGAGCACACAAGAATGGAGGGCCATTCATTTGATAACAGTAATTTACAACTCAAACATAGTTGCGCCAAAAGACGAAAATTAGACATTTTAGAAATATATAATAATAAAAATATAATCAATATTCAAATACCGCCCATTACATCCCCTCTCTTATCCATTTTAACTCCACCCCACCCCCACCTCCGGTAACTTCAAATACACCATATATTACTGTCTGAAAGTGCTTTTAATTTTAGTTGATCTATAATATTGATAATGGGAAGATGATCCTGAAAACGTTATAAATCATTTAGCACAATTAAAAGTGTAGTTTTTTTACTCAATTTACAAAATAGTTAATCAATTATTATTAATTATAATGAGCGACAACGTGTTTGCGATAAATTACAAAAATAATAAACTAATTACCACCGATACTCGTACCTGGAACATTCTGCCAGGATAATGAGTTACTATTTATACCACGATAATTATTTTTTATATTTACATTGCTTACATTATAGTCATGACATATATTATTTAGAATTAAAAGTCATCATTTTATTAGCAATGAATCTTCAAAATCTTTGAATAATATAGTGTATGCTAAATGGATTTTAGATTATTATTTTAATGGATTTTAGATTATTATTTTTATTTTTTTATAGATTTCCTTATGTCTGTCCTTTTAAATGATTCATCTAATTTGTTTTTAATTAAATTATTCATGTAATATGACGATTAGTTCCTTAAAGCAATGCATAATGCGGTCTTATCGATAATTGTGTAACAAGCTTGAAGACAGAAATTTCAAAGTAGATTGATTGCAGTGAATTAATTTTTAAGTACAAATGATTAAAAATTAAGGATAGTTCAGGGTTAGAGCTTGACAATGATTCTTAGACTAGCGCAATAAAAGATAAAAAAACATAATGTAAGAAGATATATGAATGTGTAAGAAGTCAAGTATGTCAGAATACGGCGTATATAGAATGTGGCGTTATATTAATTCTGTTGGTGTACGTATAGCATACAGAGTAAGTAAAAAATATATATGTATCTATTGTGTATAGTATGTATGTAGTAGTAACATATCGGGTCGTCTGAAAAGTATTTGCGGTTTTTTTAAAAAACTTATTTTCGCTATTTTGTTTTTGCGACAAAAAATAACGAACTATTTGATAGCATTTTTTCTGCTCTATACCTCTGTGTCGCTGTTTTCCTGTATCTTATATTTTTCGGGCTTAAATATTGAAGTATCAGGTTTTTTCAACACGGATTTTCGACAAATACTTATTTTTGCCTTTAATCAAGGATAAAATGGTCATCTAGGAGCTCAACTGGGAAATTTCACAGCATTCACACTACAGTCTAGGCCTTGTTCCGTGTCTGATTATCACCTTTTACGTTCTCCTATCAATTGCGTAGTGTTACGTTCAACGACTTTTATAGAAAATGCATCGACAAATTAGTTGAAAGATGGGATGAAGTCCTGAACAATAATGTAGAATAAAATAATTTAATAAAAATGAATTGATAATTCTGGCGTCTGCTATCAGTTTACTCAAAGGTATTTGAGATTCTGTAAAAATAAGGTAGATGGCTCTGTCAAATGATGGAACGATTAAATGTATAAATACCAAAAAGGTAACATATAGGGTCGAAAATTGTCGCTAAAAATAATGTCGCTGTAGCTTAGTTGGATAAAGCACCTTCCCCGTTTAGGAAAGAGATCCAGGTTTGAATTCCGGTGGCGCAACAACAATATTTTTCGATAGAATTGATTTTATATGTATATCTTTATAATTAATATATTTAATTCATATTTATTTGTAATTTTTGTTAAAAAAAAAAGATTTTTTAATAAATAATTGAAGAAAACCGCAAAGAATTATTAAGTTTAATATTATTACTTGCTAAAGTGATGTTAGTTGGTTAAATTTGGTCTAAATTCGAGTAATTATCATCAAATTATCGTTACTCGCGTAGATGGGTACCCAAAAATGTTATCCATTCCGCTTGAAATTGACGGTAATTAATGACTTCAGTGATTAACTAGTTAACTAGACGATGAATTAAGTATGACTCTAGTTATTTCAACTTCGAATGAAAACAAAAAACAATAAATTTCTGTTTTTTATTTGTTGTTTTGTAGATATTATTAGCGCTTGCCCATCATTGGATATCTATGAATTATAATACTCTTTTTACGTATAGATTGACTTTGTTATATTATGTTATGAAACCCTTACGCGACACAAAATAATATCTCTTTAATTTACGTGTTCATTTAGTAAGAAAAATACCTCAATTAATAATTTTTGGAATAAAGTCGGTTGAAAACTTAAATCGAACCATTTAATGAATCGCCATCAGATAAGTTAGGCTTAACAGCTATCCAAATTAAAGTGGTCTATGTGGAAAAACTCTTTGCCATTTATAAATAACGATTCGTTCGTTTCCAAAGGAGATAATTTATCGTCCCTATTCTTCAATGCCGGTCCGAGGAGGGCCCCAGGCGAAGATACACGACCTACTAATGACGGAGGCGTGGTCTTGAATTTTAGGGACATTTTTGCTTTTTTTCGTAATTATCCTGTATCCCTGTTCTTCCTGTATTTCTTCCGGAAATGGAAGAGAACTACGTAAACCAACCATAAACAATTGTTGATAAAAGCGTTAGACCGGAAAATTTTATTCTGCAAAAGCTCTAAGATTTAATCAAAGTTTCATGAATTCATTTTTTTCTTGAATCAGGTTCAAAGAAGACTATAATAATACTAAGATAAGAGAGAAGAAATATATTTTGTAGATATTTCTAAGAAAATTGACTAAAAAATTAATGCAATCCACGCGCTTTAGGGAATAGCGTGAAACGCAGAGAAGCTTGTTGTGAACTTAACGGTTTTATTGGTGAAATAGCTGACCCTTTGGTTTGTGATGTCGTACATTTGAAATTAGGCTTTCCTGTACATATGAGAGATACTTATTTTAGATTTATTTACGTTTTATTATTCTTCTCGCTTTCTAGATATTTCGGTGTCGATTTATTTATTAATTTTCGCTTAAGATTATGTATCAACTTCAAAATATCAATAAGATGGTATTAGTTATTTAATTTCACAAAATTAACTCAGTCCATTTCATTAATGAGATACATAGCCTGTGAGAAATTAGGAAGAAGATTTTATAATTTTTTTTTTATATAAATCAACATTGTGTAACAAGAGTAAATCATATTTTTAATATATAACGTAAACTTTACGTTGTGGTTATTCATTTTAATATTGAATTATTTATTATATTTGTTTTTAAACCACTTTTATGAGTTGATTATACACTAACCGATTTTGGAAAATTTATTTTCCTTCATCAGGATGTCAATAATTGAATTTGAAAACATTTGACATGGGTTTAGTTAGTTATTTGACATCCTGATGAAGGCAAAGGTTTTTTCCGAAACCGGTTGATGTATAACTCATAAATGTGGTTTAAAAACAATCTTAATAAATAATTCAAAAAAAAAGTTATTCAGATCAAATTATTAAAATTTCTTAAACGGTATTATATCTCATTCGTGCTATGCTATTACTAAGTTTCAAGAACACATTTTTATATATAATATTACAATTGATATGTTGATAGTATCGTAACTTGATATTTTTTAGTGTTTTCTTTGTCAGTTGTGGTTTGGTTAGTTGATACTTATATTTAATTATAATCTTATTAGATTATAATAATAGTATTTAATTTTTTTTTTAAATCCGATAATATTAATCACTAGTTTTCACAGTTTTATCTGTGGAAGTTCATTAGTTCTAGCTCTAATCTTTAGTTCTGTGCCACGAAGTAGCTCAATAGAATATCCGAAGCTGTTTCTTAAATTTCTCAGTTGGAATATTCATCTTCTGCCTTGACCCCTTTTCTTCCTGACCCCATGAATAATTAATTACTCGTAGTTTGAAATACTTATCATGCCTCATTATACGTCCGAGATATTCCAGTTTTATTTTATTTTTTTGTGAGTATGATTTCCTGATTTTTCATCCAACAGAACATGGCGTGAGTGAGCTTTGAGCATGAGTGTATATATAATATTATTTTAGATTGTTAACTTTGTTTTATTAACTATTTAATGAATTAAATACATCTACCGGTTTCGAAAAATATTATTTTCTTCTTCAGGATGTCATTAACTAATCAAAAACATACGTGTTATTGTTTCTTTAACAGAATCTATTTTAAAAAAAAAGGTTAATTTTTTTGAACGCTCAATTTCGTCCCGTCCAGCCACACTGGAGGGATATTATCTGGGCCTTTTATATATTTGAACGCCATTATGACCGATTTGCTGGCATTGTATAAAATAATATAAATGGTATAATTATTAATATTGAAAGCAATAACTTTATGGTTGAACATTTTAATAATAATTACCTTAGATATCTCAACCACAGATTGGTTTATTATTTATTTAACACATGCGGTTCATACTAAGGTATTCATATTAATTATTAATAATTTGTTTACAACTATTATAAAATATGTAAGTATTAACATATTGTCATTTTTTTTCAATACTCCCATAATTTATAGCACTGTATTTTTTGAAATTTATTTACTTTCTTTTCATATATTCTTGGTCTTTCATTGACGGATTTCGTTGTGATAAACCTCGCATCTAACGGTTTCTATAATTGTTTTCTGGGGTACGATGAAATGCTTTTTTTTTATCATTTCCATGTAGAAGTAAATTAAATATCTATTTTATTTTCGCAATGTAAGTTATTATTTTCATCATTAGATACATAATTAAATTCATTGAATACAGTTGTAGAATCGCGTGTCCATTATACAGTTGGTATCATCACCTATGCGAACATTCTGAATTATTTTCTTTAACAGCCTCCATTTCATCTCTCCATACAATACCCATTCAGCGGATGCAAACATGGGTCCTCTTAATATAAAAACTAATTAATTATTTTGAATGAAAACACATGTTTGATGTGAAGTTGTAATTTCAGAACAGTAATATTTAACAATTTTCTATATTCCTCATTCTTATTTACAGTCATATATAATACATAATGAAGATTAAAATAACATAAATTCCTTGTGTGTATACCTATGTACATACATTGACTAAGAATATCTAACGGTCTTATCACTCTTACAAATTTCTTCTCCAGGCGATTCCCTCATTTATCATATTTACTTTTTCTATCGTTATTATCGCCTCCGAAAACTATTCACTCTTAATAACTACTTTGTACAGCTTAACTCCTCCATATTAGTAAACTGTGCCTAACAACCTGCTTTGGCGACATACACAACACATGCGCAATACATCCTGCGACTGTCAAACGGACACCGGAGTGGTGGATTTGCATCACTATTCTCACATTAAACACATATCGATCGAGATTTCTTTTATACACACACTCACACAAGCACAAACATTAATTCATAATTCTGATTCTTTTCAAATCCCCATAAGTTCAAGTTTCTGACGACTTAACTATTATCAGTGTTTTATACAGCATCATTTTTGTTTTTCTGGACATCTTGTTTTTATAAGCCGAAGTACCAACGATTAGATGTTACTATTGAAGTCTTCTTATCTCTTTGTCGTCATTGTATTTTTCTTCTTATCTTGTCTCCATAGCTCTCTCCATTGATAACTTATATGCGCTAGGCTTTATACGGCAGTTGGTTCTGGTTCGTTTCAGCAACTGGCTCATGGACATTTTCTTCGGCTGTCCTATTATTTTTCTTTATTTTATATTTCCTTCTATTATACTTGTTATGAGTGTGTTTTGTGACGGAGAATGTAACCCAAACATTTTATAATCCGTTAAACCGTTAATAAACACAAATCGTTACACATCTCTTAAGTATCTAGTCTTAATCTTTTTAAAAACTTATACATACACATATATATATATATATATATATATATATATTATATAAATATGAATTAAATATATTAATTAGAAAGATATACATATACAATCAATTTTATCGAAAAATTCTATTGTTGCGCCACCGGGATTCGAACCTGGATCTCTTTTCTAACCGGGGAAAGTGCATTGTCCAACTATGCTACAGCGACAATATTTTTAGCGACAATTTTCGAACCTATATGTTACCTTTTTGATATTAATACATTTAATCGTTCCATCATTTGACAGAGCCATCTACCTTATTTTTACAAAATCTCAAATACCACGCCAGAATTATCAATTAATTTTTATTAAATTTTGGACACATTGGTACAACTTTATTATTAAAAAAATTTATTAATTATATATATTTCCTAGAAGGAAAAAAAAGATACTTGACGCCTTCGATGTGAGGTTTGGCGTCGCATGCTGCGTAGATAGCGTGAAGAAATTGGAGATGGAAGGCAAGAGGTCGATCTCCAATAAGATGGATGGACGGACGAATGAAGTCATGGGATATGAAACTTCGCTACACGTTGCGCTAAACAAGGGCCAAGATTGCGAAGAGTAGAAGAAAGCAGTTCGCATTGTGGAAGCTCAAAAGATGACCACGGTGCATAGCCATGAGCACATTAACCGAGAGAGATATTTATTTCGTTAGTTTTTGTCTATTGAAATACATTATTTCATTGCTGTTTTAATGATAAATTGGTTAACTATATACAAGCCTTTCATTATAATCGTTAAAATGTTTATCATACCTAAACAGCGCCGCATACATTTTGATTTCAAAAGCAATTATTTTATGAAGTAATATTATAATACTATCTTAATACGATCTATTTTCTGACCATGTTGTTGTTTATAGTTTCCCACCGGGCGAGTTTAATTCATTAATCATGAGAAAGGACCGCTGAAACCAATTAATGTTACCGCAAATCAATCCAACTACGAGTATACATTATACATAAAATAACTAGGAAATTAATTGCTTCTTGTTACGTAATACATGCTAAGTATACATTATACATATCTGGCTCTATTTGTAAGTTTACCCGATCAACGAACTGTGAATGTTGTTCATACTTTAAACATAAAAGTATACTGAAGTCTAACACTGGAGCGGCATACGCCTGCAATATGATATTTCGTATTGAAAATATCAATCTATTTTAGAATATGTAATATATTTACTCGTTTACTATTCCCGCGTTTTCTGGTTGTCATTTGATAATGATAGAAGATTTAAGTAATAATATAATAACAAAAATATCTAAAAATCATAATGAAAAAACATTATTTTTTGCTCCATCATCAGGGCTGATGTTGGACCCTGCAATGGGATCCGAAAGGTTAGATATACACGGTAGATTAGTCCAGAAAACTGCACAAAGAAGATAGTGAACGGCCGTGAAAACTAAATAACATTTTTACGAAGAGGATAATTCTAAAAAATTAGGTATTAAATAATATATAGCAAAATAATATTACTGTTTTAATTCCGATTTTATAATTTTTGACAATATAAATTGACATTTTTGTTTACTCTAATGAGAAAACCGTAATTTCAGATCAAAAAAGGTGTACTCATAAAACAATTTGACATTTCTCTTTAGTGAAGTGTATACATTTTTGATTTAATTTTCATTTTAATTCAATCTATTCTGATCTGAAAGCATATTAGATTGTATTTTATAACTAAAACCGTATATTTACAGTATATGTGATGAGGTCTCTCAGTGGAAATCTCACCATAATGAAAAAAAAATATTATAATTATTTGTTCAAGGCGTTGAAAAGTAAATACCCTTTAATTTACGATTATACTAGAAAATACTTTTCAAAATATGAAATGGAAAAAAAAGAGTTGAAAAACAATTTAAAATTGATACTGAAAAAATTGAAGATTTCTAAGAACTGGCAGTTAATTTAGGCATTAATATTTTTGTTTTACGCTGTCGGCTGAATACTTCTTTAGTGCTAACGCGAATCAGTCTAAATTAGTTGATATATTGAATATACACGCAATAACAATTTTTCTCAATTCGCAAACGTTATTTTAGAAACAGACTAGGTTTTTTTTGTTTAAAGAAAATGGGATTAAAATTTTACATGTGATAATAAGACATATATTAATGATAAGATATGTAATTTAGATTTTTAAGGCGTATTCTAGTATAATATGTTAATCATTCGTCAAATATGCAGACAAAGAATATAGGTTTCATATTTGTATAAAATAAGATTCTCATTAGTGACATCTACGCTGTTTCAGGGTAATGAAAATCAAATTTCAAACTACAGATGGCGACAGAGAAGATTAGTAAAATACTTGAAATATTTCTACATGGTAACATATATATAACTTTCACAAATTTAATAAATGTGAACGTTGATTGTGGGTAGAATTGGTGAACGTTACTTTGTGTGAAATGATCACTTAAGCCAGCCGAAGACAGGTCGTAAGCCTTGTAATACCCATACTTCCCATATAATATAATATAAATAGCTTCGTCTCTATGAGATATCTATAATTTGTTTAATAACAATGCCTTTGGAGATAAAAATTCAGTAATTGTGTGTTCTTGGATATAATATTCCTCATTTAAATATTTTTACCTCCACTAACTCTTACTATGGCCGCGGTCATGCCTACTCTAAGCTTATTAATTTTTATTAGTTAACGCATGTCCGTCTTGACGAAATCGATGTACGTTAAATGATTGAAGGTGATTTATATAATAAATAGTAAGTTATTTTCTTAATTAATAATCAACTAAAATATGAATGATAACAGTTTTCGACTAAATAGTTCCGAGAATAAGACGAGTGCTAGATTGGAGTGCACGCAAATGTGTTGCGGCAACTTAAAAGGTTGTTTAATTTTATAGGCGGCGGGATTGTTGGTTGGCCCAAAAGACCATCTGATCAAATCAATCCTTTTGATCGGAAAATTTAATAAACAGCAAGGTATGAAAGCTCTCTTTGCTCATTCGAACAGTTTGTATATTTGTTTACATACCTTTGATTGATTGATGATTGGATACGCTTGAAATTGATCATATCTTCTTTTTTCATAATCAAAGCGCTATCGCAAATACATTTTGGTAATGAGAAATAAATTAAAATATCAAAGTTTTCTTGTTTTCAGTAATCAGAAACACTGCACCAAAATATTATTTAAGATAAGTAAGTTTAAGCCACCTGAATTGAGATTTTTCTATAAAGTAGGGGCTTCATGTCAAGGGTCTCTCGTATTCTTACTGTTACTTTTGACAGGGAAAGATGGAAGCGCCTTGTTGAGACTTTGGAAATGATGATTGAATTGGGCCTAATATATATATATGTAAGTGTAATGCGTGGAGGCGAAATTTTTATGAAAATGGCGCTATGTAAATTTTTTTTTTACTATTATTATTATTAACCACCTAGTTATCAGGGTACATTAGTCTTCAAAGGAATGATGTAATATTACATGTGACGGTTTAATAAAGCCACTTTTCATTATAATTCAATCACAAATTTATCCGAGAATATTTCTGTAATATGCGTTTTCAATTTTGGAGAAACTTTCACGTAGCACAGAATTCGATTTCCTTAACAAGCGAGGGGTTCTTGCGGCAAGTAAGCGATTCTCTTGACAAGCAAGTGATCCTCCTTTGACAAGCGAGCGTTTCCCTTGACGAGCGAAGGTTCGTTAGAAAAATATTTTTCTGAATCCCGAGACAGCTCCTTTTTCAGCATATTTTTCTTCATACGGAATACATTTTTCCTGAAATTTATTTATAAGATACATGCCATTTGAGGCGTTATGGCGTTTACAGCGATGCCGGGCACACGTGTATATAAAATATTTGACTAATAATGTTTAGAGGTGTTTATTTAAGTAACGGGAGAATGAAACTGCTATGCGTTATATACTGTGTTTTAGTTTAATTGACGTTCAGATTGAAGAAAATGTTATACATTTTGATTGGTGTTGAATTGTTATTAATTTGTAGATGTTTGTCGTTTACTGAACAATGGTTTTAGTGACCAAAATGTATTTGATTGGTTCTCATTCCGGGAGACCACATAGTTAATACTTTGACAGAATATGTTATCTATTAAAAAAATACAAGTACAGGGTGTTTCAGTTATTAGAGAACAAAATTTTCCTTTGTAGAAAAGCAAAAATATTCAGTAGATAGACCAATCAATATACGTTCATTAAATTTCGTACACATGTTCTTACATACACATAGTAAAGAGCTATTCAATAAAATGCTTTTGAAACGACTACATGCGTTGATCACGTGTTATTTAGTTATGTTGACCATAGTGTCCCTGATGGCAGCTTTCGACGGTATTGGTCTTTGGTATTGTGGGTACGCTTGTTGGTCTCCTTCTCAATGCTGCTCCAGACATAGTGGTCCAGAGGGCAAGCCTGAGGAGGGAAGGCCAAAGTGAGAGCAGTCTTGCTGGAACACGTACGGCCTCCTCTGATTGACTCCGACACATGGAGCTGATTAGCAATGGCCTTCATCGATTTGATAATGTTATCGTTGATGATGCCCTGGACTTGCTGGACAAACTCGACTTTCCTGACAGCGTCCGATCGTTGAGAATATTTTTTTGTCTTGGCTACTGAGGGCGCATTCTCGCCAGAGGCCGGGAGCCCTTTTCTCATTTTAAACACAAAGGGCCTGGCGACATTTAAGAATGTTGCAATCTCAGAATCTGCGGGATTGGCACTTAAGGCAACGAGAACGGCTTGCCTTTCATTTCCTGCGTTACATTTGAAGCTTCCATGTTGGGGCTGAAAAAATAAAAAATGTACAGTTACAGTTTGCGCCACTTAAAATTGTGTTCTCGAATAGCTGACGCACCCATTATCCGGGTATGGAGTTTTGTATAATTATTTAATTTTTTATTTATTTATTATCTTTGTTTTATTAACCACTTAATTCTACCGGTAGATCTATTTAAACTCAATTAAGTGGTTAATAAAACAAAGATAATAAATAAAAAATATGAATTTTAACCTCAAAGTTAATATTGCTAATTTTAAAATAATTATTAAACTATTTTTTAAGAATTATTTAATAATAAAAATCCATCACTGTTCTAATTTTTTTTATTTATAAATTAATTCTCGTGTCAAGAATTTTATTCCCAGATGTGTATGTAAAATTATTTTCATAAACGTTTATTGATAAGACGGAAATGAAAATTTTCCGTGTGAACTTACAATTACGATATGAATTCTTCTGTTCATTTGCCATAAAATAAACGAAACGCAGCAATCAGCCCGGTCCCTCTCTGTTAAATTAACCTTAAATAACCCCACAGGGGGAATACACATAGCACGGGATCATGTGCATCGCGTGCCACACGTCAACACTTTGGGAATTGGGATGAAAAGTTGAGTATCTGACTGTGGCGGAACCGGGAAACCGTTGACGAAGTGAAATTTTTGAAAATTATGAAATTATCAACTTTTCGTAATTTAGACTTACCTACTTCATTTTATGCAGGAGCCTAGTCCGAACCGTATAGGGGATGGTACGGTAGCTCCCACTCAAACTTTTGCAGCATTCTCTTGTGTTTCGAGTTTAAAAAACGACTCATTGGTCGCACCTTGCAATCGGCGAGATTATAAAATATCACTGAAAAATTACGCCTGACGCACTGAAAAGCTCGAATGACAAGGTTACAGACAATTTATGTCGAGTTCCTGATAACTTTCCAGACTAAAGTGCCTACTTGCTATGTTAATACATTATGTACGTAAACTACTCATACTTTAAATGACCTACGTCATTCGTTAATTAGTGCCGTGGATAGCAAGCATGCAATTTAGAAGAGCGTGGCGTACGATTTGCTTCATGTTATAAAGGTGTTTTTTTAGAGGTCTGTTTTTTGAATTGGCAACACTTTTTCCATCGACAGCCAATTTGACAGCTGACAGCTGATTTGTGCTCAGTTTGGTTTACCATTCACCATGAATAGACTTACGCCAGAACAACTTTTGCAAATTGTGCAATTTATTTCGAAAATCGTGGTTCAGTTCGCGAGACTTTGTGCGCTACGCCCATTTTACGGTTGGCATAATCGTCCATCCGAATAATTCAATTAGCAAGTAATTCGAATAACCATGGATAAATGGCATAAAATTATCTTTTCAATAAAGCCAATACCATGGCCATTACCACGATTTTTATGCGTTTTATTTCATTTCATACCTCTAAAAAAAACATATTTTCCAATACTTTTTCAACGCACCTCGCCATAACAATTCGAAAGCCTTGTACAGCGCTCGCAATGGTGGAAAGATCCTCAGTTTTAGGCGATATTTAATATTATTCCTTTTATTTGCAGTCGAATACGAAGAATAATATGAAATATCGAGTTGACGATGAAGGGAAAGAATGCTTTTAGATAAATAAAATAAATAAAAACTTGCGAAATCAATAATTTTGATGATCGAAATATCTCGAGTGTGGATGACACAACTTATTGATGGCAATCGCTAGTTATAGAATGATCTAATAAAATATTTTCCGTGGGAGGATAATGTCAAAAACTCATAGAACCGGAGAGCGCATTCTTCTAATAAAGTTGTTGGATTTATGAAAATATAGTGATTATCTTTTTCATTAAGGAAAACACATTCTTATTGTGAAGTTGCCGTAAAAATAAAGTAGATGGCTTTCAAATAATGGAACGATAGATGTATCAATTTGAATAATCAAGTGTAATATATTGGTTCGAAAATTTGTCGTCAATGTACTGTATGCTGTAATATAATAGGTTAATGAACGTTCCCCGGATTGGTAGAGATCCAGGTTCGAATCCGAATCGAATCGAATAAATTATTAAGTTTTTCAAACATAGCAAAACTCTCAACGTAACCGTCGAAACGCTACCCAAAATGCAACTTCCCAAAATTAAAAAATATTTTAAAACAGTCAATATAAGCGAAGCGTATTGTACTCAAAGGCTTAACATTAATCCCAATCGATGCAAACACGTTTTATCATTTATAAAGTTTTCCGATCGGCGCAGCGCGGCGTTATTTGAACAAGTTATTTATTAAACAAATTTTACAAAATCACCGTTCTGAATAAAAAAATCGTCAAATATTTCCCGGGAAATTCAATTATATATTTTGTGTTTATACAACTAGTAAACAATTAATTCTATGGTTGAATAATAATTATTAATGAATTATTCACGTGTCTGATTCGTTGAAAGTATAAATCAACAAAAATAGCACCAGACACGGGGAAATGGCTAATTCCGCAGTAATGGAAAATAGATCAAACGGAATGGGGTACATTTATTATGCAATAAAGGCACGAAAAACATTTCGCAGGAGATATTTTGTCGTTTGAAAAAGTAATGTGGACTCCGATAAATTATACGCAATACGAACAAAAAAAATCTATATTTTTATCATTGTTTTTCTATCTTACTTACCATCACGCCGTTTCACCGCGGGGGTAGAGGCGGAGAGGATAGAGCGCCACACTTTTCTGTCCTGACATAAAGTTCTCTCCTCATCTACATTCATATATCTTCTCATACAAGCTCGCCGATTATTGAGGCTTCTAACAGGACCATCTGGTTTACCTGGTCGTGCCAAGTCTACCGCGAACGTGACCGCAACACCAGATAAGCTGCGTGCTCGGCCCATCACTTACTCGTCGAATATCAAAGTGGATACAAAAAGCGCGACGCGCACGATCCAATGAATCACCGCACTTTAATTATTGCGCGGTGCGCTCCCGATCACGCGCGTCGAATACCCCTCATACTTACCTCACCCTGATGGTTTACGAGCAATTACAATTTAATCTTGAAATTTTTCCGCTGGACACCCTTTATAATGTAAACGTAACTGACATAACATTGGCATAATCATTAATTGTAATCGTCTTTTTTTATGAAAATCTTCGCAGAGAGCAATTAGAATTATCTTTGTCCCACTGGCCCATTTGAATACGTTATGTAGTTGTAATATTAAGCAGACTTCATACAGTTACGACTAGGTACAACTAGAATTCGTCCGAAATAAATCAAAATAATATATTTGTTATTATTTAGATTTATGTTTAGTCATGACATTTATCAAATAAATATTCAATTGCGATTAATATCCCAGAAATGATATTAAAACATCAGTTGATTACATCAAAATATAATAGATCATCGTGAAACGTACGAGTATTATCATAAAAAAGTATTTTTATGAATTTAAATATTTATTTAGTCTCTAATAGATACATTATGTTTAGTTATAATTTTATGTATCACTTCTTAATATTTATAAGGATAAGGATATACAGTTATTTGAGATTAAAATGCGTATTTTATTTTGAAATTGTCGTGTTTGATATCGATATTTTTATTTCTCGTTAGTGTTGTCGCGTGTAAAAAAAACATCGCATGTACAAATTGATATTATATACACTCTAATAGTAGTAAATATGTAAAAATTTCACTTGTGTATATGTGTATTATATGTATAAGAGAATGAAGAAAGGAATAGAATTTTATAAAATTTATTTGAACTTTTTGAAATATCATTTATTTACATATAAGTGCGTATGTTTTTAAATTCAAATTTTTAGGTAGGTACCGAATTTATAAAAAAAATTCATTGTCTACCGCATTCCTCTATCGGGATGCGAAAAAACATACATTAATTTCTGAAAATAGTATCAACGTAATTTTGACGTTTATGGATACTGAATATAATATGTAATCCCCACGGTTACGAGTGTGACGTATATGTTTGGTCGTTTTTTTTTCACATATTTTTTCTGAGATTATTCTGGTGCTCTTTGTTTTTTGGGGGAAGAAGTTTACACGCCAAAATGCGAGAAATATTTCGTCAATCTACATATTATTTTGAAAGGCGTTCAAAGTAATAAATGAAGTTCGTGACTTTAATACGTGAGTGCAGAAACTAATATAAATCAGTTGAATTTTCAGTTCTAGTCAGGTAAAGATCGCATACATATATAAAATCTTAACGTCTGGCTACGTGTCACATACATTGATATTTTAGCACTACTAGTGGATTTGATACAAAAGCATTTTGAAGGCGCCGAGTATCGATCCCGGTACCGCTCGCATACTAAATCAGCGCTCTGCCAACCATTTTCCTAATGATAGTGTCAAATGGACATATAAGTATATAATGCCGATTTTTAGTCGTTTATTATTATACATTTTTAACATCAAATTTTAATACTTACTAATAAAAATTATTTCTCCTGGTGATCTTTAGTTATTTATTTTTAATACAGTGCATACATAAGTATTTTTATATAGTATTAAAATTGTTTCTTTTACATATTTGCTTTGTTTAATTTTGAATCTATTTAGTTTCTTCTCCTTTATCATGTTTTCTGGTATTTCATTAAAAATCTTCATCGCACTATACGTCATCGATTTCTGAGATTTAATCTTCTTCCTGAATGGCAGTCTTAGTCTATCTTTTCCTTTTGTATGATGTTCATGCTCATGTTGATTTGCATCAATTTTTCGTATAAATTCTGCTGATATTTTCTTAGTGAGGATTTTATAAATAAATAGCATTGCACTGATTCGAGTATATATTTTTATTTGATTATTATTCTCAAAGCTTTATTTGGCAACACTGATAATTGTTGCATTTCTTCTTTATTAACCATAAACAAAAACATATATAACATAATAAGCTAATATAATATAATAGAGATATGTAAACGTCTATTTTCAAGCCTTATTCGTATCCGTTGGTAATGTAATGGCTAGTCTTCGCTTGTCAGGCGGGTTTCCTCCGTCAAGAAGATTTGTATTTATGTTATATTTATTTGGTCGAATTTTATTTTCGAAACAGAATAAAACGTATGGTATACGTGTCTGACGCGATGTAACGTAATTTTTATATATTTTTCCTCAACCTGACTCTTTTACGCTAATGGATTCATTTTCATGCCTCTGTAGGACAATCTAAGACTGACTAGCAGAAAAGCAATCGATAGTGGTAACCACCGCATGGTCAGAGTTTCCGTAGAATCTACATTTTAATCCGGAATCCCTTTTTATATTGCTTTTAACAATGGTGCATTGAACACACTTATATATTGTTTCAGATGAAATGTAGATTTTACGAAAACCCTGGCCACGCAGCGTTCACTATCGGCCGCGAATAGTAACCGTAATAGCCATCCGCAGGGCTTAGCAGCATGTAATCGGCGACTGCCGATTGCTTTTCTACTAATGCATTCTGTATAGTCCTTCCTGGAATTGTTCAAACGGTATTCTAAAGTATCCATTTTGAATTATATGCTATAATCTAATTCATTATCCTTCGACATTCTTGAAAAAAACTGAAAACATGTTTATAATAAATAATTACTGAACAAACGTAAATATTACGAACATATATTTGACAGATGATTGATCGACTATGTGAGATGATAGATGGTCTATATTCTTGCCAGTCGAAAAAAATCAATCGATTTCGCTAATATATATTTTTTCTTACTCGTAAGTAAAACAATGCACACTTCATTTCAAATCGAATATATAAAAGAGAAAATATTTAAGTAATCTTAATTTTTTCTTACTGGCAACGGCAATGGATACTAACATATCTAATTACAGATCTAATAGCGACGTCGTGCAATCATATAATTAGATAATTATGCGACTTTTTGATTATCTGTTTCATTAAAAAATAAGTTAAGAGTTTTATCCATCTTTGTACAATGTTGTTTTTTTAGAATACACCATTTTGCTACCAAGTTGAAGTGACAGCGTGTGGAGTGACTAGCGGTCATTATCTCATTTGGTGATAACTTGTTAGTCAATATTAAGTTTTGTTGCGACTTTTTTACTACAATAAGAAAAACTTAATTATTTTTTAATTTGTTTATATTATTATTAAATCAAATTGATAGAAAATAAAATAAATTAAAACCGTAGTGTAAATTATACCGAAAATTCCCTCTGGGAATTAATTAATTTTACCAATCATTTAGTACTCATAGATCAGATGTGGAGTTTTATATCAGTGAACTGACAGGTGTCAAAAAAAGGTGGATGATTTGGTGATTTAAAATAAATAAAAACTACCCTGGTTTTTTTGCTGTATAATTTTTACGCAGATTTTAGATCGTTTATTTTATTTAAGCAATTAGCCCTAGTTCCCGTAATACGACTTTTCTCATTGAGAATAAGACGAATGTGAAGAATATTATTAATACAATTATTTAAAAAAATATCTATGAAGGAAATTGTGTTTAAATTTGTTATAGTGATATATAAGCATTCTTTCAGTGAATTACAATATTTTATTGATACCTATGAATTATAATTTTAAAACATTAACTTTTTTTTAAGATCATCTTATAACTAATGAAAAGTGATTCTCAATGTGTTAATGTACCTAAAAATTGATTACATCAAGTGCAACCATCCACTGAACGTTTCTATTTTTTTTTTATAAAAAAACATTTGATAAATAATTGTGATACTAGTAGCTCTTATTTATACTGGCCGCAGTGGTTTGATGATCGAACGTCGAGTGGTCAGTGATTCCCGCCCCGAAAGGTCGGAGTGTCAACCGTTCTAGTGGTTAGATGGGCCCGACTGCACTGGCGCCATGCCGGTGTGCTGCTGGCCGTGCCGCTCGCGCAAGGCGCGCTCCGAGGGTGCGCACTCGGCCACCCCGCTGCCCTCCCCGGCCAAGCCTCCCGGGCCGCGGAAGCCGCCCCTCATAAAGGTCTCGGAAGCACCGGAATATGGAAATGGTAATTTTTATTTTTAAAACATTGTTACACGTTGTTCGATTTGGCCGAAAATATGTATATATGTATGTATTTGGGAGTTAGCGGAAATGATTTTTGTGCAATAAAAATTTGAATCACTAATGTATTACTTTATAATTTTTTACAAAATGTCAAATATTGTATAATATTCATCGTCCAAACTAACTCACTGTGCACGTCGGCAAGAACCTACATTTAAGGGTACATACAATATATTTTGTTTTTGTTTATTTACGGTACCGTGTACATGAACATTATGTATTAAAATATATGAAATAGGATCCGACGAACTTGATTTTCTAGGCCAAGATTCGAACTCTTGGCCGCTTTCTTGGTCACCTGGTGAGCAATATTAACTTTGATCATATATATTATAATTATATCCAAAGAATTTTTTTTTTTTAGGAGATATGTGTTTTTTATGAGAAAAATAATTTTGAACTAATTTTCTCCCCGAGTTGTTAATTTTAATGTATTTTTTTTTTCTTAAAAAATATTTTTTATTAAAAATATTTGCATAAACAAACGCAAAAATCACACTCGAGCGCATCTCAGTCTTATTGTTATTCTTTATATTTCTTCATCGTAATAAATAACCCATTATTTTATGATAATATTTGCCAGTTAAATAACTAGAGTTATCTCTGCGATAATATAAATAAAAGTAATAATCCATTCGTATTCACGAGCTCTTCGATGTGAAAACCTTAAGAAATGGATTCTTTGCATTCGATCAATTCTTTATGGCCCATAATCTTTTTACGAGAGTTTGCCCATTTTACCGGATATTTTTTTATGAGTCAGCTTGTAAAATATAGCGTTGATGGGCTGATAGAGAACACAAATAATCGGGATCGACTCGATCGGGTACCAAATAAATATAATATATTGAAATTGCTTTCTTCTTGGTCTCAATGATGCTATTAAATTTAAAACATATTCATTCATACAATACTATTTTACAAAATAAATATATTTTTGAATGCTTATTGTGTCATCTTTGTATGTATTTTAGCTTTTAAGCTTTATTAAATATAGACTTAATTCCTAGTTTCTTTAAATATTATGCTTATACTTTTAAAATTAGCAATATTAACTTTGTGGTTAAAATTAATATTTTTATTTATTATATTTGTTTTATTAACCACTTAATTGAGTTAGTTATGACGTCCTGAAGAAGAAAATGGTATTTTTCGAAACCGGTAGATGTATTTAAACTCGATTAAGTGTTTAATAAAACAAAGATAATAAATAAAAATATAATTTCTTAATATCATACACATATACGCCACATTATACCGTACCACTTCGAGAAAGGCTGGAAAGCTGCTCATCTCGCGCTCTCAACGATCTTTTCGAGATTTGTTCCCCTATCCGCTCTACTCTCCCATCGAGGCTCCCGTGGACTACCACATCAACCGCTCCCTGGCAGGGGTTGGCAAAGTCTGTGATGATTTGGAGGAGTTTGTGGAGAATGTCAAATCGTGGATTGCCTCAAAAAAGCAGTGCTTCTTCGCCCGCGGAATCGACCGTCTTCCAAGCAAATGGGAAGCAGTAATTGACATTGATGGTGATTCTCGTATATACTTCTCTATACACGAGTCTACTCTCATAGAGAAGAAATAAATGTTAAAAGAAATGATATATATATATCCTAATCTAATAATCTGTGGTGTTTTAAATACTAATTTAATGTATTAATTATAAATATATACATATAAAATCAATTATGTCGAAAAATATTGTTTTTTTGCGCTACCGGGATAAAAAATAAAAAAAAAAACAATATTTTTCGACAAAATTGATTTTATATGTATATATTTATAATTAATTCATTAAATTAGTATTTAAAACACCACAGACCTATGTTATAAATAATTACAACTTCACAATAAAAATGTGTTCTCCTTAATATATATATGCTATTGATTATTTTTAAAATGTATTATATTTTTTAATATTAAAATAATAATAAAAAAAATGTGATGTGTGAATCTAGAATTATAGTGAACCGATTTTGAAAAATTAAACACCGTTCTTTTTCTTTCACCGAACTAGACACAACGTAAAATAAAATTCACAGAAATAAAATTTATCAGGTCTCACATTTTATGACGGCCACCGTTCGTTATGGAACGATGTGCTAGTGGCATATCTCGCGAAGATGGCAATTTCACTCGGGACGTGACCACGGCGCTCTCCGAGGCCAGACTTTCGCTAGTTCGCCTTCCGATCGGGCGCACTTCCGATAGCAGCCGCAGATCAACACTCGGTCATTTTGACTTTTGATTTAATGATTCATTTAATTTTAACTTTTAATGAATACGCAATTGAAGACTGATGAAAGTGCCCTCTGCGTCACTCGCCTGCCTCTATTCTCGTTACCCGTATTGAACCGACGCGCGTTATTAAGATCGAACACTGGCCCGGCCCGTGTTGGCCTATGATTGAGATATGACACACGGCTGTATCACTATTTCGGTTGTAATCTCAAAAATGAGTAAATGTGAAGAAGTGCCGTCCCGAGTGCCCGGCACGCTCCCCCTTTTCTCTGTTAGCTTAGAATAATTTATTTGACCCTTGAGAGTATTTATGGTGTACAAAAGCCCGCCTAATATTTTATTAGAATTATTTGAACGAACTTTGAAGCCCCCGAATTAAAGCAATATTTACTTAATTAATTAATCTTTTCGGTATAAAATGGTTTATTTGATTTTCGTACCAGCGTACTGGCGGAGTGAACAATATTCTGCAGTATGTATATATCAGTGGCGTGCACTAGGATAATGGACTTAGGTTGTGCTGCTAATGTTGATGCTGTAAAATATCAATGAGTCTGACCGATGCTTCAAAAAATATACCTTCGGCTAAAATTTGCCGAAGCTTTGGCCGAAGCCGAAAAGTCGCCGAAAATTGCAGAAAACGTACAAACTATTACGAATGAAATAAAACTCAGTTTATCGTTTCTGGAAAAGTGCACTTTATTTATATAATGGATATAATTATAATTATTATCAACATTATTATGCAGAAAACTAAGTAACAGTATAGAATTTGTATTGTTATGTATACTTTCTAGTCGGTGTTCAAAGATTTCTAAGTACAATTGAACCTTCGGCTTCGGCTTCGGCCGAAGATTATGGTAAGAGCCGAACAATCGGCTTTGACCAAAAAGTGATCTTTGGTCGGAGACTAATTATTACAAGGGGTTGTGTTCATCAGAACGAAATAAACCCATTCAGAAGGATATTATTTTCATTCTTAAAAAAAAAAATTTCTTTTCGAGGGAAATTCTTCAAGCTAAGTGAAAGGCTGAAAATATTTTACCACAATAATACCATGTTAAAAGCGCATTAGAATGCATACATTCACGCTTCAAATACACACTCGCAGCGTTTTGCAACACGCTTGTTCAAGTGAAGACGTTTATTCAGTATACCGCACGGCGCCAGTGCGAGAGGCTAAAGTATTGCATTTAGTTCGTATAGGTTTGAGGCAGATTTTGCACTAAATTATCCGAAACACATGCGCAGCTTTCTTTGTCATTTCTAAATTCTTACGCTAAATGGGTTTAGTTAACACATTAACACGAGAACTTTGAATTGTTTACACTTGAATCTACATGCTTAATATATAATATTTCAAATAAATATTTAATCTAGTAATTTATTGCGCAGAAATTATATTTATGCAGAGTTTTTTGATTGTATACAGTCTACGCCCATTTATATACGTAAATGACTTATTGGTATAATGAAAAGACTTTCGTTTAATGGTTAAGTAGTCTGGCCTCTAGCCGCGTTCCGGGAAACTAGCATACTAGTCATATTTTTACAGCACAAGCTCATTCTATAAATAGTTAAAATATTGATGAGATGTATTCTGTGCATCTCTATTTATTCTTAAATAAATAATATAAAAATGAACAATAACCACAAAGTTCAATTTGCATGTATACATACTAAAAATATTATAACTATTTTAGTCTTAAGTAATATATCTAAACAAAAATAATTACATTTTGTAGCCGACAAACGTATTTTAACAGTACCTACTTGTTAACAGTAAAGAATCTCATTTAAAAAATGTTTAATTGCGGAGAATATACATAATAGAGTCATGGCAAAAATGTGAATTTTGTGTCGCAAACACACGACAAACAAATGCGACACTGTTCTGATGTTTGTGTTAATTTTAATATTTGGCTTCAAGACTTAAATGAATTATATGATAGATATTTCTAAATTACTGTTAAATTTTCAAACTTGGCAGCAATGGCAATATTAGCGATGTAGAATGGAGTTCTGGTCTGCAAAATATCTGGTACGACCAGGTAACCAGATACTGAAAAATGGTCATATCAGAAGCCTTAAAAATCAACGAGATTGCATGGTGAGATGTATAACTTTGGATGAGGAGAGAGTTGCATCTCAGGATAGAAGTGTGTGGCGCTCCATCGTCTTTGCCTACCCCCGCGGAGAAACGGCGTGATAGTATGTTGGGTAGATATTAATCTTGAACAACGCCTGTGTCGGTTAAAATTGATTGAAGTTAAACTTGTTATGTTTGAGACTGGAACTATTGTTAAAGTTTATTCGTGGTAGTATTTTTATGACAATTGGCTATCTTTGAGGGAGGCCAATATTCTGCAGTGGAGAGATACCGACGATGATGATGAAGATGATGATGATAATGATCATTTTTAATATTATGATTTAAATTTTATAATATATCTATATCATCTAGTTGGTCTCTGAATGTGTTCTGTAAACGTTTGAGATTTATCAAATCTTGAATGGAATTCCTCACGTAAAATAATATCTAAGTTCCTCTCAATAATGCTGACTGTGTATTTTGACATTTCGTTAGTCCATTATTCTCTAGAGAATTCCTATGTACAGCGATAGGATTATAGGTCAAGTCTTTGTGGAATAACAAAGCAATAAATACCGATTGAGCAGTGCCCGAGAGTTTAAATCTTCTTGTATTTTGAAGCAACTTATTGAGTATTTCTGCGGGTGATACTATCTAGACCGGTTTAGCGCGTTTATACCATGTAATAATTATTTCAATACGTACACATGGATAAGATTTTAATTTCTCGGTCGGTATGTACCAGTTGTATCATTCTACTATGCATACAAAATATATGCGCCAATGAATCACGCCAATTTAAGCGCTTTCGAGATTAATTTCATGTACCTAAGTCATTATTGTTTTGTTTTAAATATCTACGAAACTATATATTTCTTAAGACGATGTCGAATGGCATTATGGAAGTTTGTTACGTTAAGAGTAATGATTATACGCTTTTACAATTCAGCTCGGCTTACTGCGAGTGAGAAAGTATTCTATCGGTCTGACTTTGTGGCGGTCACGGTTTACAGTGTCGATATTCAAAACTACTTTTATAAAATATACTCGATAGCTTGATTCAGATTTAGTACCCAGCTACTTATTTTTATAGTGTAAAAAATGAAAAAAACATTTTTGAAAAATGACGATTTCCATTTCACCCCTGATGCAGTAAATAGATCCGTGGAGTTTTGTTTCAAAGTACTTATCCAGTCCGTTTTTGTACAGGAGCCAAGGCTGTTTGCCATCCGAAATAGGCTTTTTATTTTCTTTTTACGTAAGCCCGGGACGTTCAATTTGGGAAAATGTTCTTTGTCTAGGGAAACGAAAGTCTCAAAAATCAGTTCTCTGTTCAGATCAGCAAACAGTATCGCAGTTTTTTAAAGAATGATTACAATAATGTACATATTTTGTTACATTTGAATTGTTTGTTTTACACCGGCATATAAAATAAATTTGTTTTTATTTATAAAATATTGGTTTTATTATTTAAAACCAACAGATTTCGGAATATCTGTTTCTTTGTTATAGCTTTATTAGCAGTCAAAGTGTTTATACCATAAAATTTATTATTTTAAATAGTATTATCAGTTAAGTATAATTAGTTATAAAATCGCGAAGAAGTCTTCGAAATTCCACATAATTTATCTCTAAATTATAGTCTTAATTAAGGATGTTATTAAAGGCAGTTTCAGAATCAAACGCCAATGATGGTATTAAAGCGTGAAAGGAGAAACGGGAATCCAAAAGCAATTTCATAGAACACGCCCTTATCTCTTCGCTTGAGTGAGCAAGAAGGATGGTGAAATTCGTGCACCGTCCATCACATTTAGGCGGCTAGACTGTAGGGTCGACAACCAGTAACTTGCGAGTCGAATGCGTCTTTTTAAAAGTCGAGTTATTTTAATTGTTCAGCTTTTTTGCAGTGACCAATACTAATTTAAGAAAAGTAAAGTTATATTTTGCTACAATTTCATTATGTTTGACTAAAATTTTAATAAAACACTTCATCTCAAGAAATGTAAAAGTTCGATTTTATAAAAACGTGGTATTCTCCATTACCTGGAGTCAAAACATGGTCCTGAGAGGGAAAGATAGAAACATGCTCGAAGCCTTCGAGATGTGGTGTTGGTATGCTGCGTTTACAATGGACTGCGAAACGTACCAATGTCGTCATTCTTCGTAGTAAAGAAAGGCTTTCTACAATATTCAGGAAAATAATTCTTTCATACGCATGTTGCTATAAGAGATGAAGTCTTGGAAAATTAGTGATTACGGGCAACGGACGGGGGCGGAGGGCGAAAAGTCGGTCTCTAATAAAACGGACAGTGATTGGTGACCCACCGCTTACCCAGAACCGATTAATGAGCAAAAGCTCCCATATAGGTCTTTCACATTCACCGCACTTGGCAACCTTTGGCTATACCGCAATGTCGTATAGCGGCAATGAAAGACACGACTGCCAATCAAAGACCATTCACTGTCTATACAGCGCGGAAAAAAAAACATTTATTCAGTAAAACAGAACTAAATCAAATGCATACAACAATAATAGATAAAATATTCACACAAGAGGCACTGAGTAAAGTTCCTCATACACCCCTTAAAGGGAAAAGAAGACAATACACAAAAACAAAAATGGTTCCTTCCTCCGAAGGGAAGCCAGGACCGACAGATACTAATCTTAAGGTTTTTTTTTTATTTGAGCAAGAAAGGGAAGGGCGGATGGCCCCCACCCTCTTTCTAAACACTTACTCAAAATGTCCTACCGAGATACCCACGCACCCACGAACTTCCGGAAAAGTCGGAAATTCCTTTCGTTCGTCAGGTTATATACAATCCCGCGAGCATATCCTCCCTGGCGTATTATATTATATCTTACACACCCGGAGTAGGTGCTCCGGCGTTTGTCTCACGTCAGACCAAGTCAGAGACATGATCAGAGCTTAGCTACACATCGCACTGAACAAAGACTAAGATCGCGAAGAATGGAGGTAAGAAGTTCGCGCTATGGATGCCAAATAGTAGACTACTATGCTCATACATGAGCTCGTGAATACGAGAAAGAGAGATAATTGCATATACCGCGATTTGTGTAGCAATAATAGCAATAACGCATAGTTTTCATTGCTATCAGTAACGAACATGAGTCACGTTTGTAAATGCAAATCCCGGCATATTTCGCTTATTACTGTAAGAATTTCTACAGCAAAAGTCGTATTATAAAATATTTTGTAATACGCACCAAAGATTTTTAATCAGTTATGAAATTAATGAGTTTGACATGTCGCTATCACGTTTGTTGACGTTTTTAATTTAATTTTAAATGTTTATTAACTGTTACAAGTTACATCTCAAATATGTCTTATTATTTTATTTTTTTATTCGTAGATTGTCAGTTTTCATTTTTTATTTAATCCTCTCTGTTGTTAATGTTGTTATAGTTTGAGATGACGTAATGTTACTAATTATGTACAAGGATAGCTAGGCTCTGTACCATGTAGTGTATATATGTTTATATTAACTATATGTACCTGTACCCATATTGATTATGTATCGGTACCAGGAGAGTATGTTTATATTCTTGGAGAATCGAAGCCAAGCAAACAGGAAAAGAAAATTGGAAAGAAGTAAAGAGCACATTACACCTTTAAATGGAAACATATTTTTGTTGTGAAATTGCAATTTCGGAACATAATTCTGTAGTTTTTTTTAATACATATTAAATTAATCAATTAGAAAGATATACAAAAAAATCTGTTTTTAAAAAATATTTGGTTGCTACCGGGATTTTTTAATAATAATATATATTTGAGATATATTTATTTTACATAAGTTATCGATTTGAACAATTTATTTTCTCAACACGTCCAATAATTAATTATAATTAAAAATACTTACGTAATATCGTTATGTTGGACTACCTAAAATATTAAAAATGATTAGGTCTTGTGTACGTATATTTTATACATTAAAAGAGTCACTGTCAAACCCTTATAACTATTTTTTTCTTCTTCTTCTGGTGCCCTATCCATTCAACAGACGTTGGATATCATAACTTTGTTCACTGCAGCTTGAAAAAGCTTTACATTAGAACCAAATCATTGTCTTAGTTTTTCAGACATGATATTCTGCTTTTTCCAGGACCCCAATTTACAGAAATCTTTCCCTGGATTCTGATATGCAAGATCTCATACCTACTTCTTTGGATGTCTCATTACATGTTCGAGATATTGAAGTTTTCGGATTTTTATTGTTTACATACTTATTTTTATTTATTCATCCGAACCATAACATCTTCATTCTTATAATAATAATATTATTCAATTTAACAAATCATAATTTGTTTTTTATTATTATTCTTTATTCATTACATTTAAATATTATACGAAAGAGTATTTAAAAAAATAAATAATATGTTACTACACTAAACTTTGTTCATATCGGTTTTAAAATAAGTTATGAATTAATTAATTATTAAAGATAACTTTATTATTATTGTGAACTTACATTTTTTCAGAACACAGTTCTGTGGTATTTTAATACAAATTATTTTCCACGCTTTAATTCGTAACGTGACAATGTATCAATTAGAAAGATATGCAGGAAAATTCATTTTATTTTCCCCGGTAGTAACAAAAATTTTTTTTCGATATATCGAATTTTCCCGTATATCTTTCCAATTGATAGATTAAATTTGTATTAAGATATGAATGTTGTTTTAATATTTATAAGTAAGGGTCCGTCCATGCCCGAGGGGGAACATCAAATTGGATGTTTGATTAAAACTCGACGACACACGTGTTCGTTAATGGAGCCTTAACGAACCCAACATTATTAAACATTTTTGATATTGGATCGGATTAAATAATGCCTCCGCCCGGTTCATCCATTGTTCATTAAAACACGTGGTCGCCCGATCGGTCTCAGTTTTATCAGTATACGGTTAGTTGTTTTGTGTCATACCGTGTATTTGTCCCGTTTCTTCGGTTTGTGGTGTATCGTCGCTTTTTTGAACTTTTACTAACTCAACGCATACAAATATCATTTAAATGACCACTTTAATTTGAATTAAATTTTGTTGTTGCTTAGCCTCAGTGTTTTTTTGTGAAATTTAAAATTTATAAAAATAAATAACACCAACAACAAAATAAAGAAGGCGTCAAAAACTTATGAAAAAAATTATGCTGTATACGGCGCTGATGCTGTAGAAAATTTAATATGCAGATAGTGGTACCGGAGATTTAAAAAGGGAATTATAGGGACCGCCATTTGACAATAATATTACCATAAATATTACCGTCTTACTGCATTAAGGTAAGCTTGGTATATATTTATTGCCATATAAATAAATTAATTACTTGAACGAAATAATACTCTGTGCCCACTCCCCTTCCTTCCCATGCTAGTCAGTCGATAGGCGGCCCTGTATCGGAACGGTTCGAAAACCGTTATAAAATATCTGAGACTTCGCGTCTATATTTTGTGTCGTGGAACCTTTGACGACATATTGTCATACATACAGTCTACTTTGGAGGGTGCTTGGGTGCCGCACATATTGCGCGAAAATAACTCAACGGACCAACTTTATATTTGTGAGTAACTCTCGGCTTTCGTAGTCCACCGTGGCTTCTCTTCATGATTTCCAATGTTATGTGTTCAAATGCCAAGTGACCGTTGACGTTCCTTTTGTTCGTTAGATCAATTTGAATCAAACAATAAGTGTGAATTATGTAATTTAATGCCTTTTGTCTGCCTGTCTTGTCAGAATCAATAGTTGTAGGTATCTCAAGCAGTGATTTCAGAATTTATATCAAAATCAAAATCTCAACAGTATTGATATTTAGCTCGACTAAATTTATGAGATTTATCTCATCGTGTCTCATTCCGTGACACGGGTCATACAAATTGTGAGATAAGAATTCTTGCCGCGAGAAATTGTAGTCGCAAAGAACTGTGGCTGGGAAAAATTGTAGACGAAGGATGTTCCAAAATCTTCCTGAGAATCTTATACTACTTGTTTGTTAGGGTCAGTGGCGTTCATCGTTCATGTCTCCGATCCGTATATCATATCTGTGACTATTAGCATCTCATATAGACGAGATTTGGTTTAGCACGATATATTAAAAAAATAACTATTCCCGTTTAGTTTACTGGTCTTGTGTGCTACATGAAACAATCACGTTGTGTATCAACATATTTAATTGGTTAAAAACTATTGGATTTTATATTTTTTATAAGTGAATCAAAACATATATTATACTTACACCAAAACCCTCTAAAACAGATCATTGATAATTTGAATTAAATATGCAGTTTTGTAGATTTTTTGTCAGCTACATACAGGACACATTGTTTATTGCAAAAACTACTTAAATCCAATAATATTGCATGTTCAAAATCAGAATTAATTCCAAAATACCACAAAGCAGACGGAGTGTAAGTTGTTATTTCCCCTAAAATGAAATCAGCCAATCACAACGCTTGTTGATGATTACGTGATCAAAAATCCAGTATGGCTGCCAGAACGATACATACAGAAAAAAAACATTACAGAATTGTCTCCTTAAAAATACTGGCGTAAAAACAAACATTTTGTACATTTTCTTTCAAAATATCCGTATTCATCCATAACTCAAGTACTTTTAGGGGGTTTTGGAATTAGGCGCTACATATGTCCAAATATAAAAAGTGTTAATTTTAATACAATAGTTTGCTCGAACTCCCCGACAAAAAAGAATTGCGTGTATTTTTAGACCATTTATTATTTTAAGAACGCAGCTCACGAAATGTTTCGTTCTATGAATTCTGCCCGTGAAAAAGGCGTTAGAGGGTCAACATTATTTTGGGTTTTCGCCTTTCAGGACATAAAGCTGGGATTTGTTACCTCAGGATTGCCAGAAACCATAAAAATGAATGACGAGGCATAACTAGACTCCTACGTGGCCAGAACTACCAATTGTTGTGTTCAAGGATTTAACAGTATAAAGCTGTATATTTGCAATGAAAAGCTATCGTTGAGATTTGAAATATTAGTATATAATATATTTTTTTGGGTACTTGCCCACTCCGAAAACAGCGGCCATGGTTCACAAATAGCGTTGTCGTTTGAATTTTCTGAAGAGAAGATTGAACAACCCGTTGTTTAATAACTAACGTACCATCACGCAATTTTTCCGCGGTGGTAGGCAGAGAGAATAGAGCGCCATACTCTTCTATCCTGATACACAATTCTTGCCTCATCCACATTCAT
The DNA here is from genome assembly GCA_031772225.1 of Eubasilissa splendida. Taxonomy (NCBI): domain Eukaryota; kingdom Metazoa; phylum Arthropoda; class Insecta; order Trichoptera; family Phryganeidae; genus Eubasilissa; species Eubasilissa splendida. The sequence goes on along the minus strand of CM062845.1, from coordinate 14,054,351 downwards.
TCATCTTCTCATACAAGCTCGCCGATTATTGAGACTTCCAACAGAACCATCCTCCAGTATCTGATTTTTTACTCATGGTACTGCACAGTCAGCCACTGATGAATCTGTTGCTAGTAGATTTGTTTAATGTTTAATTATTTTATGGATAGGGAATGAAATAGTATTAATCGCATCTTAATAATAATGATGCCCTTCATCAGGTGAAACTAGTAGGCGAAAAAACTAAATTTGATTAAAAGTGAACAGTATATTTTATTATATTAATATAATGGATAACCACCAAGAATTTTCGGAAAGTTATAAAAATGGTTTAGTAATAATTATTATCAATGTGTTAAATTTACTTTTATTTTGTATATATTAACGGCGTAACACACATTATGTGTCATCAGACGTCAAGTGCATTGTTCTGTTACTGTCTATCGTGAAGCGGTCATATAACTTTATCTCTTTCTCGCTTAGATAGCGTTCACACACACATTGACGTGTATCAGTATACAGTATATTCTTGAAAATCGACCTGTATAAGTGTTACGCGTTTATTACAGCATCATTGTTAAAATATACATCCGTACACCGAATTCACATAACATCAATATTTTTACTATTTTCAAACCAAGCCAAGCGCTTGTGCTATGAAAATAGGACTAACTTGGTGATCTCCCAGGCTGGAAGAAGGGGGCTTGAACCCCCCGACTACGCGACCACTAGGTAAGTGTCTTACCGCTGCGCGCTAGACCAAACAAGCACACATTCTAATTGGTTAATTTATTCTATAGGATCATTTGTTCCGAGGCATCCAAAGTTCAAAGGCAGTCACATATGTCTGGGGTTATAAAGGTTATACTAGAGTGTTTGTGCGAGTGTATGTTTTGATTTTGAAGGTGACCTATGTTTTTAATGATGTGACGTGATTTATGTGAGAGTATGTGGATACTTCAATACTTCATTCACTACTCTCGTGCTCGTTTGAAAATCGCGGAATATATTATATTATGTGAGTGTTTGCAATGTATTGTGTATATGAAAGTTATGCATTACAAACTTCTTATTATTTTCACTGAGTTTATTATAGTTCATCTTTACAAAAGCAGAAGTTAATCTGTACAATTACGTTACTGCGCGAATTGTTAACAGGGGAAATGACTGGAAAGTGGCGATGGCGAGTCAAGCTCGTGATTCCCTATCTCTGCTGGCCGCGTCGGTATTGTTGCATGACGTCGATACTGAAAGTCTTTACGGCTGATGGGAGTTTCGTTTTGTGCACTGGTGCTTGCTGGGTATGTTTAGCTTCCCCGGGCGGTGATTGTGAGAGTGGAGGCGCTAGCCCTCCGCATGTCTATGTGGATGGAAAATATTTTCTAAAATCTCCATACATGTATGAGCGCGAACAGTAACAAATTATATATCCGATAATTATTTCATTAATATTATGAACACCCAAATAATATATGAACAAATATTTCAAAATTTCTAAAATCTAAAAACAAATACAGAACGCCCTAATAGTACATTATTTTCGATAATAATTTAGATAGTTATGATTTCTAATAATAACAGATGCCGTACTGTTTTTACTTTTATAAATAAAATGAGTCGCGCATAAAACATTAGTTAAATTATTTATTAAATATTTTTTGTTCTCATGTAAATTCAAATGAACGAAAGCATATTTTCTTCAAATTATCGAAAACCAAAACAGTTTATTTGAATTAACATTTAATCTTGTGAACTAATTAATCTTTTGGCACGACACGATTCCTTGCATTTCTACTCTTATTCTTTATAAACAAGTATTTATTTGTATATAATCTAAAGGTCTTATCCGTATTTCAACAATCGATACCTTTTATTATAATTACTATGAATTGCGAAAATTCACTTCTAATAGCGCCGTATTGCCACAGACTGTAATTTAACTGCTGAATACATTCGGAGTGTCTCCGTTTATAGCCCCGTTGGGTAGGTACTTTATACCGCGCACTACTCTCAGGCATTGCGGTTGTGGCAATAATGTATTCATAAGTTGTTGTGCACTGACAAATGCTGTATAATACAATGCTGTTTATTTTTTCGAATATCAAAGCTTTGTGAATCTTTTACGTTGCAGAATTGTACAAAATATTTTGCATTTTCCGTTGATCGATCAGTGAGTTGCCCATCTATTTATCTACGAACAAAGGGAAGCGCGATGACACTTCTACGAAGCGTGTACATCTATGCACTTTCGCGTGAACTGGACTGTAAAACGGGTATATTGAATGAAGCGTCATGTTAAAATATCCTGAAGTTTTATTAACCTTTACCACACCATGCTAAAAATACCCTGCGCAGCCATGCTGTCAACTCGTGTTACTGCGAGAAATTTGAGTTTTCTAAGCACTTTAAATAGGACAAAAATACTTTTACAATTTTAAATGACTTTAAAATAGTTAATGTCTTAATTAATATAAATATAATAAGAAATGATTAATATAATTGGATACGTTCATTTTATTCTCAAACGTTATTCTTATAAGGCATTCGTCAAAAGACCCATCTAACATGATCTTCATCTTATTTTTATTATGATTTGCTTTACATAATTGGTTTTCCACTAGTCATTTCTAAGCGCAAATAATTTTTTTAGGACTAGGTAAAATGTAAGTTTTACATTGTGCATATTTATAGAAATACGATTTAATTGACTCGGTAGACCTGCGTGGCCTGGGAAAGGTTAAGAAACTAACAAACAATAGATTCAGTAATATTATGTTGGTGTTTTAATTTATCTATTGTTATCTAATGAATCTTTTTTTTTTAAATATCGATGCGTACACGGGATACGTCTCACGCTCGTGCCATGAAAATAGGACCAACGAGGCTCGAATTCCCGACCACTAGGTCACTAGGCGAGCATCGTAACCACTAGACCACAAGCACGCTAAAATGTTTGGATTATTTTATATTGAAAAATTAATTCCGCCTGGTAAAGGTCAGAAATCTGTGCATTCGGTTCTCCCATTAATTATGTCACATAGCTCTCTAAAACATATAAGAACTGTGCATTTAGCATCGTGGTCTTTCGTTACCTTAAAGTGATATGATAACTTAAAGTGTTGCGTTACTCAAAGTGTTACGTTAACTTAAAGTGTTACGTTACTTAAAATGTTACTTAAATGTATTAATTAGAAAGATATACATAAAATCAAATCGAAAAATCGACAGCAACAACAATATTTTTCGATAAAATTGAATGTATATGTATATCTTTACAATTAATACATTTAATTAGTATTTAAGATATCACAGACCTATGTTTTGAATAATTACAACTTCACAACAGGAATGTGTTCTCCTTAATAGTAGTATATTTCAATAAATTATTTATAGCAAGTTAAATAGTTAATCTATTAATTATATATATCGTATTTTATAATTATTATATCGTATTTTTAAATTAATTTCAAAACATATTCATAAAGCCTTGTAGTCGCTACAGAAATTGAACTACGTGGCTTTTTGTAGTGTTAAGAATATATTTAAAAAAAAGTTTTTTTATTGTTCTATTAGAAATTGTTGTCCAATATAAGTGTGCCAACTTAAATGATAAAATTATTTCGCTACTGTATTTTGGTAGGATTAGGTTAATAAATTCGGTTATAAAAGCTATTGATTTCTGTCATTATTATTTCTAGTACATTTAATAATTAATAATTATACAAAATACTTTGTTTAAACCATTATTTATTAATTATTCTACATGTGTCATTCTTCTTCAGGAGACAATGTATACTGAAATTAAAAAATACAAGCATAGATAAAAACAAAACTATAAAATGGTGAATAACTAAGAACTAATGTGAAAATAAATTTAAAAGGGTACTATTTACGAACAGGATTTGATTATTATGTAGAATAATTAATAAAAAATAAGGCCACAAAGTAATTTTGAAAATATTGAAGAAGCATTTAATAATTGGTTTAATTTTTAAAGTGATCTTCATCTGCATTGTTCACAGCATAAACCCGATTAAAAAACTATAAACTTTGTTAATAATTACCAAGCAATGTTATTTTTGCAGAGACCATGATGTGTTTGTACGACTGGGTTGCTTTAGTAATTCAACCCTAGTTTATTTACTCGTACAACTTCAAGCACGAATGAAACTCTTGTATTTGTTGCGGATTAGAAGTATGTTGTGACGAACGAGAAGCTTTTCTATACACAGGATTTCTAAAACAAGACTCCTTTTTTGTGTGTATTAATCGTATACAATTGACATACACAGGAGTCGACAAAAAAATTCACTCCCGTGGGAAATTTTGTCTGAACTTTATATATTCAGGGGTGTTGATTTTAATATAACTAAAGAATTTCCTTAACATACATAATTTTGGAGAGAATAAGGATTTTATACAAAAAAAAAACTGCCCTTTGTTCGGCTGTTCCAGTCCTCCAAAATTTAACCTTCTCTGAAGACATGTGCGTATTGCTACATCTTTCACGGCATAGATTCTGCTTCATTTTATTTTATCTAGTTATAGCTTCATGTGTTTCTTTGTTCATAATTTATTTAAATACGGATTGCATGAGGAGATAAACTGAACATCACCGAGTCAGTAGTCTTCACTGCACTGCATACAAGCAATAAATAAATAAATATAAACATAAAAATAAGTGTAATAATCTTTATATTATGAAAAGACCCTATAAAATTCTAGCCGTTGTTATCCGGATTAGCGTAACTTTGTCTATGATGTAACCCACCACTTTTGTCTAGCCGTGGGTTATTTATAAAAATTGCGAATATTTATAACAACTTTCTGTACATGCTGGTCTGCAAAATTGCCAGCACGTCCGCGTTGTTTGGTTGTATATAATTTGTTTGTTCAATTTTCATGATAATCGTACTGAACTAAATATTTTCTTACTGAAGCTACGTTAGCATCTTTACGTCTACGAATTTTCTGTATTTTTCAAACAATTTGTTTTTAATTTTGTTGTCTTTGAAAAGTATTAATCTTTACTGAAAACTTTGTGGAATGACATTTCTACGTATTTGTTATACGTGACAGATTAAACGTTTTGTTTTTATAGTGTATTCCGACCGATGATTCCAATGTCATTCCGTATTTCGGTGTTTGCGTAGATAATACTTATAGGTCATAATTTATTATCTGTCAAGCGAACGAATTTGATTTTTTCAGGATATTATTAAGTCAGATTATTACCAATATTAAATCAAATGTTAAAATAAAATTATTTATGTAATGAGTTTCGGATATGCTAATTTGAAAGGAAATTTGTTCGAAGAATAAATCATAAAAAATATTTTATGCGAAAAGCAGAGTACGGTATCGATCAATAGAAGAACTTACCTTTTTAAAGTAATAAATTTACAATTATATTCTAAATTTAAATTGATAGAATTGTTCTCAAAATTAGAAAAACTTTATAACTCAGTTCGCATCGTCAGTAACAGCATAATCTAAGTTTGTGCCTACTGCACGCCACTGATTGTACTGTATCTTGCGCAGCTCTTCCAAGTTCTTCTATTTAATACTGTATACATTATTAAATTATTGTTTTGAAAATTAGATATGAAAAATACGACTCGCTCGGTGGTCTCTATATAGATCGAATCTCGAACCGATTCTAGGCTAAAACATATAATATAAAAATATTAATATTATTTTATAATGGAGTACTCGACTTAGATTACTTATCTGAATTTGTACTTTTAGACAAATTAATTAAATCATTATTCTGAAATGAAGGTAAAAACCTACGTATTTTTGTGACTTAGTTTATCGTGATTATAAAGAGAATATAATTTGAAAATTCAAATGATATCTGTAGAGGTGATTTTTTAAATATAATAAAATGAACAACTTAATTTCTAAAGATTTTTTGTTTGTATTGAGTTTGGTTGAATATTGCTTCAATCCGCAATCAGCGAGTTTTCTTAGCAACTTATGCTCGGCCACTTTGTTCGCTAATTTTTCTAATTTTCCGTAATCTTTCCTCAAGTTCGCATCAGACAAGACTGGCTCAGCAATCGCTTTAATTTATATTTAAGGTACCATATACAACTATTATTTTTTCATTGAATTAATGATGTACAAAAGGCGATAACGAACTTCAAATAAGATGAAGAAATTATTGATTTTCATTATAAATTCATGGTAACGTCTGGATAATCGCCAGCTGGTAAATAATCTGTGCCAGGGTCTACTAAACAGTACAAATAAATTTATTGAAGTTCACAAATTGGTAATACTGAAAAGGATTTACTTTTATTCTAATTATTATTGTTATTATATACCTTTATTCTAATTGTGGTGTTGAAGCGACACGCCTAGATTTACGACTTTTAAAAATCTTTTTCAATTTTGTTTTAAAATTATTACGTCTGTACAAACGGGTTTATTTGCATATTTAAAGCGTAATGATTTGATGCAAAATTCAAAGGGTTTGGCTCGACAGCTATTTTTTATTTTATATAAGTTGCGATGTTTTCAGTATTTTTCATACGTATTTTCTTATTTCTGATAAATCACTAAATGCCGGAAAATGAAAATTTATCAATTTATATAACGCGAAGAAATGAGCGAATATGATTTTCTTTTTCATTATTTGTATATATAAAGGTCCGTGCCCATGAAAGTAAACAATCTTAGAGATTTAGTTGAGATATATTTTGTTCTGGAGATAAACTCAGAGATCAGCTTGAGATTGAGAAACTCCAACCATTGTACACTACGAACGTTCTGACAGCGAGATTAGATACGTGCACATAAACGTTAATTAAAACTACCATGGATCCCTACAACTATTTATTTTGAAAGTTATATGTAACTCATTATATATTCCATCTACGTCGGTCTTTCGCCCTCTTAACTATGCTTCTCCATTTTAATCGGCATCCTGCACACCTCAGGGCTGTCACCAGAGATGCGCCTGTTGCCTTTTTCACTTGGTCGGTCCAGTAGGTGGGGGATCTTCTTCTTCTTCTTCGTCCTTCGATGTGGCCCACTACAATAACTTCTCTAAGCTATCTTCCCTTCTCGCAAGGTGCCAAAAAATTGAAGGATTCGTCTCAAGTAAATGGTTGAGAGTCTGTTCTTGATGTTGAATTCCTGCGGAATTGCGACATTCGTGCGTCTATGGTATACGCAACATGTGTCTCCAGCACCACATATCAAAGGCATCAATCTGTCTTCTCTCCCTTGCTTTCAGGGTCCATGATTCCACACCATATAAAAATACGGGAATATAGATTTAGCATTAATATAAGGCGTTCAATTACAAATATTGATTGCATTTTAAATGCTACTGGGGAGATTCAAAATCACCGAAATACCGAACATGACGATAATAATATTTAACGTCCGAGCGTGAAGTAAGGCGCGAGACGGCCAATCTATGAGACATGGTGTGTACGCGGTGAATACGAAAGCCGAGAGATGTCTCCAAAGCATCTCATGGAAGTGAAATCTGTATCTCGGAGATTGTCTCGAGTCGAAAATCTCTTCCATGGACACGGGCCATAACGGTTATTATTTTTCGGAAATAGTTTTGCCGAATAGCGATAGGATTGACTAGGACAATCAGTGGTTTGCTTCCCTGCGGCATATGTTCTGTAATAACAACTTTAAAATGATCCAAACGTTACATTTTTAATAGTAATTTTATGCTAGATTTCTATCAGCGTTTGATAATATTTTGCCTTAAAGCTACGCCATGTGTTCACTTCAGATTCCTCTTTGTTAGCCGTGATTAATGGAAGAAAGTAATCAATGACTGCCAATACGTCATCACCTTCCATCATTCATGTCTTATTAAAGACTCATCACTCAGTGTCAAAATCAGTGACAAGACATCTTCTTATTCGCTCATCGATTTGCGAGATGTTCCTTCCATATAAATATTACGAGATTGATGGATACGAAAGCGGAAAGCGAGAAAGCGTTTTGTAGACTTTAATTTATTTTAAGAATCTTTATTTATTTAAAAATTCTAATTTTTGATAATTAACCTCCATAGCAGAAATTTTTATAATTGAACTCTTTTTAAAACGAATAAATGTACTTCTGCATGCACGATATTGAGCTTCCAAAACTTTATTTTGAACTTTATAAATGTAATATTATAAATTTACTTTATACAGACATTTTAAAATACAGTTTTAACGTACTCTCGTACGTACGTAAATAAATGAAAATGATTGATCTAGTTTTTCTATGTATACACATTTAATAATTGTATTTAAAAAATTGATTGAAATTAATGGAATCAGTCGAATATAAAAAAAAATGTAAAAATAAAATTCATCTGATGAATAATATGACTGATTTCAATTTCTGTAAACTTTCATTATAATTTTTATTGGTCCACAACATTTTTTTTATTTTTTGCCAAAATTAATGCAATTATATTTAAAATATTCCTTTTATCCTCTTTTATTTATTTTTTACTCGTTCTTTCATTAAGTAATCATAATAGATTCATCTGTTTATTATTTTATGTACAATTTAAATTAGATTAAATTATATTTGCTTAATAAATTATATAGCTTGTCTTTAAAAATGTACATATCTTCAGAAATGTCTGGCAGAATAATTACGATGACATGTCGTAAAAATGAAAATCCCTTGATTTGAAAGGGCGTAAAATGTGTTTTTTTAAAATAGTTTTAACATTTCTTTATTTCTTTTAAAATCGATGAAAAAAAATAATTTCACTGGTGTGTGAAAATTTTAGGGAAATGTTTATTTGAAGTTTTCATTACATTCAAATTCTTTAGTTTTGCGTTCTTTTTTTAGAATTGGAAAATATCTTAAAATCCGTATTACTTACTTTCGGAACACTATATAGATACTCTTTAAGGGAATTCTTTAATTTTTCATATATTTACACCGTCGTATATTTTAATGTCATATAATATTTAGTTTAAAAAAATACATTATTTTTATTTTCACTTTGTACTACACATACATTTTTTTAATATTGTATCACTAGTTTTGGGAAGAGCAGTCCTTCCCATGTACATGAACTAAAATTAAACACTTAATTATAATTAAATGAAAAATCCATCGCCGCTTTTATCAATGTTTCCTAGAAACTCCACTCTCACCCTTACGTGCCCCGTCGCCCCAATAGCCAACTGTATTTAATTTTAGTTCAATTTACACCTGCAGTTGGGTAGGCCTGCTCTACCCGAAGCTAGTCGTGATACAACTAAAAAAATTGTGTGTGTAGAACAAAGTGAAAATAAAAATTATATATTTAAAAAAAAAGAATATATTCACCACGCAGTAACTGCCAAATCAATCAACAGATTTATGTTCTTGGCTTTTGATTCAAGAAAACATATTTTGTATATGTATATGATATATGAATTTTTCGTAACAAGAAAGTTTTCTGATAATGAAAACGAATTTAATGGTCCCGTTCTTTCAATTAAAACCTATAATTGAATCATGTCCAGTTTATTTATTTTATATTAATGCAAAAGTTATTACATACTTTTCATCTATTTAGTTTGTGTGTATAATATTTTAATTTTAGTGAACGGATTTTTATATTATATTATTTATATATTATATATTAATTATTGAACGAAAATAATACACTGTGCCTTCTCCTACCCTTCCCTTCCCGGTCTCGCCGCCGAACCGGTCTATTGGCGACCTTGAACTAGTGTGGTTATACGTGTATGGAAAGTATTACAATATTCTAATAATTTGAGACTTCGCGTCTATACTGTGACGGAATCTTTGAGGAAATAGTGATTAAAATGTACAGTCCACATTTTTGGAGATGCCAGCAGAATCCGGATTGTGGTGAGTGCCAAACTCGTTCCTGTCCTGTCATTCTTTCAGCATCTATGCGTGTACGCAATATGTAAATTTCTGGTAAAACTAATTATAATACACATTTATGTTATTTCTTCGATATGTAAGATAGTCGAAACAATATTGATTTTTTTTTTAATGTTAAGATTATCAAAATATATAATATATTCGTATGAGATTGGTATTTTAAATAAGTATATTCAGTCCAACTGTGCTTTATAAATATATTTTTAAAAAGTTTCCTATAATTTTGTGATTCAACTTAACGTTCAGAAATCTTTTCTTACGGTACCGTACGATAATATTTTTCATATTACCATCAAAAAAGGTTGCGAGTATTCTGAAAAATAAAACTCCACCGACCAGTACTGCAATGGATCAGAAGATTGGAGTTACTATGTTGGTAAAATGAGGTAAAACCGTGATACCTATATGTTTGAATATACAATATTATATAAGAAAAATAGGTCTCTAAAAGGTACATACAGAGTGGCCCAAAAGTAAACATACATAATACTTTATTTGTATTTTATTATGTTGTTTATTATATTTATATTTGTTTAACACTGTTTTATCTCACAAGTTTTGCGTCAACGTTGCAATGTTCCTCCAACTTGTTCAGAACATCATGACACACAGTACAACACAAATTCCGGTCCCCATAAATATCCATAAACGCTTTCGAGATTAACTCTTTTAATTTGTCTACTTTTTGGGGCTTCCTTTCAAAAATCTTATTCTTCACTACGCACCAAAAAAAGTTCATATATGTAAAAGTTGAGTGAACATGGTGGCCATTCAATGTTAATTCTTCCAATGCCATTGTTACTGACTCAGGTTTGCTGCCATTATTCAAAATATTTGTAAATAAAATAAAAAACTAACAGTATACATACTTTTGAAGAATCCATCAGACTTATGCGCGAGCAATTGACTGAGGGCCTTTTGGTTTTTATATTAATTTTTATTATTATTTTTGTAAAAGTAATCCCGAAATTTTATTTTTTTATTAATATCAATAATATAATACAATTTGAATAATCAGTGGATATATATATATATTAACATTTGTTTCTTCTCTATGAGAGTAAGACTCGTGTATAGAGAAGGAATATATATGAGTTAATTTATGTTTCAGTTAGTCTGTGTACATATTTTTTTTACTTCAGTTACAAATTTATGATAATCCGTAATTTTTCTAATCGTGATGGGGAGATTATTAAAAAATTTGATGCCTTGATATTGATTTTGAGTTGCGGTATATTTTAGATTTGGGATATCAATTTGATCTCTATATCTTGTAGATTAGAATTCGCTTCTAAAAATTAATTGATTTTTAATTTTGAAAATTTGAATTATTGAATTTTTTTTATATATGTCTACTATTTTTGGTACATTGAAATCTGTGAAAAGTTGTATTCTTGGAAAGTCTTTTTTTTATAATAATTTTTATTATCATTTTTTGAGTGATTTCTAATTGTGTTTCCTAATTTCCATTATCCAACTATGCTACAGCGACATTATTTTTTGACGACAAATTTTCGAACCTATATGTTACAATGTTTTATAATGGAACGATAGATGTTTTAATTTGAAAAAGTGTAACATATAGGCTCGAAAATTTGTCGTCAAAAATAATGTCACTGTAGCATAATTGGATAATGCACCTTCCCCGGTTTGGAAAGAGATCCAGGTTCGAATCCAGGTAGCGCAATAACAATATTTTTTGATAAAATTGATTTTATATGTATATCTTTATAATTAATACATTTCATTAGTATTTAAAATATCACAGACCTATGTTCTGAATAATTACAACTTCACAATAAGAATGTGTTCTTCTAATAGAATAAATTTATTTATCGGAAAATATCCCTATAGCAAACAAATATTATTTCGATAAATATATAATTTTCGCCCGTTTTTTCATAATATCCAATTTTTATTACTTACACCGACAATTTCAATTGATTTTTATTTTTGCCTTAAGAAAAGTCTATTAATTTTTTTTCTTAAAATACGAGGCAAACATCCAAAAACATTCGATCCATTTCCATCACTTGTCGATTAGATTATTCGGAATGATGATTTGATATACCATGGCTTCATTTTCCTGAAAATTTATATAATACATTCATACAAATTCATCGCTAAACTAACAAGTCGTCTTGGGTATTCTCAAATGTTAGAAAAATTAGATTATAGAAATTAGATAGAAACTACTATTTATATTTAATAAATCATTATTATTTAATATATCTAGTAAATACGATTGAGTCCTTGTAATTACGTAAGAAAATGTTACTATTTTAAATTATTTAAAAAATATATATATATTTTTAGTCTGTCCCAAAGCACTTGCATCCATAAGTATGGCATAATTATGGTAAATTAGGATAAAATTGGATACATTAAATAAAATTGTGAATTGAATTGATGAATCATTTGGATCGAAGTCACGCGAGCGAACGTGCAGCGTGAAGCCAGCCGCGGCCGTCTGTAATATGTTAACAACACTATATCCTATTCGTTGAGTATTTTGAATCGCCCTGGAGAAATTTATGGTTTTCTGACAAGTGTTCAAAAAATGTATGCACACTTTGTAGTGTAATAAATTTAATGTTCAGTGAACAAAATTTCTTGTTTTATACTTAAAATAAAATACTTTTTTTTTTTTATATAACTTATTATATTTGAATATATTGTTAATGACGCACATAAGACAATAACAATAGAATTGTAAACATCACGAATCATTTCGAGCTCTATTTGTTGTTGTTTATTCTGTGGTTGCAGAGTTAAACTTTGTTACCAGTTTGCAATAATGTTTAATACGTGCTCCCACAAAAAAGTCCAGTGGCGTGAGAACGCGGGGATATTGAATGCTACCTCTTCACCTAATCCATCTCCCACATTTTCATTAAAGTAGGCTCTCACATCATTTCACGATGGTAGTGAATGTGCTAGAAATAAACCCTTTCTCAGTATGAAATAAAACTTTTCAATAGGGTCGTTTTAAAACGCAATGGACGCTGTATTTTTAAATTCCCGACTCACGAGCGTTTTTTGAGGTACTCGCAGAGTAACGTCTCTCCAAAATAACTCTCATCCGCAGAGCAGAAAAGAGAAGCAATTGATGCATGTTAATCTTTACTGACAAAATCTCATCCGTGTATTGCATTATAATCGTGATTCATTAAAAACTCTCGTCTAGGTTATCTTAGTACTTCGGCTACGCTGTCGGTCTATCAGTGGCACTTTGGAATAAATTTATTTTTCTCAATGCTTAGTTTCGTTTCGGCTAATTGAAAATAAAAGAGTTATTAACTGTAAAACAGTACACATTTTTTCAGTCATCCTGTTATTAGAGAATTCATTTATATTTCTCACATTTGTGGGTCCTTCCTGGAAATGGATCACGTGTTGTCAATAGATATTACATCGTATCCTCCATTCGGGTTAACGATGTATTGATTTCGTTACAATAATAAATAATTTAATAAAGTTGACCGTTGTATTTATATAAACGTACGACTACACGTACTAGCAGGTGGTCGACTGTCTACTCACTTATTATTCACATGCAGCGCCGGCGCTAGACTTTTTGCCGCCACAGGCAACATTGTTTTTTTCCGTCCTAGTAACATAATTGAAGATATTTAAAATTTTTGTAAAACCATCCCCATAAATTGGCCGCCTCCCTAAATCAGTCACCCGCGTGCCGCACACGTTAGGGCCGGTATTTTGTTAGGGTGACTTTTTACCAAAATACGTTCTAGACACTAGTATTGACTATAAATCACTCCTTTATTAGGAAATAACTATAATGTTATTTATTGGATTGTTTATATATTACCTGGATTATTTTTATTACACACTATTATCGTTTTGTAACATAGGATTTGTTTTTCTATTTTTCTATTTTTTCGGCCGCCTCTTTGATTTGGCCTTCATAGGCAGGCGCCTGCTCCGCCTGTGCGTAACGTCGGCGCTGTTCACATACCAGGGAATTGGAACAACTTCATCGCATGCGCGGCTCTAGAAGTACCTAATGATGTTCAAACACACACAACGAGCACATCTTTACCGATATGAATTTTTGGAATATGAAGGATGCGGTTAAGATTGAATGTTATGAATAGGTGTATCGTATGGGTATGTGTACGAGTGTTAGATGCCTTATATATTTCACAAAGCGTTTACGTTTGATGTGTGTGTGTGTGTGACTAGAGCAGGCTGGAGATGAGAAAGACTACTAACTTATAAACTTCTGTCAACAAGTTTATTTAGCACAATTTACAGAAATATTGAGAAATTAGACTGTACAATAAAGTTACGCGCAAGTAGTTAACGGAGCTTATAGTCGGGAAGAAGACAGCGAGTAAAGTGGCGTTCAGAAGCCGGCAAATGTTGTCGTCGGTACTGGGCATGTTTTTGTGGCCGTCGGGAGCTCTGTTTTATACTCAGATATCTGCAGGATGCGTTCAGGAGTCGTTGGCGGTGATGACGATTGTGGAAGCGATATACCTTTACACATTTTATATCAAAAACGAATATCTTTCGGGAAGAAAAATGTGCAGTTTTTGGGACTGGTAAATTTAAATCCCGAGCCAAATTGAAATCTCTAGATTACGGGATTCGATTTTGATTTCCAAGATTATAAAAATGCTAATTTGCTTTAATGTTCCATTTATAAAAAAAGCCCGAAAGAAAGAATGAACAAATTCAATCATTTTCATAATAAGATATATGTATTTATAAGTAAGGAATCTACGAACAAAAAAAAACGTAAATAATAATACAAGATTAACAAATAACAATTTTAATGTGAAACAGTTTTATTACTATTACGAGTACAAGCCGATTGCTTGCTGCAAGCCCTTGCGGGCGGCCAGTGGTGACCGCTGCGTTCCCAAAGCTTCCATAGAATCTATAAAGAATAAATCTCGCGTCGCACTATCAAATGTGATGCGAGACGACAGATGGTCAATATACATGCCAGTCGTAAAAAATCGTACGATTTCGCTAATGTAGGTTTTTTATTATTTGTAAAAATGACAATATACACTTCATTTCAAATTGAATATATATTTACGTACTGTTATTGAATATATAAAAGAGACAACATTTAAGTAATCTTAACCTAGAGATATTAAAAACACGTTTGACATATTCGCTGCTTTGGCGAATATGTAGAATTTTTCTTACTGGCAATGACACTTACATATCCAAATACGGATCATGTACAGATAAATAATATGCCCGAAGTTATAGCAAAGCGTGGAGTATTTCATCATTTAGTCTATATTTATTTTTAGAATCCCGGAATTAATCCAAAATATTAATCCCCAAAGTTTCTAAATTATGGTCTAGTACCAGGATTTGTGAATATTGTAAACTGGGCCGAGATCAAGAGATCCAAAGTTAATGTACAAAGATATTCTGATATTGTACTATTTAATATTAATATTAAAGGCGAATAGGGTTATTGATACAATTAAAATTTACTATTTGCCTTAGTTATGTAGGCCTCATAGTTCAAGGTAAGATACGCCAAAAATAGAATATAAAATATCTTATGTACCTACTTCTATATTATTTTCATTATATTTATATATTTTCTTTGAATGAATATGTATTATTATTTTCATCGATAAGTTAGGTGTTACTTTATTTCTTTCAATGGATCAATATATGTCAATTTATGAAGCCATTCGTGGCCAATTAATTGTATTGTGTGAAACCTTGATCTTGTGGGGACGGCGATGTAAATTCATTGTTATCGTCACTGTCCCCAGCCGACATCGATACCAGAGACATCTACATTCGGGACCCGAGCTTCAGCGGAGAGCGATCGATCCTAGTGGTCCGATTGCTCACCGACGATACATCTTCCGCTCTATTGCATGGCGTGATGAGTCTGAGACCCAGTACCGCCGACTCGCTCTTCTAATTCTTCATATTTCACATTTGTTATCTTCTGCATTATTTTTTTTACTTTATTGATTTCTTTACTATTTCTAACCTCACTATTATATTTCTATTCTCACCATTAAAACGATCCCTGAAATCTTATTAAATATGTTCTTCTTCTGGTATTTTCTCTCCCTAGCTGGATCATAATATTGTACGTGGCCGCTACGAAACTTCATTGACTGCGGTCCTTGCCAGGCCTTTCGCGTCCTTCCGTGTCTGTCCCGCGTTCCGTAGTTCCGCCGTGTACAACCGTATATAGTCGGTACAGGACTTCCGGGACGCCGAGTTTCTGTCGGCGTGTACGAGAGGCACATTCTGTTTAGGATTCCTGTGGACATCCGCATAATGTGTCCCAGCTGTGTGTATCTCCTGTTCTTGATCACTGCGGTGATTAGTAACTACTAGTATTCAGTATTCTTCGTGAAGTCAAGCCACCGTACCCCAAGAATTCAAGCAATCTCAAAACTCTCGAGTAAGGCTCCAGAATTCACGGCATTAGAATATAACTGAAATAGAATGCGCGCTGAAAAGGCGGATTAATAAATATATCGATAGCGATTTGAAATTATTTTCAAAACTACAATGTAAATTGGAAATAAATAAATTTTTGAGCTCTTATCTAACACCAATTTATAAATAAGCTGAGAATATTAATTAGAATGATTAAATAAGAAGTCTATATAAATAAATTGACATTTTAATACTTTTTTTACTCATTCACCATACAATATATGGTAAATTATGAGTTTTACCCAAGCATATCTTAGAATTGACTGAAAATTTTGATGATTTTTTCACGGCAAGGATACTGAAATAAGGCCTAAAAAGATCTATTTCACCCAAAAGTGCACTTTGTGAGTTTTATCTCAACATGAATAAAATAGTTCTTTAATCGTCACAAATCTTCAATCCGAATAAAAAAGGTTTTTGCATAAGAAGATGTATGATTATGCATGAGGCGAGAACTGTGTGTCAGGACAGAAGATTGTAGCTTCATCCTCTCTGCTCACCTCCGCGGAGATATTGTATCATAAGTAAGTTTTAATTATTTATTTTTTTGTAAAATTAAAAGGTGAATATTTTACGGCTTAAAACTAATCCGGAATATTCTAAAGCCAGTTAGTTTAAGAAGGTAATGAAGGTTCTGTTCCTAGATCTACTAATCGATTTTGACAATAAGAGTCGAATGAATGACTATCCAAACATTTCCGTTCAATTTCTGGTGCAGCGCCAGTTTCCTCCGGCTTACAGATCTGAACCCATCACGATTGAATAAATTTCCGATTTGAATCCTTGTCGGTAATGTCGCCTTTCTTGATTACAGTAGACTAAAACAAGTTTCCATCTGAATTACTTTTCCCGTGTTTTCAAGATTTCCTTTGATAATATTTATGTACATATTTGGTGATAGAATATCGTTTAATTAAACAAAAATATCTTTAAATACTAATTTAATGTATTAATTATAAATATAAACATATAAAATCAATTTTGTCGAAAATTGTTGTTTTTGCGCTACCGGGATTCGAACCTGGATCTCTATTTCCAATCCGGGAAAATACACTACCAATTGTGTTATAACGCCAGTATTTTTCATGACAAATTTTCGAACCTATATGTTACACTTTTTCAAATTAATACATCTGTTGTTCCATTATTTTTTGAAAGCCATCTACATTATTTTTACGGAATCACAAATACCTTTAAGTAAACCGACTGCAGACGCCAGAATTATCAATTCATTTTTATTAAATTTTGGACACATTGATACAAATTATATTATTATTAAAGAAAATACATTCTTATTGTGAAATTGTAATTATTCCTGGTAGCGCAAAAACAATATTTTTCGACAAAATTGATTTTATATGTATATATTTATAATTAATACATTAAATTAGTATTTAAAACATCACAGACCTATGTTCTGAATAATTACAACTTCACAATAAGAATGTATTCTTCTTAATAATAATATAAGTTGTATCAATGTGTCCAAAACTTTCAAATAATGGAATGATAGATAGTGTAACATATGGGTTCGAAAATTTGACGTCAAAAGTACTGTCTGCTGTAGCATACACCTTCACCGGATTGGAAAAATATCAAGGTAGTAACAACAATATTTTTCGATAAAATTGATTTTATGTCTTTCTATGTAACATTTAATTAGTATTTAAAATATCGCAGACTTATGCTCTGAATAATTACAACTTCACAATAATAATGTGCTCCTTAATAAAAAGTAATTGCTTAACAAATTTATAATTATATTCGTTTTTATGAATTTATTTGAATGAAATACTTTAGAGAGCTTAATTTCATTTTTATTCTTTTAGGGTTTTAAAATAAACCAGTTTGATTTTAAAAATCGATTAAACTAGATAATTAGGTGAGGATGTACTTGTCGGGCGGTATGGCACTCGTAATTCACGCTACTGCGTATTATCTTTCCTCGGGATGGATTTTGAACTCTGGATCGGCGCATGGCCTATATATTAAAAAAAAATTAAATGCATTTATCTAATCTATCATTTAACTCCTATTTAGATGCAGCAAACTTCCACAAAATGGATACGAATCGAAGAATACGTACTGACCAAATACTCTTCTCTAAATTACTACAAGGACATATTAACTATACCAGCCAATCAGAACTAATATTCTTCCACATTCCCGGCAGTCCATACTCTTTCACATTCCTGGAAGTAGAAAATCTTATACATACAATTTATTCATTCGTCGTTAATGCCAATATCATAATGAGAAGTTAACAGAAATTGACTGTTTCAGTATTGATTGGCCTTACTGCGCTAAAAGATTTTTTTCATGAACCATTATATTTTAAATTTGAACCAATCATTCTACCTACAAACATATCTTGCTCTCAAATGGAAGATATTAATTCCAATTTATTATTTGAAACATTATAATGGCCTTAAATTGTATGATTATTACACATAATTTAATCCCCATCCCATCTTTCTTCCTCTTCTCCCTTCCGTTTCCTCTGGAGTTTTTTTAAAATTTATTTTTATTTTTATTAATATTAAAAATATATTACAATTTGAATAATCAGTGGGTATATATATATTAACATTTGTTTCTTCTCTGTGAGAGTAAGACTCGTGTATATAGAGAAGGAGTATATACGAGTTAATTAATGTTTCAGTTAGTCTGTGTTCATATTTTTTTAACTTCAGTTAGTTATTATGATAGTCCGTAATTTTTCTAATTGTGGTGGGGAGATTGTTAAAAAATTTGATGCCTTGATAAATATATTGATTTTGAGTTGCGGTATATTTTAGTTTTGGGGTATCAATTTGATCTCTATATCTTGTAGATCGGGATTCTCTTCTAAAATTTAATTGATTTTTAGTTTTGAAAATTTGAATTATTGAACTGTTTTTTCTTTTCTTAATTTTTTTTTACTCGTACAATAGATGAGATAGTGTTCACTCTTTTCATTGTCTTCTACATTGTTGAACATTAATCGTTGTTACCAAACACTGTATCGTGTAAGTGTATTTAGTAATTCAGAGAAAACATGTAATTGGTTGAATTTACTATAATTTTTGTTACTATTTTATTTAGAAAACATCTTACTATCACATTTACTATCTTAAGCATTGTTGATTAACTGTATGTTTTCCAAAATACATCAAATATTTGCAATTTTTTATTAGGCGAGGGGTCTTAACGTGTATACAATTGGCGTGTATATCTGTCGCGTGTTCTCGGATATCGCTATTTTTCTATACAATCTGTTATTTTTCTATGCAACATAACAGGAACCTATATTACAGATGTATAATTTACGATGTAATAATATAATATATAATATTTTTAATCGGAATACCGACGCTGTCTGCTATTAATGGATTCTCCACTGCTCTTATATGATGCAGCTGTGCAATAATCCGTTCTTGAAAATCCATTTACCTCTGCTTCTGCCAGCCTAACCCACTAGCTAATTTGCTCGACGAAGACTGACTGAACAGAACATTAACCGGACAGACAAAGGGTCTCCGGGTTATTGTGTGGTTATGTTCATACAAACGTTGCCATCTATACGTTGGTACTCGGTGCCTATTCCAATTACACATTGATGAACTAAATCAGATCAGAGCGAGCAAAGCTTTATTTTTATGTAGCTATATTTATGGAGGCGAATCATTTAAAATTTATTAAAAAAATAGTAGACCACGGAAAGCGCTACTTACAGAGTTTCATAAATTCGAGACTATTCTGTATAACGTTGTACATATTTTTAACGAGACTAATTTTATCAACATGTCATAATGATATTAGTACACAGTCCGACAAATATATTAAAGTACAATGTGAAGATATACATTTTTGGCAGTTTTTGCAATTAATGGGTAAATTACGAATATTCGGAAAAATGAGCGGCGAGGTCTGGAACGATAAGTGTGAGTTCTGGCCGCTCTAGATCAGAACGACAACATAAAGACGCATAAGACACGTTTAACTCGGCCAGCGCACGCTCTGCCACTAAAATGACGATCGGAATCCGGCACCCCGCACCCCGCGTGCTGCGCGGATTATTTTCTGAGAAAATAACCTGTTATATATCAATCTATTGTAAAGTATTAAATTTCTTTCTTTCTGTACGTGTGATACATAGAAGGACATTTTTGAGATATTATATAAATTACATCAAGAATTGATTTGCAACATAGCTATATGCCCAAGTTACTTTATTTGCACTCAGTCTACACCAGGACCATCGTCCGATATCAGCGTCATTTGTGGAGGTCTTCTATTTCTGGTGCCGTCAATACTCACGTCAGCTTTAATTATATTTTCATTATTATTTTGACAGTTTTAGTCAATTCAATTTCACACAGTGCTGGCGTCGGAATTCTATTGTATCCCGCTAAACCTGCCTCGGATGGCAAGTTTTCATGCGTCCAAAGTTCAAATCACTTTAGACTTGCTAATTTCATCATTATATACTACTTTCTTTGTATATATTTTATATCAGACTGTAATGTCGGTTTATAATGATTTCATTGGTGCAAAACAAATTAGAATTTGGAAGTAATAATATTTATTTATGTGTAAAATTAACATAGTTATATTATTATATTCCTCCAGATTGTCTTGATGCCACAGTTGCATGTTCATTGTGACTAATATTATAGTGACTTTCCAGTTTACGTGCAAATACTATCACAGATTCCCTTTGGGCGTTCTCTCCTTTAGGTGTACTGCGTGTAGTAAAACTCCGTGATATATATGACAATTGAAGTTAAGTTTATTGTAACTATTTTACATAATGTACAACTATAGAACTAAGATATTTATTGACTATTAGTACGAATAAGAGCCTCGTTCCCCAGTGACGGCCTCTTATATACTCTGTCCTCCACCACTCATCTCACCTACACAAACAAAGTGACAGTTCTCACTCAATGAAATAATAAAAAAACAATATTTTATGTTTTGTATTAATATAAATATTGTTAATTCCTGTGTTGGCGCAATATCCGTCTGATGGAACAAAATGTACACTCCCCGGCCGAAGGACCAGAAATGTACACGCAGCCTCCGGCCGAGCCGAGAAGGTCGCGCGCGGGATAGGGAAATAGGTGGAGGGACGGATGGAAGGAATTAAGGACAGGATCAGGGATGAAACAAGGGGATTCAAAGACCAGACATCAGGTAGAACACGATCTACCTGAGGTGTTCCTCTGTCTGGATTTTACTTCACTGTGGCCACAAGTCTTCCATCTGACGAGCTCGATAACAGGACATCAACTTCTACATTTCCACTCATCAACCTCACATAGCAGGACGTTCACTAGTCAACTAGTCCAAAATCATAGATAACACACAGAAAATGGTCATGCTCTGAGGTATAAAGTTGAAGGAGGGGGGGAAACAAGTTAGGAATCATTATATTCACATGTGTAGCGTTCACACGCCGCGCACAGCGATCGGCAATTCATGAATTAGCCATAAAGATCGAACACCTGTATATTTTTATGTTTATACATAGCATAATTAATTCTTTTATTTTTTAGGAGAACACATTCTTATTGTGAAGTTGTAATTATTCAGAACATAGGTCTGTGATATTTTAAATATTAATTAAATATATTAATTATAAAGATATACATATAAAATCAATTTTATCGAAAAATATTGTTGTTGCGCCACCGGGATTCGAACCTGGATCTCTTCCCTAACCGGGGGATGTAGCTTAGTTGGATAAAGCACCTCCCCCGGTTAGGGAAGAGATCCAGGTTCGAATCCCGGTGGCGAAACAACAATATTTTTCGATAAAATTGATTTTATATGTATATCTTTATAATTAATATATTTAATTCATATTTAAAATTCTTTTATTATTCTTAATTTGTAATTACTGATGATTGATTAAGTATGTAACATGTATACCTGCAGAGACAAGGGAATATAATACCCAACTACATATTATAACACATAAATAAATAAACACCTTTAGTTGCAATTTATTCATATTTAATATATTTAGATGTAATACATTTTATAGAAAATAATTTGCCATTTTAGTTTTTATCTACTGGCAGTGTAAAGTTTTAAATGTCAGTTGTGTTTTTCAAGTTTAACAGTTTCTCATAAATATTATGCTGTTGATGAATTTTATATTTGAAAAGTCTTGCAATTTGGAGCACAATTCCGTGCTATTTTCAAATTCTCATTTTGCATTACAAAATTCGGAATGAATAGCGATAGATTTATTTATCGCCAAATTTTCACGGTCTTGGACAAAGGATATGGGACACACTGCCCTCTTTACTGCTATATCGATCCCGGAGAAACTGGCCGTCTGGTTTTATAGCTACGGTGCTATCACCGGCGATGGCGATCACCGAGGAAGCCAATTACTTTCAGGCTTTGGCAATAATTAATGTATTTTGAGATAAATATTAGAGTTGGTAATATTTAAAATTGTAGGATTCATGTCCATATCTGTGTGCGTTATATTCTTCATGCGTATTTAGTCTTCTGGAAAATGTTATACAGAGTGAATATTATGTTCCAGGCCGATGTTTTTTTTGAATGATTAAGTAAAAAAACACAATTTTCTAATATTATTTTTATTTATCAATTATTTGGTTTATTACATATATGACATCGGCCAAGTGGCCGCTTCTGGCAGCGGCACAAATACGTGCTCTTTTAATCATATTTTTCATGACGTTCTCGCACACTTCGCGTGTTATTTCAGCAATTCAATTTCGAATATTGTTCTGTAGCATCGGAATTGTTGTTGGCTTGTAGGCGTATAAATCAGGTGTTCGAGAAGGCCAGTCGATATCACCACTTTTTGACATTATGCGGCCGGGAAAAATTTCTCGCGTAACTTTCAAGCGTAGCTCGGGCTGTGTGTGAAGTGGCACCGTCTTATTGAAACCACATGTGTTGCAGGCTCAATCGACCCAATTCGGCTACCAATAAGTTTTCCAACACGTGACGATAGCGATCGCGATCGCGATTAATGGTTACAGCATTGTCATTATTATGTAGATATAAAATGTTTTAATGACTTCAACACGTTGTTGAGGCGTTAGATGCTCCATAATAAATTGTAATCAACTACTCTACGACTACCAAATGCGAACTGACAAATGTCTGCCAAATCAAAATGGCGGCCAAACAAAATCATCCTGAAACATAATATTCACCTGTAGGATAATGTTTATTTACGGTCATTTTTTGTAATAAAATCAAACCAAATTTAGGTTTACTTAATCGTGTGTTTTAGCTGTTTATTAATCGTATTAAAAAATAATCGTGTTAATAAAAAAGTCTTTATTTATGAGCGTCATGTATTTTAAAAGAGAAGCAGGTGGATTTTCACGGCTGTTTATTGCTGTCATGTGTAATGAAAAACATTTTGTACAAAGAGCCAAAAAGAAAAACGAAAAAAGAAATACCCCTCTCCCCCTCTCCCTCCCTCCCTCGCCCGTGCATCTGCTCTCCGCGCCTCGAGATCCCTTTTCTCTCTGTTCTATAAAACCTCTTTGATGGATAAAGTCTTTGCTCGAAGTCTCTCTCCTTTTTCTACCTTACGCCATTAACTGGAAGCTACGGCGGCCTTCTGGCTTGATGACAATTGATTTTCTCTACTATTATATTAATAATCACTATCTGAAGAAGTTAAAAATTTATTTATTTCTACGACTTTTTATTGGTTAATACCACCGACCGCCAAATATATAGATATGATCTAACGCAAATTACTTGTCTGAATATTTTCATTTTGGTGTCACTCACGTGATCACTTTGGTACCACGATTTTTTTTTAAAAATATGATTCGATTGGAACGAAAATTTAAACGCTGACAATATAACATGTATAAATGTAAAAAATACGACTTGTTTACGCAAATATTTAATTTTCGAAAAGTAAATACTTTTAATGTTGCATGAATCCCCTCTCCTATTTATACACTTTATTTCATGTCTATTCATTTACTGGTCTCTGGGTAATACCTTCTATCTGATGACACTGAGAATTGATTTACTTTTTATACTTTTTTTTGTATTCGGCAGAGAAATCATGATATTCTATTAATTTGAAAATAACATTTAATTTTACTAGATCCAAAATACCTAGACATACAATTTTTATACATATATTTATATCTGCGACACTTTTCATGCGCGAGGTATTACACGTGCATGGATTTTGTTTTAATATTAATTATTTATATATTCACAATATTTTGAGTATGTCCAAATTTTTGTAAAAATACAATTGATGGATTTTATCTCCAGAGGGATTGTTATCAATACATATTATAGATGTCTCATAGATGCTAAGCTATTGTTTATACATACTGTTTCAGGCGAATGACTATCAAATTTCAAACCATAGATGGCGACATTGTAGTTGTAAGAAATCCTTGAAAGGTTTCTGCATGGTAAAAACATACATACAACTTCCAAAAATTTGATGGGTAGAGTTGGTGAACGTTACAATTGTGTAGCCAAGCCAGCCGAGCACAGGTCGTCAGCCCTGTAATACCCATACTTCCATACTTCCCATATAAAAACAATAGCTTCGTCTCTATGAGATATCTATAGTATGTATTAATAATTTATGTATTATAAAATAACACACAATTTTAAAGATTTGGATAAAATCAAATAAAAATTGATTATGAAAATTATAATGAAAAACGCGATAAAAAGAAACATGATAATAAAATAATAAAATCGTTATCACACATTTTATATACATATTTTATACAGAATCCTACGGCGGTTTATGATGTCTTCTCCATAAATCTGTAAGTAGAGAACTAACCCATATACGTACTGTTAGAAATATCGTAGTCAAAATTTCATATCTTTAATCCTTTGTAACTCTCTTCCACATAAATAAATTGGGTGAAATATTGGATAAAAATAGCAAACGTTAAAATAATAAAATTGCTTGATTTTGTAGCATTAGATTTTTTCCTTAACGCATCTAATGTGCAGTGAAAAACTCTTCTTTAAACTATTTTCTAACCTAATTGTATATAAAACAACTCGAACATAATTTTAATAATTTTATACGTTTACATCTCGCGAATTTTGTGTAGATTATTTTTGTTTTATCGCATAACAGTGCTATAGATCTTGGCTCCAATTTTTGATGGTATACGTTTTGCCCTCCCTCCAAATAATTCATACTTATTTACAGGTGATGAAAAATGGACCAAATTAATACGTCATAATCGTTACGACGGTAGATATATATTTTATTAAGTACCCATAAATGTCAAACTTACATTTTGACACTTTTTAGAAATTCACATGTTTGAAAAACCACAATACTACTGTATGCGCGAGGGGGGTGAAACGGGATGTAGAAAGGGTGGTTGGAATTTGGTACACGATCAGAACGATAAGGGCTCAAAGACCAACCAGGAAGAACACGACTTATCTTGAATTTTCTAGCTGTATTCGAAACTCTCCTGAACTTTAGGATATTTCTTCGATTATTAACACGAAGCACTGTGATACAAAATAGCAGTTTCGGCACGCACTGAGAGAAAACCGAAACACAATAGCACCAGTCATTTTACAATGACATCAAGCCAGTGACGAGTACGAGCAGGATGTTCACTCTTCTTGACAGTTCACACACACACACACACATATATATATATATGTCATAGATCACACATATCAAATATAGACAATAAACAAAAAGTCGTGCTCTGAGGTAAGAGTTAGGGGGGGGGACAAATAGGTATAGTAAACCAAATGGAGTATCCTCACGTGCACAGTAATCTGGTCCTGTCATACATACCGAATATGATGTCATGTCACGTGCCGGTAGGTAGATAAATAACTTCTTTGAAAGTTCAGTACCTACCTATAAATTTGGATTAAAACAATGATAGATACTCCGTATCTACTTATATAAAGTACAATGCTAAGCTATCGTTTTCCAATAAATTAAATTTTAAAATGTTACAAAATTAACTCCTCCCCCCATTCCCAGTGAACTGCACACATGACGCATACATGTGAGTGTACTAATTATACTCGTTTTTTTTTTAATATTACGATTCAACTATTCTATGTTGGATCAACGTAAGGATTTTAGCCGCGCTCAAGACAGGTTTTATTATTTTTTTTAAATGAAAGGGTCCCGGTAAGAGTGACGTGCATACATATTTGTAATTATCATGTGTCGGAAAGCGTTCCGCGGTATTTCAATAATTCAGCGCTACGGAAAAATACATTTTTAACTTGACACAAAAAAAACTCAACCCAATGGGGATTTATTCTATCGATTTTAACAATGTGAGAACTTTGAATGTACTTTCTTACTTTCAATACTCGCGACCCCGAGACGGGTTGCCGCTGTTCAGTTTAAATTTAAATAACGCCGCGGCGGGTTGAGGAAATAATTTAAAATTCGCATAATATCCATGTCGGATCTGTCTTCGTTCGGAATCTTTTGTCGACGTTTTGAAATCAATTGCGTCGGATGAGTTATTTGTTTATTCTTGTTACTCTTGATTTTAGATTAAATAAATGCAACATATTGAATTAATCAATTAGAATGGTATACAGAAAAAATATTTGGTCACCGCCAGGATATAAAACCGGAACTTTTCCTATCCGGAGATACGCGTTACCATTTCGCCGCGTTAGTCTTTATAAGTATTTATAAATGATAATTTTTATGAGCAATCAACTTTATATTGCAAATGATTCCCCAGGTAGAAGAAGTTCCGGGTTCGTATCCTGGTGGTAAGCATTTATTTTTCTATTGATATATTTTTTAAATACCTGTTTTTCTAATTGATTAATTTAATTTAATTATAAATTACTTTGTTCTGAAAATGCAACTCCACAAAAATGTGTTATCATTAAAAATAAATAATGTAAAAGTTTTTTTTTTAAATTGGATATTTAACTTTGTGGTTAATATTCATTATTTTTAATTATCATCAAGTAACAATTTTAGTTAGGTACTAAATTAATTTTTTAAATAATGTTTTTTTTTAAAATAGATTCTGTTAAAGAAACAGTAACATATATTTTTGATTAGTTATTGACATCCTGAAAGAAGAAGAAAATGATATTTTTCAAAACCAAAGAGTTAACTTTCAAAGTTAAAAAAAAAAAAAAATTATAGTTGATGAATATTTTAAATAAGTTACAAGTCTTTGTGTACTTGTGAAGTACGTTGATAGGAATAAAAAGCTTGAAAGATATCGGAAGTAAGATGACTGTAGGGAATATAGTGGAGTAATGGTACTTTGGACCCAGTCACTTTCGCAAATTGCTAATGGAAACTTGTGATCCGAAGCAAGTTAGCGGTGTTCAGTAGACTATTGGTACCAACACTGATTTATGAAATAGAATCTCATAGTTGGCAAAATAATAATGAAAAGACAGGGATCTAAATTACATCGCTCAGGTGCATGTATAGCATATCTATATTTTTCTTATGTCAAACTTTGGAAAATCTTAAAAAAAAATGTTAAAAAAAGATTGTGTCAATTTATTAAAATAAACAAAGTAATTGATGAAAACCAGTTTGGGTTCATGGAAAAAAAAATACTCAAGACGCAATAGGTAGACTATCTAATATCATCCAAGAATCTCTAGACAAATCTCTCAAATGTATTGGAATTTTCGTGGACTTGAGAAAAGCCTTCGACAGTATCTCTCACAACAAACTAATATTACAATTAAAATCCGTTGGTATAGACGACAAAGCACTAAGCTGCATACAAAGCAATCTTCACGAAAGACTGAAAAATGTAAAAATTAACAAAACCAAAGCCAACCCCAGTGAATTTGGTGTACCACAAGGGACAGTTTTGAGCCCACTTTTTTTATAATTTATGTCAATGACATATTCAAACTAAAATTGACCTCGAAAAATTATATCGTACACTGACGACATTGCTATCATTGTTAACGGACAAGACTGGAACACTACAAATGAACTTGCAAATAACGTCATGAACACACTCAAATCCTGGTTCGATAGTAATTTACTTTCTTTAAACTCCGAAGAAACCTATTACATTCCCTTTTCAATCAAAAGTCTTAAAACACCGCCCCATATAAAAATTACTATCCATAATGACAACTGCAGCAAAACTACCTGTAACGACTCATGTACAAACTTAAGCCCAAAAAAGAAATCAAATATCTCGGTGTAATTATTGATCAACATTTAAAATGGCACAGTCACATTAGCAAATTAGTGAAAAGAATAAGAAAATGTATTTATATATTCATAAGATTAAGAAACATTTTAAGTATAAATAATTTAAAAAAGGTATATTTTGCTATTGTTTACTCACTACTCCAGTATGGAGCAACTGGGTGAAGAGGAGCATACAATAATATAATGAACTCGGTAAAAATAATACAGAGAACAATCATCAAAGTAATATTGAAAAAAATATCAACTTTTCCAACACAAACACTTTTTACAAAATTCCCAGTTCCCAAAATAAAAAACATTTACAAAAAATCTCAATTAATCAATTACTTAAAGAAAATAACACTATACAATTTGAAACAAGCACATCATTAAGATTTAAAAATAACTTTAAAATCCCTAAATGTAACACCAAACACTATCAGCAAAATTTTATATACTTAGGGATAAAAAACTTCAATAGCCTCCCTACACAAATTAAAGAGATAAAAGAGCTTAAAAAGAAATTAAATTAACACTTCAGAAGCACCTAACTAGAAAATAAATAATATTATAGAATACTTCAGAAGCACACAAATAGACAATAAATAATTATAGACTACAAATGTATAACTCTCTGTATAAAATGATTACAGTGTAACTCCCTCTCCAAGCATAAGAGCTAGTCTCTTTTTTGAAGAGGTAAGCGAACAAAAAACATGTAATTTTAATAATGTACAATACTTAATTAATAATTCATATAAAAAAATTGTAAAAATTTCAAATAAATAAAAAATCTATTTATAATATAGTGAAAAATGAATAGCTTACTAGTGATTGCGAGGCTGATTATAATAGATTAACAGCTAAATTCGTGCGATTTTTTTATCTACCCTTTATTTGTCACAAATTGTATTACGAGTATCTATCACTAGCACGAGGGAATGTCAAAAATTATCTGCATTTTTCGTTAAATATTTCTTTTACACAAGACTTTACGGACCCAAAGCTCAT
The DNA here is from genome assembly GCA_031772225.1 of Eubasilissa splendida. Classification (NCBI taxonomy): domain Eukaryota; kingdom Metazoa; phylum Arthropoda; class Insecta; order Trichoptera; family Phryganeidae; genus Eubasilissa; species Eubasilissa splendida. The sequence continues at coordinate 14,024,839 of CM062845.1, read as the reverse complement.
CGTGGATAATTTGATGGGTAAAACTATGACTGATGTTCAAAGAAGACACTCCTTCACCGATGGTAACTCGCCTCTTCGCCAGAACCATCTCTTGAGCTTGCTGAATCTTGTCGTCTGTGCTAAAGGTTGACGGTCTCTCATCGTCACACTCGTCTGGCCACTTTTATACTTCTCGATCCACAAAACACACTTTTACGTTATAAAACACTTCCCCAGTATTGTGATAAAAGAAGCGGACATGGTTACACTGTAATAGCCGGAAGGCAAATGACGCGATCGGGATCAAATGTCGCACACGTGATCAACAAACGCTAAGCACGTATGCGCAGAAAACAGTTTGACAACCTCGAAGGTGTGTTATGGCGAAAGTGTAAATAATTTTTGACTCTCCTTCATATCCTCCATCATTTTGCTTTATATTTCAACATTCGTTGTTTAATTTTTCATTGTTCTTTGTAATTAATTAAGTTTTACATTAAAATCAGTGGAAGTGCAAGTTAATAAAAACGTTGATATCCGACATATTTACGAATTTAATCGTTCTGTACAAACCTCTATCAATGCAGTCTATGGGCATAGCTTTGTTGCGGAAACAGCAGCTCAGAAATAATTTTATCACTTTAAAGAAGATGATTTCAGCCGGAGCGATGGTAGGCTTAGGTCTGGGCTGCCGGAGAATTTTAACGAACATAGTTTAGAAGCTCTTTTCCAAGAAGACAACCATCAAATAATACGGGAATCAGTAAACCACCGAATGTATTTACCACAGATAGTTCTCAATCATCTGAATTCAATTAGAAAAGTTCAGAAATTTGGCGTACGGATACCTACTAAAACAATAAAAACCAACGGATTGTTATTATATATTTCAATAAAATTTTAAAAACTCACGAACTTATTGGACAACCTAATAGAATTGTGAATACGGTTTCATAAAGGATCGCGTAGGTGGTTATTTTATTCAGAACAAATGAGCAAAGGTCGAATGATAAGAACGTTACATAATACAAAGCGAGTGCTGATGACACTAGAAATAGAAAACTTCCACGAAAGACTTCAAATTTACGCGTAAATAGGTCGTTTAGTTTATCCGTATTAAATTATGGGCTGTTATCTAAATATTACAGAATGGTATAATTGTAGCATAAATTGTTGAGCACGAGCGTACAGAATAACAGCCGTAGCGCGCACGACTGGATGCTGAAACGTTCCTGGAAAAATATTGACTCTACTGCTTTCTCAATTGGATGCTTCCAGTTTTTCAATTTTAGTCTTCTTTCAGAGTATTGTACATACTAATGTGCCCTTTTAGTACTCGTACAAAAACATAGATTTTCAAGCGGTCATACATTTGTATGTATCTCTATAGATTCTTAAGTATGATATATTAATTTTAACATATAATGTGACTTTTTAGCTGGTACCCCAGTGAAATTTGTAATTGCGTAAACTGCAGTAGAATAGAGCGTTAGATCATTTCGTAACCATTTTATATACGTATTGATTCTTTTACAGTGTGTTTTATTTTCACTTATATCGGTATCGGAATTGACACAGGCGCCTCAAAACCTTATTGAAATAAATAATTTTGAAGGCATTAATCTCGATATCTCATGTCATTTCCCTATTAGACTGTAGTGACAAATTGTCATATAAGCATACGATGCAAATTTTTTGTATTTAAAATTGAATGCATTCATTTTGATATTATTTATATATTTTTATTTATTATCTTTGTTTTATTAACCACTAAATTGAGTTTAAATACATCTACCGGTTTCGAAAAATACCATTTTCTTCTTCAGGATGTCATAACTAACTAAAACATATTATTGTTTATTTGCCAGAATCTATTTTAAAAAAAAAAAAAATTATTTAGTACCTAACTCAAATCATTACTTAATACAAATTTACTCGAATAATTTTTAGGAAAAAATTTTAGAATGGGAGTCGTAGTTAAATTTAGTTGGTTGTTTATAATTTTTTGATTAGTTTTACACGCTTTATTTATCTCCAACGATTCCAAATTATTTAATTTGTGACCTACACCGTTTATATGCAAAATTGACAATCCCAATTTTTTATCAAAACCATGACCATTTTCTATCAAATGATTAGAAAATTCTGAAAACCCATTGTTCAAACATCTCAAATACTCCCTTACTCTTATATTAAAATTTCTACCCGTTTAACCAATGTAAAATGCAGCACAATCCTTGCAACTAAGTCTATAGACACCAGAATTGTTAAATTTATCATCTTTGTCTTTAGAATTTATGAGTAAATTTCCTATACTAATAATAAAAAAATATGAATTTTAACCACAAAGTTAATATTGATAATTTTAAAAGTATATTATTTATATTGTGTTACATTCTTAACATCCAAATTTAATACTAATATTAAATTTTATTTGAAAAATACTTACACTTGAATTTTGTAACAAGCTTAATTATTAAACAGCTCAAGATATTTATAAAAGTCTATTTTTAGATCTCATTCCCCGTCCTATTACGTGGGAGTCCAGGATTCTCCGATGAGGAGATTTTTATTTAAATGATTTGATAATATTTTCGAATCAGAAAATAATATTCTAAGCAGAGGTGGTATGATACACGTGTTTGAGACATGTGATAAATTAAAAAAAAAATCTTTATCTTCTTGAATTTATTTTGAAGAGTTTCACACATCAAAGAAAATTTGTTCACTCTTGAATAAACCAAATTGATTGATAGAATTTATATTGATGTTTCATTTAAATGTTTAGTTAAATTAAAAAGGTTTGTAACGAGAAAGAAAATTAATTTCGTAAATAAATACGAATGCGAAGTATTTCTGTATTGATGGGATAGATGATACCTAAAATGATTTTGCTATTCTCTAGCCCACGGCATTAATATAATAACTTGGGTGTTAGTTACACGAATATTCTATGTATGCATGTGCATAGCTTCCGGATTCCGCGATATTATTAACGGTTGTGCATTATTGTTTACCTGTATGCATATTGTCTTTACATATTTCTATTTTATCTATTTCATTGTGAAATATTGGTTGTTCAGAGGAAAGATTTCAATATTAAATTGTAATTACTCGTAAACCATCAGGATGAGGTAAGTGGCAGGAGTATTGTTCGACGCGCGTGATTTGCGGGATTTCCAGTCGCAATGAGTCACTGGTCGGGAGTGCATCGCGCGTTCGCGGTTGAGCAATTGGTTCATGCGCGTCGCGCTTTTTGTACTCACTTTAATATTCGACGAGTAAGTGACGGGTCGAGCACGCAACTTATCTGGTGTTGGGTTCAAAAGTTCAGGCAAGAAGGGACAATGGTTAACCAAACTCCTCCGGGATCATCAACATCAGCAGCGACGTCAGAATATGTGGCTCAAGTTCGACGTGAAATTATGCGCAATCCGCGTAAATCGATAAGGCAGATTGCAGCCTGTGCTGGAATAAAAAAATCAACAGTGCACAATATTTTGTAAAAGAAACTACAGTTTCACCCATACAAACTGCAAATCGTGCAGTTTCTCAACGAAAATTACTATTCTTTACGTGAAACCTTAGCGAGAACGATGCTGGAACATTTTGGAACAGCACGAACGCTTGGAAACATATTGTTTACTGACGAAGCACATTTTCATATCGATGGCTATGTTAATAAACAGAAAATGAGATACTGGTGCCTAGACAACCCAAAGGAACGCCATCAAAAACGTTTGCATTAACCAAAAACAACAGTGTGGTGTGCAATTTCTGCTCGAGGGATAATTACCCCTTATTTTTTTAACCAGCGAGAGAAGTCACTGCCGAATGATTGATGAGTTTTTGGTACCGTAACTGCAGCTGTTTGGGTTCAACAAAATAACATAATTTCAGCAAGATCCACACACAGCTAGAGTTTCAATGGAGAAGCTGAGGGGAATTTTTCTCAATAAATTAATCAGTAAGTACGGAGACATACCCTGGGCACCTCGGTCACCGGACCTTACACCGTGTGACTTTTTTTTGTGGGGATACCTTTAGTCGAGAGTTTACAGCAACAATCCTTGAACAATTCAGGCCCTATAAGAAAATGTCCGCCGTGAAGTTGCCGCCATTGAACCGACGCTTTGCTCTCGCGTGTTCGCAAATTTAATCTTGAGAGAAATGAACGACACTTCGACGGTATTGTTTATAAAACGTAAAATCGCATCGTTAAACTCCATTTTGTATAAATAAAAAATGAGAATAACATTGTAGTTTATTTATTTATTTAATATTAAACTTTCCGCTGGACACCCTTTACTTAGATATTTCATAAATTTCCGTAAAAAACCCATATTTTAAATTTAAATGCGGTTAGGTTAGAATATATGAAACTCGTTATTTTTCTGTATAATCAACAAGTACGTTAATTCTCCGACATCGCAGCCATTCGAAATGCTTAGTGATGAGTCTTGAATTATTCTGCTGAGTATTTCAAACTTCTTTACTCGCTGAAATTTTACATCCCGCCTCAGGGCTCATCATGATCCATTACGGGGTATAGCGAGATGGTGGATTCTTGGAATAAAAAGAAAGCCTGTAGAATCATCCAAAAACAAACTACACAGCATACTCATCTTTTTAAGTATTTCCATACATGAGACGTGTTCTATGTATCTATTCTGTGAATATGAAATTGAATTAATTTCTAGTAAAGATACGTGCAGATGATCGTTTATTGTTTGCTATAATAAATCAGATTTCTCAGTTACTTCTGTAGAAAAAGGAATTGTTTATTTGCAATGAGTCTATTAAATATATATAGACATATTAAAATACAATGTGAAGATATATTCGAGTGAACGTGTCATTTTGATTATGATTGGTAACTGAGATTTAATTATTTTCATGAAGGTCTATCACCTCCACTCTTATCGTCACTACCCGGCGATACTGAACGCACTTTGTAATACCGGTGTGTGAAACAAAACTTCTAGTAGCATTAAACATACCCAATACCGACGCCATGCAGCAATACTAATGCGGTTAGAAATCGTCTGGAAGGTCGTGTCTCGAACGCCACTCTTCTCAACAACATTCGCGCATAGTAACTTTTATTGTACAGCTTAACTACTCCATACTTGTAAACTGTGCCTGACAATAAACCGAGTGTCGACCGTAATTAGTTTTTCGTTTTCATGACCTGCTCTGACCACATACATAAACACATACACATTCCGCAACTATCAAACGGACATGAGAATGGTGTATGAATATTGAGGCATCCACTATTCTCACAGTAAGTCGGTACATCTTATCATTAGCAATATCACCTGCTTATACAGCATATTCCGACCCAGACTTGTACATCATCAATATCTTCCCATACCTACGACCCATTACGGTAATAATAGTGATGACTTGCCGAATTACAAATAATCAACTACCAATCATTGTTATAATCGATTATAAATCTCACAATAACAGTTAAAATAACGGTTTAAATCATCATTGCTATTATTTATCAATTTTCCAAAGATTTAAAATAATAATAATGTGTCGTATTATTTAGCCAGGGACTTCAGAGTGAGAATGTCTTAGTTCAGCGGTGTGCTAAAACTGCGTCGTTAGTGTCCACCCTTCCCTTTACCCTTTACTGGTTAACCCAATTATCGAATTTGTTAGTCAACTGTGTTACTAAGAATTTAATTAGTGTATTGGTCCAAGTGCAAAATTTCCGCACAGTCGGTTAAACAGCATCGGGTAAAATTGCTCTACAGGTGATATGGACCCCACCCTGCGGGCAACATGCGCGTGTCCCTTATAACAGTTTAAAAGGGTCCATTAAATATATATGGTAATATTTGAAGGATATCTGCTGTGGCAGATATATGTCACCACCGAGGTAAGAAATGACTTCTATATTTTTCACTACCGCGTTTATAGCGGTAGGTGCATTCACATCATTACAGGTGAAATGAATGAGTACGTATCTCAGTTTAATTCTTTCAAGTTTACACTGAGTTTACACAATAATACAGCATTGAATACTTCTCAAGTCCGAAACTAAGTGACGAGAACTGTAACCGTAGAGGCTGTGTCGGTGTGGTCCACTCGTCTCCTAGGTTAAAAGGATCTCTGGTGACATTACGCCGAAGGCCGTTCCTTAACTCCAAGTTACATTACGTCGCGCTCCGGTGTAGCGCGGATAGACCCCGCTACCAGTCCGCCTCATATGTATTGTATGTGTATAAAATATAAAGTAAGTATTAAGTACTACGGGATTTTATTTTTTAAATAGTAATCATAAAATTTGTCTCTTGTCTCCTATAATATGCACACTCATGAGAAAAACCGAAGTTACTTCGAAAATATAAAATCAAATTATTTAAATAAAGTTTATTGAATTTCGATTTTATACCTTGCTTCAACAATCAACAAATTTCAATTTTTGAATAGTTTTCATCTCGATTTAACACTTGCAAAATCATCAGTTTTGAAACGTAAATTTTTTCAGCTTCCTTAGCTATTAGTCAGAATAAATACTGTGTTTTTTTAAATCTTCTGTATATTTTAACTGATTTATAATAAGTTGTAGTGATATGCGCAAAGGTTATGTATTTAAGATTTCAGAATGTATTCCGTCAATAAAAACCCAAGTTATTTCACGTTGGATTTATTCAAGAGAACTGGTCTGGTTAAAAAATATTTATCGGCGAATATTTATAGGCAGATTTTTTGCTTACTGTAACTGTGTCCAAGCATCAATAAACTTCGGTTTACCGTAAACAAACTCACGATCTCTATCCTGCTCTGACCACATTTTAACATATACACTCGTAACTAGGGATTCAGTATTCTCGACTCTTTTCAATTTCCGAGACTCGTTCCGGGAATTCCCGGGAATTGAGACCATGAATTTAATTTAATTTAAAAGAAAATAAATGTTCATATGTATGATGTATAGTAGCTATTAAGGATATTATCCGTGTAAAAAAACATACGTTAATATTAATTTTATGAACAAATTAAATCTGGTTGATGAGATATTTATTATTTCATAATGTGGTAGAAGCTTTTAAAAATTAAATTTAATGTTTGTATATATTGAATATAAAAGCACATTCACCTGTAAAAATAACAAAACACATAAAATTTTAAAAATAAAAAAAATAACTTAAAAAATGTACAAAAAAGGACAATTAATTAAGAAATATATCGGAAGACAATAACGTACTCGTATATATAATGAAATCCCCTACTAGAGTTTTTCAAATAATTTCATCCCATACAAATTTTATTTCAAAATAAGACATGAATTTATCCTAAAGATAAAAGATCACATTTTACAATGAAACGTAATAACATGAATAAATCAACAAAACCATTTCTTCAGAATTTCTTTTTTAGTAAATATATTTGGACTAATTTCTCCTTAATGCAAATCTTTATGGCTGACCATACAAACTATGAAAACATTTTTTTTTTTTTAAATATACTTACACATCCACCGCTCGTCGCTGGGTCACTACCTGCTGTATGTCAATGGACATTTGAATTAACTCAACTTGTTTAAAATGAATAATATCAAGAAAAATTTAAAGTCTCGAGTTTCGTGTTATTTTTTTTCCAAGTCCCGGGACTCGAGACAGTAAAAAAAACATGGGATTTTCGGGTTTTCCATAATCGTAACCGGATCATCCCAATCTTCACTTGACCCCAAAGGCCCTAATGCACTGCATTGGCGTAGTTACGCCGCTGTGATACACTTTTTTAACACAAATGAACCCTGTTAGTTAATCTAATAACGCGAATCAACGGAGCCACCTTCCCAGCAAGCGGGGCTGAGCTAATAAGTCTTAACGAGTTCTCCTTCAGCCGTTATTTGCATGAATAATTTACAATTCTGCTTCTACGTATTCTGTTAAGAACATTAACTAATCTAAACTCCGGTTGAAACGTCCTTCATGTCGTACATACATATTTAAAGTTTCTCAACGTTGCGCGTCAACATTATTTGTATTTATCAAAAATGGATATAATTATTTATATTGCAATATTTACTTGATCTCTTTAACTGAATTCACTTGATTATATTGCAGAAAATATTTTCCATCTGACGAGTTATAATAAACCAGTAATTTTTGTAAATTAAAGTTGCTATTTTCGTAGCTGCAATGTAAATGTATAGATATAAACTAGTTATATGACGTTCGCGATCCTCACACATTTTTATAGTATTGTCTCTCGTTTTATAGAAAATATCCTAGGAATACCTATCTGAGTTATTTATTATATGTGAAATGTAAATTCTGACTACGCAATACACAATTCTAATTGATTAACATTTTATGGTAACCCAATCCAATAGTTCGATGAATCGGTATAGGATATGGTGTACATAAAATACAGTTCTAAAATTATTCAAGAATATATGTGAGGCGACTGATGACCAATGATATACTTTATTCCTGTCATCGTGAGTGAAGTATCTTTGTTTTTAAAATAATAAATTCTATATTCGACTGTACATCTTCTTCTTCTTCTTCTTTTAAACAGCCAATCCACCCTTCAAGAGTGATTTGTGCCATTAAACAAGTTAAAACATTATTTCATAGAAAGCAGTACAACAATATTATAGAATAGGGAATGTTGCGTTACAAGTTAATACCATTGACGTTCAAGAAATTTGCTATTATATAGCTTAAATGTGACGAGTTAAGGGAAATAACTATACTATACATCGTAGCATATGAAATTGATATTTTTAATTCAAATGTATAAATTTAAAGAGGCAATTGGGCGAGCTACTTTCACCAATGTCTCACTTTAAATCTTTTGGGTTTTATTTTTGTTTACTGATTTGGTTGCTGTTAGAATTAAACAATTGTTATTATCGATCAAGTGACCAAGATTGATGTTTTGAATTGGCGCGCATGCGCAACATAAATGCTTCTATGTTCACTTCGGACTGATTTGGTTTATTAGCGATTATCAAGCGTGTGTTATTATTATTTATCTGATATATTTTAACTTACCATATAATTATCTGTCAGTTGTTGTGCATGCATTTTTATTTAAAAATAGTTAGTTTTCAAGTAGGTACTATGTTATTTATTTATATCAAGCGTTATTTAATATTTGAGTATAAATATATAATTTTTATTACTATATTACATTCCTGTAAAAATACAACAATCTGTTGTAACTTGTAAAGGTCCTATGGTACTTATAGATTGTACATTGTATAATAAATAAATAGTAGAAATTTCGTGGATGTGGAACCGTTTATAAATATTTACAATTTATAAAAGCGAAAAATAAGTCATTGTTTTGTACGCTTATTATTATTTTATATTTCTTTTGATGTAATGTTTTATTACACAGGCAACAGTTTTAAAATTTACATAAAATAACATCTTTATGATTCTAGTTGCGTAAAATTATAAAATTTATCATACGCATCGAGAATAAAATCTGAATTATAGGGTAGTCGTAAATAATGTTTAATAACCTATTTCTTTTGATTTATGATTTTATACCAAAGAAGTTGCTTATTTTTTGGTGGCCCCCTCTTCTCCCACAGACTTCTCACCTTTTTCACGCATTGTTCCACATGTTATACTCGAACATGTACATTTTTATCTTCTACTGATATCGTATTCGTTTTCAAGTGTAGACGTCTACCTATTATAGTTGCAGACAGTTTTTCACTATTAATTTAAATAGTTTCTCAACTCCGAGACTGGTCTACTTGCGGATGTTTTATTTTTTTTCCTTAAATAATTGTTTGTGAAGGTGTCCACGAATTTTACGGCGATAACAATGAACAGTATTTTTTGTTCTTTCTGGAGATTTTCTTTAGTGCTGTCTTGTTCTATAGTACCAATGAAGTATGTATTACATTGTATTAGTATTATATTTTACTTCTTCATTGACATAGATAGTTAATAAAAAAGAAACCCACTTAAAAATTAATATTTTACTTTAAGTACGTATCTGTGTCGGTCTAAAACGTTTTGAATTTCAATATTCCTTCCCCAGGTAAACTCATTTCCTATTAGGATACGAAATCTAATGAAATGAATTTTCCTACCTAAATTTAATAAAAATATATATACTGTATCGGAAGACACATCTTCGGAAGTTCAGAGATATTTAAATAAAAACAAAATTAATTTTAAAATCGTTTAATTTAAAAAAAAATTTATTAGTGAATATATTCACGTAATGAATACCTTCTAAATCTACGCTTCGGAGGGCGTACTATAATCCCAGAGGCGTTAAACAGGATATAAAGCCTGCTTGCCCACTTTTATATTTTTAGCGCTATAAGGAAAATAAGAAGATACAACAAGCTGTCAAGATTGTTCACTGTGTTCGTTCCCTGGAAGAGTATACTCTACCAGGTGACTCCAACATCTTAGTTTGCGAATTTTGCTAACGAAAAAGGATGTATAGATCGACCGGCTCGTGAAATCATTACACGCTACCAACTATATCATTGAGATGGTCACATTCGGCCAGAAAACAGGTGCTTTATCACTGCATTCAATGATAAGATCCGAATCTGTTTTTATTACACACTGGGGTATTTGATAATCTGTAATCGATACATCACATCCCATATTAATAATATCCTTCTGCGTCACGTGTAGGGAAATTTGAAAGGATATGTGTATATACAGGTAACCCCCGTTGGTCGCGGGGATTATGGATTGTGGACATGGTCGTGATAAGCAAAATTTCGCGATCAACGGGGGATTAAAAAAAAAAACATTTTAATTCCGAAAAAAACTCAATAACAACAAAAAAAAACATACATATCATAACTCATTCATTTTTTTCCGCGTTTGTTATAAAGAATCTAGATTCCCTTGTTTGGCGTCTCTATGTTTATTATGCAAAATTAACTAATAAATATCAAATAAGCCGTTACAACAACGCTTTACAGCACTCACTCGTTCGTAATCTTCTCCTTGCATTGATTATGAAGATAAAGGGCCTTTTCAATGATTTTCACATTTCACTTTCGCACGGGAACAGGTTCCGAGACGTCATTTTCTTGGGACATAGTGCAGCAGTTCATTTCTTGCACTCATTAGTTAAGGGTTTTGCCGAGTGATTTTAACAAAGTCTGAATATCATCTAGCGTGCATTTGACACTGCAGCTAAGATTATATACTGAAGGATAGACCCATCTGATGCACTGGCTCAACCGTTCTTTTGTCTCATTACGTATGTGTATGTGAGTGAGCCAGAAATAATGCACGCACGTGCGACCAGTCATTATGATGATTCCTGGCATGTGTCAAAGTCAGGCAAGTGCAAAGACATTTTTAGGAGAACACATTCTTATAGTGAAGTTGTAATTATTCAGAACATAGGTCTGTGATATTTTAAATATTAATTAAATATACATATAAAATTAATTTTATCGAAAAATATTGTTGTTGCGCCACCGGGATTCGAACCTGGATCTCTTTCCTAATCGGGGAAGGTGCATTATCCAACTATGCTACAGAGACAATATTTTTAGCGACAATTTTCGAACCTATATGTTACCTTTTTGATATTAATACATTTAATCGTTCCATTATTTCAAAGAGCCATCTACCTTATTTTTACAGAATCTCAAATACCTTTGAGTGATCTGATAGCAGACGCCAGAATTATCAATTCTTTTTTATCAAATTTTGGACACATTGATACAACTTTATTATTAGGAGAACACATTCTTATTGTGAAGTTGTAATTATTCAGAACAGACGGTCTGTGATATTTTAAATATGAATTAAATAATCTCAGGCTACATATCAGAAAGGCAACATATAGGTTCGAAAATTTTCGCTAAAAATACTGTCGCTGTAGTATAGTTGGATAATGCACCTTCCTCGGTTAGGAAAGAGATCCAGGTTCGAATCCCGGTGGCGCAACAACAATATTTTTCGATAAAATTGATTTTATATGTATATCTTTCTATTTAATATATTTAATTCATATTTAAAGACATTTATTATTATTTTTTAAAAAGATCGCGATATAACTAATCCGCACTCGCCGGGGTCACGATGTACGGGGGTGATGTGTCTATTCACTTTGAAATATATGAATTTGGTGAATCTTTTTCTTTTGAAGGTATATTTTTAAATTTCTATTGCAATTGATTTGAAAGTTGGAATTGTAAAATAAATTCTGATAAAAATATTATATTTTATTTAATATTTACCTACTTACATGATATTAAGTTTATTTTTTTTGAAATGTGGTTTTAATTTTCTTACTGTTTCGTGATTATGTCAAAGCCGTACGTTTTAAAAAAAAATCCACTTAAATAGGTAAAAATGCCTACACATCGTCTTCAAGGAAGCACACTTATTCACGAATACAAATTTTTATAAATAATGTTAAATAACTATTTTGTCTTTTTCAAATTATGAAACCATTCTATGTACGTTCTTCGTGTCCGTCCTAGGCGGGATCTAACAGTGGTAGATTAAATTGTATATTACTAAAATATGATAGTTAAAGTAACTATTTTCGTAATCGAGTGCAATTCACCGGGAACGCGACGAATCTCCAAAGTTCTCCACCGTTCTGAAAAATCGTTATTTCATGCAGCACGTTGTGGGGGAATTATGCGCATAGTGAACTAATGCAGCTACCAGTTGCCGAATATTTCCCTCTGCACCGACATAAAGTAAACTCGATATAAATAAAGTGCAGTATTTCCGCGAATATACAATCTCATCAAGTTCCAAATCAAAACAGGCGTACAGAAAATTTTAATACATAAATGTGTGTTTCATTAAATAAATATTTTTGTGGGGGGCGACGGTTTAAATTCATCGCCATTGTCGCTGTCCCCAGCTGACCGATGACGCGAACGATATCTACATCCAGGGTTAAGGCTTTCACCGAAGGGCAAAACTTCATTTCGTAATGAACGCTTCACGAAATGCACGTTCACCAACTCGTATGTTGGTACTACTGGTTGGCTCACTCCTTCGCTTCGCACTTCGTATAGTTCAACGAAGCGTGGTTAAATCGTTATTTAAACCGTGAAGTGTCTGAAGTGGGAAGCGAAGTGTGTAGTGTGATATTTAGCGAAGCATACACTTCAATGAACACCACGAAGGTAGCTGGATACTTAGTACTTTGGCAAGTTTTTTACACTTCTTTGTTGTGTTCGTTTTCTATACACATTGTAACTGAGTTGTTTGGTAGTGTGTGCGAATCTCTTCATACTCAATACTTAACCGAGAGCCACACTCGCGGCGCTTCCTGTGTAAACTATCAAAGTATTGAAGCATTGAAGTGGTAGCACGATTTAAAACGTGCAACCTGTGAAGCGTGAGTATAACAAAGTAGTTCATTGAAGTACAGTACAGTGTGGACCCATCACAGATCGCTCGCTCCGACGACAGTTCTTCGGCTATCTCGCCTGGCGTTCGATCAAGACTGAGATCGCCATCTAGCTTCTCTCGATCTTCATACTTCACGCTCCGCTATCTTTTGTACCCTTCCTTTCCAATACCTTCCTCAATAAACGACTCTATACATATTCACGTTTCATTCCATCACCGAAACTTCTTCATTTATAAGACTCAGTAAAATCCGTTTAACATGCGTAAGAATTATTATAATAAACATTACATCTGCTCTTCATATAAAACAATAAATAATTAAATTAAATGAAACAAATATTGTTATAAATTGTCTAAATATATCTTTGACGAGATTTCGACCAATGCGACCAAAATAGGCGAGTGGTTGGCACAAAATAGACTTACATTGAATTCATCCAAAACAGAGTTACTATTGACAGTAACACCTAGAAGGCAAAACTTAATACAGGAATTAATGTCTGCGAATGCTAAATCTGCAGTCAAGTTGTTGGGCGTGCACATTGAATCGGATCTTTATATATTATCTCGAATACACAAATGACAGACTGAGACAGAGTATTCGGAGATGTCTTGCTCTTAGGGCAGCCCGTTTACTTATAAATGCATTGTAGTGTCACGTGTGGACTATTGTAACAGCATCTGTGCTGGCCTGCCAATGTTTTTGCCGAATAGATTACATTCTAAATGCGGCAGCACGGATAATATGTGGAGTTTTCAAATTCTCTCATATAACTTCCCTTTTACATCAACTGCACTGGTCCCCGTTCCCTGAAAGAGTTGAATTTAAATTGTGTTGGTTGATGTATAAAGCGACACATAGCTTGGATCCTCTGTGTCTTCAAGAGATTTGTATCCCAGACAATTTGAACGGTAGATTTCAAACTCTCAGGTCAGCCTCTACTTCGGCCGTAGGAAGGTTTGTAGAACCGACCAACCGTTGCCAGAAATCTAAATTTAGCGAACGGGCATTTGCGGCGGCAGGCCCAAAAGCGCGGAACTCTTTGCACTCCGTCATAAAAAACAATGTACAGACTTTATTTAAGAAGATACTAAAACCGAACCATTTCAAAAAATCATTTCCATAAGTTAAAATATTAATTTTTCATTTTAAAAACAAAGATAATGTAGGACTACAAACAGTTTATGTGTAAAGCGCCCTTGAGATGAAAGTTTTTACGAAAATGGCACTATACAAATTATCCAATGTTATTAATATTAATGCATTATTCAAAACTTGCATGGTACTTGAGTCTAGTGAGTTCGAGCCTCATCCCGGGAGACCACCAAGTCCTATTTTTCACGTTACTAAAAAAACTCGAACTTGCGTCGTCTTATTTTTTAATACATTTTTTACTCAATACTCATTTCGGTTATTGAAAAATTATTTTCATATATGTATAAATTTTAACTAATGTTGATAAAATAATCAACCATAATAATATTTTCGTTTTCTGTTTCTAACTTTTTCGCTAAAACATTTTAACATGAGTTAAAAAGTTGTTCGAAATTATGTTGCAAATTTCACTAAAACATTTTGTGTCTTCATAAAGTGATGTGCTGCATAATTTGATTTTATGGTTATTTTATATCGTGTCTGGGCGGGATATCTATTCTTGTTGGATCCGATATAGGAAGCGACACGTAATTGAATTTCCCTTTTAATGCACCGCTTTACATACACGCTTTAGTATGGCGTTTCCGATACAAACTTTTCGTTTCATGTGGATAGTAGATAGATACACACATATTCCTGTCCTCAAAGTTATTTATTAACCAGTTTTAATGGGGTATAATAACTCACGGGTATAATAAAACTCTAAATGTATTATACTTCTACAACGTTAAATAATAATATCTAACCAAATTAAATATGACACTCGGAAAAATGCAAAGGACGAATATTTATTTTGAATTAAAGATTTTGTATTTTTCCATATGACATATTTTATTTAGATTAATTATCAATGGATTATGCTCTGCATATTTACAATTTCATAAATAAAACATAATTGATCATTTAATTGTCTTAAGTTGTTCCGAAAACAATGGCCTATTGAAACTTTCAAATTAAATTAAACGTAACTTTAGAGTAAATAAACTTTATTAATCAAAGTAAGAGCCATTGGATTCTGCGCATTTTTGTCAACGAATTGCAAGCATTGCCTATAGAATAAAATAAATATAGAGCGGATTGGAATCTGAGAATTATTCAAAGGTATTTTCTGCTGCTTCTCTGTTATTGATTTTTTTCTGTAAATAGTTATCGAGTTGCTTGAAAAGATAAAAGTTGTTGTGAAGCGAGATCTGTCCTCTTTAGTTAACCTAACCCAACCTGACCCGTGGACCTAGTATGTCCAGAAGTTTGATAATGTCATGTTTGGCGTTTGATATTTTCAATGTAATTAAATTGCATAAAATCTTCTAAATTCCATGGTTCCGTGATTTTAAATGCAAAGTTACCTATTTTATCATGTGTAAATGGCCTGCACCTACGATATTCGCAATTTACATAACACTATCGATAGTGATTTATCTTTCATAGACGCATTGATAATAATAATTTAAATGTGTGAACGTGCGTCCTGCCGTGGACGCGGGTGTTCAGAAGCAATGTTGTACAGTAATGAATTACCTAAATAATTTCACTTTCTCAACGGTTTTAAAGACTTAAGTACGTATATTATGGAGTAAACACTATAGATGCTAGCAAAAATGTGTTTTTATGCGTTTATATGAACTTCCAACTGAAAAAAATGCCTTACTTTGCTTAATTGCATTTTTCTTTGTGGTACTACTACTACTTTGGGGTACTACTGTATGCTTCAACTGAAGTGTAACGCATATACATTTTTTTCTTTCTTATTTCTTCTTCTACTTTTTCTAAGGCCAATTATCCTTCGGGTAGAAATTGCTCACCACACTGTCGGTTTTTGGATAATGCAAACGTTTTTGATGGCGTTCCCTTAGGTTGTCGGGGCACCAGTATTTCATATTCTGTTTATTAACATAGCTATCGATATGAAAATGTGCTTCGTCAGTAAACAATATGTTTCCAAGCATTCGTGCTGTTCCAAAACGTTCCAGCATCGTTCTAGCTAAGGTTTCACGTAGAGAATAGTAATTTCCGTTGAGAAACTGCACGATTTGCAGTTTGTATGGCTGAAAAAAACGGTAGTTTCTTTTTCAAAATAACGAACACTGTTGATTTTTTATTCCAGTACAGGTTGCAATCCTCCTTATCGATTTACGCGGATTGCGCATAATTTCACGTCGAACTTGAGCCACGTGTTCAGGCGTTGCTGCTGAAATTGATGGTCCCGGAGGAATTTGATTGACCATTATCCCTTCTTGTCTGAACTTTGGAACCCAACACCAGATAAGTTGCATGCTCGGCCCATCACTTACTCGTCGATTATTAAAGTGAGTACAAAAAGCACGAACCAATGAATCACCGCACTTTAAATATAGCTCAACTGCGAACGCGCAGCGCGCTCCCGACCAGTGACTCATTGCGACTGACAATCCCTAAAATCATGCGCGTCGAACAATACCCCTCCCACTTACCTTAGCATGATGGTTTACGAACAATTTCAATTTAATCTTGAAATTTTTCCGATGAACACCCTATATTATAATTCTGATTCTCATCTATTTTTAGCTTGTTCCGCTATTTTTCGCTTACATAAATTTTTCTTTTGAATATAAAATGTTAATTCTTTAAATCAATAACTGTTCAAATGTTTTAGAAGGTTTCAAAGGAAAATAATTCTGCCTGTACACTTTACTTTTATGGGTGCTAGGTCTTCATTAGTTTTCTGATCGTATACGTACAGGATCGGCGTCCATCGGAGATCATGTTTGACTAATATTATTAGTGTACATATATGAGACGACAGTATCGCTCATACACTGCTAAAACCAACAAATTAACGTTAGTCGTG
Organism: Eubasilissa splendida; assembly: GCA_031772225.1. NCBI lineage: Eukaryota > Metazoa > Arthropoda > Insecta > Trichoptera > Phryganeidae > Eubasilissa > Eubasilissa splendida. The sequence goes on along the minus strand of CM062845.1, from coordinate 14,007,522 downwards.
CATGAAGTATAGCGCTCAAACTAGTTAATTTGTTTATAAAGTCATGAAGACTATGTCTACTATGCTAATGATCTCATTAATGTCTCCAGCGTAGTAGTCGGAGCTGTCTGCACACAATATCACCACACGCGGAGTTTTCATTTTAATTAATTAGGGCTCTCGAAACATTTATTCACAATTTTAGAAAAAATATTATTATTAGGAGAACACATTCTTATTGTTATTATTATTCTTATCTTATTGGCGTCTGCTATCAGTTTACTCAAAGGTATTTGAGATTATGTAAAAATAAGGTAGATGGCTCTTTCAAATAATGGAACTATTAAATGTATTAATATCAAAAAGGTAACATATAGGTTCGAAAATTGTCGCTAAAAATATTGTCGCTGTAGCATAGTTGGATAATGCACCTTCCCCGGTTAGGAAAGATATCCAGGTTCGAATCCCGGTGGCGCAACAACAATATTTTTTGATAAAATTGATTTTATATGTATATCTTTTTAATTAATATATTTAATTCATATTTAAAAATATTATTCACTAATCATGAACGATATATATTTGAAAGATGATAAAGTAAGTTATTTTATTTTTACTTTTACAGTTTGTTTTGTTTCTTATTTACAATTTATATTAAAGCAAATTGCCAAAATCAAACAAAATAATCTTCAAACATAAATTTATATAAGATTAAAGATCCAATACGTAAAGGGGAAAAAACCTTAATTTGTCGTTATACTTTCCATGGTGACTAAAATAGATATTATTTTATCCAATGAACAAACAATACATTTCTGAAAGCTGGCGTAATAATAAAATAAAATAAATAATAGGTGTAATATTTTATTTTTATTAAACAAAAAATGTCGTATTGGCAAATTCACTTATCTCCAATCCTTGGATATATTGATCCAATAACTGGCAAATACAAAATATTCATTATTTAAACCAAAAAAATTGATGTACTGATTTTTAATAATTATACCAAAATACATCTGAGATCCTGGGCCAAGTTCACGTGATAATACTAAGTATAGACATAGATGAGATATGTGCTGCATCAGAATTTACCATATTTACCAATATTTTTTCAGAGAATTTCACAATTTTTTTGTTTTTTTTTTACATATTTGAAGAAAACAAAATGACCAACTTGCAGCAGACGCGTTTGAACTTTTTTTGCTTTAGCGGATTAGGCCAGAATGAATAGTTTTTAAAATGAGAAGATGTTTTGAAAGGAAACTTCTTTTCTGCCAATGTAGATGACTGAGATTGAGGATATTTCTTCCTAAACTTTCGATTATCAACTCATTTCCTATCGGAACAGCTACGTCTATATTTTCATCTATCGAAATCCCTCAATATCGTTCGACACATAATTATGTTGCGCCAAAAAACGAAAAGGGTTGTATCTTCCACGGGTGTATTCTAGATATTTTACAGGACTCAGAGTTTCAAAGTATGTGTTAGTATTCTTGATTCCACTCATTTCAAAAAGTCTTTCAGTGTATCTAGAATGTAACTAATCTCAATTTTTTTTGAAGATGCATGTGATTGTGAGGGTGATTCTCGAAATTAATTTTGGACCGTCAAATGATAAAGCTACTGTACTAGCATATTTTTTTCTTCAGTATTAAGATTCGTAATGGGTCCTTTCCTAGGAATTTGCCTAAAATTTTACTTTGAATCATAGAACGTGGAACATCCAACATCGTTCTACTCCATCCTACTTCGAATGACTTTCTCGTATCTTCTGGATCATAATTCAAAGTTTTTTTCACCCGGGGAGCCGTTCCACAAATAAAAATAAAATATGTTTGAAATAATGCAAGCTCCAGCATAAGCAATATTGCGATACTCAATACCTGGCTAATAACGTACCCGGCAAGTGGCACCACCAGAGTAAACCATAATAGCAAATTATCCGTGAATATCTTAGTAAATAAAGTAAAACCCCTGCCAGGTATTGGAACTTCGTCATTTTTTGAGAACCAATAACTGGCACCCCTATAACTTAAAAATTATAACATGTATTAAAGATTTTTTTACCAAAAAAACATAATTTAAGAAGCAAATAATTAAATAAATATATCTTCGCAATATTGGAATCTGTCCAAGAACACACAATTACTGGATTTTTACCTACAAAGGCACTGTTAGTAAGATCTGATATTTGTTTATTGACATATTCAAATATTGCTAATATAATATACTGGTCAAAATAAGAAAATATATAAAAAAATTAAAAATACTGATTTTTCAGGCGTATTCTAGTATAATATGTTAAAAAACATTTTACAGATAAAGAATATTGTTTTAAAATAATTTCAAAAAATACAAATTCTCTTTGTAATGACATGTATGCTGTTTAAAAAAAGGAAAAATGAATTATCAAATTTGATCCATAGATGGCGATGGTGTAATGGTACTCGAAGGGAGTCCACATACTAACATATATACAACTTTCAAAAATTTGATAAATGTGTAAATTGAGGAGTGAGAATTGGTGAACATTATATATATATATATATATAAAATGATCAGTTAAGCCAGCCGAAGATAGGTCGTAAGCCCTGTACTTCCATATATTTTCCATTAAATATAATAAAAAATAGCTTTGTCTCTATGAGATATCTGATATTTGTTTAAATATATCTTACTTCATAAAACACAGTAAAAAAAATCATAAAAATAATCCAAACATTATTTGGTAAGATTTGCAGAAGATTTGACTAAAACACAATCACTCTTTTACAAAACTGCTGCCATATTTAATATACTATTTGAACTGTGTTAACTGGTGGATGTAATATGGTGCCATAAGGTCCAATTTACAAACTAAGACAGTGTTATGGAAGAAATAGTAATATGGAGGCTTATTAGACGGTTTTTATAGATGCCCTGCTATTTATTGGGCTCTGTCATGTATTGGGTCCTTCACCATATTTTGGATTTGCACAATATTTAAGAATATATAGTATGCATTCAGAAACTCATTTGTAAAAACAGGTCAGCAATCTACTTGTATAATATCTACTTATTAAAATTTTAGTTAGTGCGTCAAAATTACTCGTGATAACTACCACATCTTTTAGCTTTATCTCTAAATGATGTTGCTTTATTTACTAAGTAATTTAAAAATGTATATACTGTATTTATAGATGCAAGTATCTCCCTTAATGTTGGTAGCTAAAATAAAAACCTCTCCACAACTCTATTGTATTATTTAAAGGCTTTTAAATTATCGCTGTAGTCATAATCAGTGAAGTCCATTGTTTTATGCTAGTACCTAATTGCCAGTGGCGTGCAGTCGGCACAAAGTTAGGTTATTCTGTTACCGATAATGCTAACTAAGTATACGATAGCTAGGTATACTAGGTATCAAAAAATTGTTAGATTTTATTTAAATTTTGAAAACAATTCTATCAATTTAAATTTAGTATTCAATTGTAAATTTACTGCTTTAAAAAATTCAAGTTATTTTATTGCTCGGTATCGTACTCTGTTTTCGATTTGGCTTAAAATATTTTCTATGATTTCTCATTCGGGCAACGGATTTAAAATGTTTCATTAACAGTGTTCATTTTTTTAAATAACTAGCTTTACAAAATTAGCAAATCCGAAACTCATAAAATAAATAATTATTGTATTTTGATATTTAATTTAATATTGGTAATAATCTAACCTAAGAATATTATGACAAATGTAAATTCGCTCGCTTGGCAAATGATAAATTATAACCTATAGATTTTATCTATGCCAACACCGAAATATGGAAACATAGGTTGGAATACACTATGAACACAAAACGTTTAGTCTGTCAATTAAAACAAATACGTAGAAATGTAATTCTACCCAGTTTTCAGTAAAGATTATTCCTTTTCGAAGACAGCAGACTTAAGCACAAATTGTTTGAAAACTTCAGAAAATCTTCAGACGGTAAGGTACGATATAGATTCAGAAAAAAAAAATTTAGTTCATTTCAATTAAATTGAAAAAATAAGTTGGGTTCATTCAAATGCTAGCAAATTGGGGGCCAGAATGCACATGAAGTTGTTACAAATGGTTCGCAAATAACTCACGGCTAGACAAAAGTCATGAGTTACGTCATAGACAAGGTTACGCTGATATAGTGTCTTTTCATAATATATTTTTAGTAATGCACAGCTTTTTTGCTTGTATGCAGTGCACGCTCCTGCTAACTGCTTAGTTGTTACGTATAATCCTTGTGCGAACTTGCATCTTTTGTGACAAAATGCCCTTGTCCACACTTGCATAGTTTGCATCAGATAAAGTATAACCGAACAAATATTTCCTAGTTTAAAATTAATTAAAAGCTTTCACGTCAGTTTGATGGAAACATTTTTGTAGGTACTGAATTAAAACATTGTCTTCAGTTTGGTGGGGGAATGTATCGTACTGAATTAAAGCAATACGATAGATAAAGTATTGAATTGAATTAAAACATTATCATCAGTTTGGTGGGGGAACATATCGGACTGAATTGATGAATTAAGTATTTAACTCAATTTAAACATTACTGGCAGAAAGTAATCCAGTATGTCCACGTTGATTGTTTTCACTAGTTAGTATTGTGGCCGCTTCGCAGCCACGCCTGGTTTTTCCGTAATTTTTTTTTAAATTAATGAAAACACATTTTTATTGAAAAGTTGCATTCTCAGAACATAGTTCTGTAATAGGTATTATTGCTAGCGTTAGCAACTAGATATTTTTTCGATAGATAGATTTTTTCTGTATACAGTTGATTAATTTAATTTCTAATTTTTTTAATGTTGAATATATAATTTATTATCAAAAAAGAAAAGCGGTGTAACACAGTACAATCTAACTTAACCGATCTCGCAGTCCTAATGGCGACAATGACCTATTATTATTATCAATAGATCCGAAATGTTTGCTCGCCGTCCTAGCGGCGATAATTATAATTTCAGAAGGTCAATAGTATTATCACACGTTACCCGAGCGGCGATTATTTACAACCTAATTTTTTTTTTAAATATCGTTATCATATTCATAGTTAATGAATGTAAGTAAATATAGATGGATTCCTTGAATTAAAAAGTGGCCGACATGGGTTTTAAAACCATGCCCACCACCTTCCGATTCTTCACCACGCGGAAGTTGTTGACGTTATGGAGTGTGTTTATATGCCCTAGTATGCGATACCCAAAAATACCAATTTTAAATTTATTAAACTTTACGACGACCCTTTTTTCACCTGTAGTAAATTTATTTCAGTGTTGTGTAATTCAGACTAGGAATCAAAGCTACTAATAATGAAGAGGTTAATTTACAGCATAATTGTTTAATACAACTTAAATATGAAGCAATTGATTTCTCCTTCTGGCATCTGTACACTAATCATGACAAGGATCTGAACAATAATAAATCCAAGATTGTAAGCACAATTCCTGGGGCAAGACTCTCGGATAAGATGCAAGGCAAATCATCATCGTAAAGTTGATTCCACCTCCGCGGTGGTGAACTGTCGTTCTTTCTTGATGTTACAACTATGTTAAACCAACCTCATCCTTCATCGCATGGGATCATGGCCGTCACGCTGGATGTGCCGAAGATTCCTCCATCCCAAACGAAGACTGCCTTCCATCGCACATACCAGCTACCCGTGACGCCAACTTCAGATTAAAATCGGGCGCTCTTAGCCCGGGGCCCGAAAAAGGAAATTGACATTTCTGCATGGGAAGAGAGTACAATTCAAATTAGATTACAATATTCTACAGACGATGCACTAGTATTAACAATAACTAAATCTTACCCTGTTATTCCCTCGATCGCGTACGAATGGATCCGTGACCGGGGGGCCACGCAACGCGCCGTATCGCGCATCTCCCCGAACTCAAGTGGCGCTATGAGTCGAATGGCCGCGTGCGTCAGTATCAAACAAACTACTTATCTCTAAATCAGTGTTTACCTCATTTAAATGTGGCGAGTTGTAAAAATTACAACTTGAGACATTAAATTCTAATGTGATAACCTTTTAAAAGAATGAATCGTGTAAAATAATCATTTTTGCATTGTTATATAGTAATCAATTAACAATAATTGCACGTATCTATCCGTAATTCTCCTTACATTACATTAAATTACATTAAAATCTGGTAATATTATTATTGAATGATGATATACATTATAACCTAAGTGCGAGCGCACATCGACGACTTTCTGTCGTACGACAGTTTTGTCGTGACGGCGAGGGCTATGGGAGTGTATTGCAGTGCGCACACTATAGACTAAATTTTCAAATGATAAAACAGTCGGTGGCGAGTTGTTATACGACTGTTTTGTCGTGATGGCGAGGGCAGTCGGTGGCCAACTGTTATACGACTGTTTTGTCGTGATGGCGAGGGCAGTCGGTGGCGTACTGTTATACGACTGTTTTGTCGTGATGACGAGGGCAGTCGGTGGCGAACTGTTATACGACTGTTTTGTCGTGATGGCAAGGGTAGTCGGTGGCGAACTGTTATACGACTGTTTTGTCGTGATGGCGAGGGCAGTCGGTGGCGATCTGTTATACGAATGTTTTGTCATTAGTGTGCGCTCGCGCTAAATGTTTTCAGACTGATGGGAGACATTCAAACACTAACCTGTAAAAAGATTGAAAATACAATTTATGAAACTTTATATGTTGAGTTATTTTCTCATTAAATAGCCCTTCTTGTTGTAGTTTGAATAATAAATAATGTATTAGAATATGTATATATAATATTTTTATACATTAAAATATGTGAGAATTTTGTTTAAATCAATTCTTTCAATGAGTTGATTTACCGTATGAGGCCGACTATAAGGATAGGCTTTTATTTAAAAAGGCGACACGTAAATAAAGGGGCCACCTTATAGCCACCAGCAAACATAGTGAACACAATTGTTCTTTAATTTTCACGGCCGTTCAGAATCTTCTGTGTATAGTTTTCTGGGCTAATCTGCTTTCTATATCTGACCAGTAAGGTTAGGTATACACGGCATATTAGCCCAGTTAACTATTCACACAAAATAAATTCACTACTCGCGATTAGTGAAATTATTAATAGCGTTCAAAAGGCGACATTGTTTACGCATAGCCTGTGCGTGACGGAGCTTGTGAAAAGGCGACATTGTTTACGCATAGCCTGTGCATGACGGATATTTTGAAAAGGCGACATTGTTTACGCATAGCTTGTACATGACGGAGCTTGTGAAAAGGCGACATTGTTTACGCATAGCCTGTGCATTACGGAGCTTGTGAAAAATGAAATTAGAAAACTCTAAATAGATTTGGTGATCATTCCTGGTGGAATGATTTCGCAACTACAAGTTTTGGATGTGGTTGTGAATAAGCCATTTAAAGATTACTTAAAAAACAATACTCAAACTGGTTGATATCCATTGATCATGCCCTTACACCTATTGGAAAAATAAAAAAAACCACTTGTCACTAATCTGTGTGAGTAGATTCTGCAGTTCTGGAATCAAATTTCCAATGGATTTAAATAATGTTACATATCCAATAAAATGGACGGTACTGAAGATGATATTTTGTGGGAAAATATGATTGAGAATTCCGAAGACGATAATATCACTTTAGATGAGATGCTATATCCATATGTGAATCTCACTGATCTGGGTACTTTGTTTTAATAAATATTTTTCGTTTTATATATTATTTTTCATAATATTATGTGAGGGAAATGTTTTTTTCTACAAAAAACAGATTAAAAAATAGGGGTCACCATATAAACAGGGCCGCTCTATAGTCTGACCGATAAGGTAAGATGCAGATGTGATTTTAGTATTTATAATCCTCATTATCTTTATTTCATCATCTTTCACAAGAACATTTTTATTGACATCATTTTATATTTTACTGTTTGTCATTATTTTTGAGAGCTATAAAGAATCAGAAAACGTCCAATTTGATTGAGCTTATGTTGTTATATTTCCTTAAATTTTCTCGTGCTAAAGTATTTTAATGCGTAGTTGTGATACACAAATAACTCGCGCAAACCCGTATCATTTGTGATATAAAATATATGTTGACGTGTCCAACGAATAATTAATAAAGCTAATTTCACTAAGCCGCAAAATTTTCAGAGCTCTGCCAGTATTTACCTACTCGTTTTCAGTGCGTTAAACGCACTCAACCTGCACTCGATTCTCTCGAAAATTGCAAATTCAGACACAATTGAATTTTGACGTACCGCTTACAAAATATATTTTTCAAACAACTACGTAGCAAACTCGTACAAACTTTACAGCATGCTCCGCTGATTCAAACAAATTTTCAGTGAGTATTTCATAAATTTTAATAGTTGGCAATATTTATGAAATATTTTTTAATAATAAATAAACTACATAAAGAAATCCTTCTGTCCTGCTAGATTCTTAATGAGTTCATAATGCATTGCACCTGTATTACATTCTCATGTATTTTTACACGTGTTAGAAGTACTAAATATTTCTATTTTTTGAGACATCCGTTGTTTGTCTTTGTCTGTCTGATATATACATATATATATACATGTGGCGCTTGGTAAGGTAATGTAAGGTTCTAAGGGCACAGTGAAGGACTAACTAGAGATATATTTTTACGGCTTATAACATAGCCCTGTCAGGGAGGGTGGGATTGGGGTAGGGTACATTTGGTGTATCACCTAGTACTATTAATTTATTATTTATTAATAAGTCTATTTGATGGATGTAGGTACGAAACGAATTTATTTTAAAATATGTAAAAATTCAGACAAAAGATTTTTTTTTTATATTTAAAAAAATTACGAAAAAATTCGCAAAATAAAACATGAAGAAAAAAACGGTATGGATGTTAGAAATTGAACTCGACACTGCCAATTTATAATGCAAAAGTATAAAATAACGACACCTATTTATGGATTAATTGCAAAGCTAATTTAGAAACTAGCCATACATAAAATCAATACAAGGGTAAGTAACACACGCGCAGTGCACATTAATAGGTTCAGTAATGGTGCTACATGGTGCATCGCGCTGATTGTGGGCGAGCGTCGGCCGACACCTGGAATTGAAATGTGCATTGGCCTTTGCTGACAATGAGCGAAGCCTTTATTAAGGCATTCATATTTCCAATGCTTTATTGGCAAATAAACGTATATAATTACTTACAGGCGAAACATAAAAAAATAACATATAATATACCCATTAGAGACAAATTAATTTTTCGATTTTGTGTGTGGAGGCTGCTACCGCAGTCTACTTGTAATAGTTACGTAAATATTTAAGTATAGATATAATACTGGTCACATAACATGCTTCTCTACACATATTATATTACAAAAAACATCTTTTGAAATACGTCTTGTTGGTCCCGGTGGAAATTAAATTTGAGGTTGTCTTGGCGTATTTTTGAATATGATATATGCGCAAAATGCACTCGAAAACTGTAGACGTTTATTCAATGGTTTATAATAATAGTCGTGCCGGCAATATTTTATTTTATTTATTTTCAAATTGAAAATGTTACCAGCCTTAAATTTGTATAAAAAATTATATATTCTGTTTTATAATGCGGTTTTGACTATTGGCAATATTCGTAGTGCAATGGATAAGGATACAATAAAATTAAGAATGTGTCAAATATGTTTATACATATTTCATTCCAGGAATTACGACACTGAAGATTTATTGAAAACTCAAGGAGGATCTTAATGCTATCATTGAAGTGGACTCAAAGTTATGAGACGTTGCACAAAGACTCAGAATCCACACAGCAATGATCCATAGACATTTAAAATAAATATAAAATGTTTCTGAGTGCAACGTATTGGTAATTCATGAATTTTTTGATATTAATCTTGCACATCGTGTTTTAATATGTCGTTCATTGCAGATTCGGGAGAAGCAGGTAGCTTTTTGGGAAGTGATTTTACTGGAGACGAGGAGTAGATTATTTATGGCAACACTTAACATAAAAGAAAATGTAAATATCCTAAATAGTGTCTCATCAATTTTTTCATTATTTTCAAAATAAGTTAAACGCTCTTGATAGGAAACTAGGACTAACTTTCTGGTGTCCTGAAAACAAAAAAAGACTAAAAGTATTATTGATTTTTGAAGAGCAGTGCATTTTGCACGTAGGTATGCTAAAACATGAGAAGACTTAAGAGATAACTAGATATTATTGTAAATAAACAAAGATCTCAGTGATTGTGGATGCCAGCGTGGCCAAGACTCGGTACCGGGAGTGATGTCTCAGCTACGAGCAGGGCCGCGCTATGCCTAATGAGAACCCTCAAATGTTGTGCAAATATTAGTCACAAGAGTGTAGTTTTCTGAGGTCCATTGTATGGGGTCTGCGAGAGCGGTAGTCTCACATGATATATTACAATTTGTTTTTAAATAATAATAATATTAAACAGCTTTTAGGTCTCTTGACATTTCAAAACTTTTAATATAATAAGTTACCCAGGACTATAGCCTGTGTAGCCTGATGGCCAAAAATGCCACTGTTTTTGAAGGATAATATGATAAAACTTGAAAATGCTATTAAAAAATGAATTACAAAAATTAAAATACGTTAGTCTCAAAAATGTTTATAATATAGAATTAAATATACAAATTATAAGTGATTTATAAAACAAAATAGAGTTTTACTCACGGACCACCAAATAAATAGACATGAACTAATGCAAATTACTTATCCGAAAATTTTCATTTTGGTGGCACCCACGTGATCAAATAGCTCCGCGACTTTTTAAAAAAAATATTACTTGTTTGGAACGAAAATTTGAACGATTACAATATATGCATGAATGTAACAAATACGTCTTGTTTACGCAGAGATTTAATTTTCGACGAGTAAATACTGTTGCTTATGCAACATTGCACGTGAGCACATTTATATGTGTCAATCTATTGGATTTATGTTTTGTTGGCTAAATGTGTGTAGAATGCACCTCGTCCCGCAAATAATGTTCTAAACCCCTCTCCTATGTAAACACTTCATATCATGTCTATTCATTTACTGGTCTGTCGTTTTAATACATTTTTTTAAATATCTTGTTTACTCGTACATTTCAAAGTCTTACGGCGTCTTTATAACATTTAATTTTTTTTTTTTATGATTTCTCCAATACGGCCCTGATCACGAGGTCTACTCATAAAGTGTTTGATAACTTGGCTATCTTGGGTCATGGGTCCACAGGTAAAGTAGGAAAAGGTTCACATAAATTGCTTCTTGGCTTTGATTAATTCTTGGAAAAAAAAGGGTTTTCCTAGCACAAATTTTAGTTTCAGTCATTCGAAACGATGATCAGGTTCACTTTTATACGCGGGTTGTGTGCCGGCTTTATGGACTTAACAGATGAGAAAAGACCTCCGATGTACGAGAGGTGTATTGTAATAGCGGGACCCGGGAGAATATTCTTTGAGCCGTTTGGTTAGGTCGGGATCAACCCTCGCCGTAAAGTAGGATCTAAGGCGGCGATGGCGAACCTGTATCCGTGGTCACTGCGCGATGTCAAGGAACTATTTAGAATGTATTATGTTTGGTAGAACTAAGTATTTTGCATGTCAAGAAAGAAATCAAATTGTTGATAAATTAATACGATTTACAAGTCTATCGTGATTTCCTATTTTAGGATCACACCTCGGGATTTGCCATTTCGTTACCATTAACTTGAAACGTTGAACGAATTACTCGAAGTATAAAGTTATCAATGTGATATATATTCTATAAAGGTAATTTCGGCGCTAAATAAACGACTAGCCATTTAAAGTACTCTCTCTCTCTGTTCGTTTTATTCTGCCTCTTTTAATGTGCTGGGTAATTAATTAATTGCCGACCAGACGACAGACTTCTGCCTAAATAGCTGTGGGAGGTAGTACGTAAGATCTTTGAATATCTGGTTCTAAGAATGAGACATTTAACGATTGAAACGTGGCAAGAAAGGAGACGCAGGGATGATGGACTTATTCCTTTCTTCCTAACGTCGCCGTCAAATTGAAAGGCATGATGAAATCTCCAGACCTGAATCATTTTGAATGGCAGATGATACGGGGCATGGACAATTCCGGAGTAAACTGTTTGAGTTTAGACTAGTGGATGCCCCGTGGGAGAGTGGAATAGACGTCTGAGCATATTTTGTAAAATGTATGATTGGTGGTTTGAATGGATTTAGACACCGTCCATTCAGGAATGATTTATTCGGGTATGGGTGACACGATGGAGTTCATTAGGTAGATAATTAGAATGGACTGCGTAGGTGGGAAATCTCTACCTACGCGCCTACCTCTCTCTCTTTATACTCTATACCTCGTGTTTTGCAACTCCGTTAGTTTGTTCGTGTAAGTGTGACTCAAAACATATTGTGTAACATACTGTCCCTCTTTTTTTTGATGACTTGATCTTTGAGTGTCTGCCTTGAACTACTTACCTTCAATTATCATCAATTTTCCATCTACGTGTTTGTTTGATGACTCATATATATGTACATCTCTGTTTTATGCCGAGTGTTTTATAATGACATCTATATTACTATGTATATTTTTCTCCTTTTCTTGGTTTTATGTAATATGATATTAATGTTTTTTTCTTCTTCTTATGTCTACTATGTAATTTAACTATGTATTGATTGAATTTATGTTTATAAGTTTTATATATTTATTTATATTTATAATACTTTTAAAATTAGCAATATTAACATTGTGGTTAAAATTCATATTTTTATTTATTATCTTTGTTTTATTAACCACTTAATTGAGTTTAAATACATCAACCGGTTTCGAAAAATACCATTTTCTTCTTCAGGATGTCATAACTAACTAAAACATATATTTTTGTTTCTTTACCAGAATCTATTTAAAAAAAAAAAAACATTATTTAAAAAAAAAATTTAGTACCTAACTCAAATTGTTACTTAATACAAATTTACTCGAATAATTTTTAGAAAAAAATTTTAGAATGGGACTCGTAGTTAAATTTAGTTGGTTGTTTATAATTTTTTGATTAGTTTTACACGCTTTATTTATCTCCAACGATTCCAAATTATTTAATTTGTGACCAACACCGTTTATATGCAAAATTGATAATCCCAATTTTTTATCAAAACCATAATCATTTTCTATCAAATGATTAGAAAATTCTGAAAACCCACTAAAGATTTAAAGAAGCAATAATATATGTTTTAGTTAGTTATGACATCCTAAAGAATAAAATGGTATTTTTCGAAACCGGTAGATGTATTTAAACTCAATTAAGTGGTTAATAAAACAAAGATAATAAATAAAAATATTTATATTTATAGCTGGAACGTCTAAATATTATAAATATCTTTCTAATTTTCGTTTTAAACCCTTAGAAATTTTATCAAAATAAGGTATAAGGGTAAGTTTAGTGTCAAATGTTATGCCTAGATCGTCGATATCAGAAACTGATACTGGACTCAAATTGTTAAATTAACGAATGTGATTTTCACTCCATCCCACACAATAAACTACGAGTATATACTTAATAGCAATATAATTATATCTCACGTTTATCATGTTATATTATAATATATTCATCATTGTTACAACAAAAACAATAAGTCTGATAAATTGAAAAAATTGCCGAAAAATGAATTTACAAAAAAGATTGTATTATGAAATGCATAAAATAATTAATAATAGATTGAAAGATAGATCGTTACAATATTAGTTGTGACGAGGATTAATTTTATATCTGCTCGAGCTCTCGGTAAACGCGAATTTTCCCAATTATTATAGAAAATAATCCTTAATATTCAAAGATAATTATGTACAACAATGTTCGCTGGCTTAGCCACAGTCAAGTTTTAAATTGTCTTGTTCATGAAATAAAACTTTTCACATTGTGTGTGAAAATGTTGAATCGTTTCAATAGAAACATGATATATTTTTAAATAACTTGAATACAAACAATTTAAATATTTTCGATGTATCTTCTTGTATCACGGTTTGTGTATTACACGTTCTCATACGGCTATGGAGACCTAACCTCGAACCACACACCCTTCCGCATGTTGTGGAGATAAATTCGCTAAATAGGGGAAAGGTTTTTTCTGCGTATACAGAAGCATTTTCAAATATCAGGAATTCTTGAAAATACTATTTATTATACAGACAAAAATACAGTAAAGATATATTAATCAATTATTAACCCTTCCCAAACCATGCTGTAACACAGGTCTACCATCATAATTAATTCTATAATATTTCGGTAAATACATGCAACGTAAAATTCATATTTTAGATAATCCTAAAGAAAATATAAGCACTTAGAAATGACTAGTGAAAAACCAATTATGAAAAGGGAATCATACAAAAACAATTATTTTTTCCATTCAATCCGTTGTAAAGTTAATACGTTGGTAAAAATACAATTTGTGTCATGAAAGAGAGATCACACACTATTTTCACAGTGAAAAGAACAACAAACATACAAATATAATTGTCTCTTTCTCACTAATTAAATAAAGAGAGATTAGAAGGAAGGACACATTGTATAGGATTTAATGAATGCTCTAAATTATGTTATTAATCATTTTTTCAAAATTGAATGCTCAATATTTAGAGTAAATTCGTACCATTAAACCCATTTAAGCTAATAAAAATATTTTTTATAACTGTTATTTACGGTAATACGGGTTGACAACATGGCTGCGTTTGGGTATTTTATGTCATGGTATGGTAAAGGTTAAAGAAATAAAAGTAATTATTAGGAGAACACATTCTTATTGTGAAGTTGTAATTATTTAGAACATAGGTCTGTGAAAAAGTGTAACATTTAGGTTCGAAAATTTATCGTCAAAAATAATGTCGCTGTAGCATAGTTGGATAATGCACGTTTTGGTTCGGAAAGAGATTAATGTTCGAATCGAAAAATGCCGCTTGCCGCATAACATCCATAACATTTTAAACATTATCCGGGTGCTGAGAGACTTGACCAATTATAAGCCTATTTGTTTTCATACAGTCTTTGCTGCTCAGCTTAATCTGGAGCGACCCATCGACCGCCTTACTTCCGAAGTTGCCAAGAAGATACATCTTGGTAGTCATGTCCAAATCACCTTAATTGAGATTTTTCTATATGTAGATTTTATGTTAAAGTAAATATGAATTAAATATATTAATTAGAAAGATATACATATAAAATCAATTTTATTGAAAAATATTGTTGATGCACCATCGGGATTCGAACCTGGATCTCTTTCCTAACCGGGAAAGGTGCATTATCCAACTATGCTACAGCGACGATACAATAAAGTTGTATAAATGTGTCCAAAATTTAATAAAAATGAATTGATAATTCTGGCGTCAGATTACTCTAAGGTATTTAAGATTACATAAAAATAAGGTAGATGGCTCTTTCAAATAATGGAACGATTAAATGTATTAATATTAAAAAGGAAACATATAGTTTCGAAAATTTGTCGCTAAAAATATCGTCGCTGTAGCGTAGTTGGATAATGCACCTTCCCCGGTTTGGAAAGAGATCCAGGTTCGAATGCCGGTGGAGCAACAACCATATTTTTTGATAAAATTGATTTTATATGTATATCTTTCTAATTAATATATTTAATTCATATTTAAAATATCACAGACCTATGTTCTGAATAATTACAACTTCACAATAAGATATTCTCCTAATAAATATTTTTTGTTTAGTTATTTTACTGAAATTAAATCATTAACACGCGATTTGACGCTACATACAAATTTTAGAATTAATTTTAGATCTACCTGCGGAAAAGGTTTGCCATCGCTGATCTAGGATCTAGCAATGTAACTCCTGGCACAGAGTATAAGGATAATTGAAAATATTTCTTCTTTGTACATTTATGTAGGTACCTGCTTTGTTAGAATAAAATTTACTGATACTTTTAAAAACTTTTATAAAGCAGCTTAAAATATGTTTTAAGTATCCATGAGAGTATCGAATCAAATAATTGTGAATGAAATTAATGCTCTAGAGTGCTGTGCGACATCTACTGGTGAATATTGTCGACATTCTTCAACTGTTGAGAGCCTTTTGGATTGATAGAGAAATTAACAAAGTTTGTTCTTTGTGTAAAGCTCAGAAAAAATTAGGATTTACATTACATTGTTATCATGATAATTGTGTAATGTGCATTTTTTTTTACATTGGCAGACTTAAAAAAAAATAATAGTTTGTAACAGAATGAAAATATTTCCTTTTTGCAAAAGACATAAAAAATATTTTCAATTCGTTTCAATAAACCGTTGTATTTATTTATTAATTTTAATTGGAAGCTTATCTCCATTTCTTCCACAGTGTCAGGTTCTGTCATTCCAAGAAAGATACAAATTGCTGCGTGAAATAAGAAATAAATCTCAAACCAGCCCCCTCGCAGGGGTGGTCCAAATGACCCATATTTGCAGTGATCTTTTGAATATTTTTTTCGATAAATAATATTCTAAAAACGTACTCTGCTATCACGTATTTATTTGCGAGAAATATGTCTGCTATAAAAATATTAAAATAAGTATTGTGTAGGAGACTGCGAATGATTGAGATAGTAACTCGTGTCTAAGAAGGTGTGTGGATATGAAAGATATATAATATAATATAAATGGTAATGTGTAATATTCTCTGGCTTTTTATACAGGAATACGAGGTGTATGTATGTTAAATTATAACCTTTGTACTGTATTATATTTCATCAATTATACAATAGATATTTTATGCATTTATTACGTACGTTTTAATGAATATTATCGCCTGACGATAGAGTACAGGTTTAATCTCACTGTTCCTACATCATTTCGGTTGTCAAACGGATCTTTCACCGATTTATTTTGTAGCTGAAAGGAATCGGCGTTAGCTGATTGTTTAAGCAAGCCTTGCGGGTGGATTTAAACTTTACCAGAAAATGGTGACAGTCATAGCTGTAAAAGGGACGCGCTAAAATGATCAATATTTAATTTGATATGTATTGTGTTTAATGGATTTTATTTAAAGAAGAGTCACAATTATTAGAGTGTTATAAAAGTGTAAAATATCTTTTAATTGCACAATTTTAATTATCGTATAGTACGGTTCGTACATACACAGTATATGTATACTTAATCCTGTTTACCTATATCAACAGTGACATGTTATAATGATATTGGCTTCAAACCTGCATCGCAAATTTATCTTCCAAATATTTACTTTCAGTATTTATTAAACTTGGCCATCTTGCGGCGTCAGCCGATTCTTCTAGTATTAATAAATGTATTGTGAGATCTTCACCAAGAACATCACAAATTGATTTAGCGTTTTTTCGAACATAGAGCTCTTCGTCAGTCATCGTTTTACATTCACTGTTAAATCTTAAAACATGGCGTTTTTCATGTAGTTCGATTCCAACCTTACAAAAACACAATAAGTCAGGAAATTATTTTAATTTTAAACTAACGCTCTCAATCACAACAAAATTTACCGTAGAGCTATCCTTGGATCGCTAATTAGAATCTATACTTTCCTAGCGCGTAGGAACTTTATCGTATCTCGTGGATTCCGGATTCAGGATTCCAGGTCGCCCCTAGCTCATCGGAATGAATATGCCGTTCCGGAGTAGCAAAGCTATCTTCGTCATCGTGTTGGCAAAAATATTATTGCGGCAAACCTTTCTACGAGTATCAGTAAAGCATAAATTATTTATTTATATGCTACGATGTACCTTCTATTTACATTAATATAAATGCTATAAAAACAATAACAGATTATTGAACAAGCTTGTCAAAGATTATTTATAGAAAATTACATAAAGGTATTAAAACACGAACAAGTTGAAAACATAGTGACGTGCTAGTGGTCCAGTGGTTACGATACTCGCCTCGTTCCAGGGAACCAGCAAGTTAGTCCTGTTTTCATATCACAAGCGTTTAGCTTAGTTTGAAAATAGTAAAAATATTGAAGTGACACGTATTCGGTGTACGCATCTCTATTTAAAAAAAATGTTGTAAATAACTAACTAACTTACCATCACGCCGTTTCTCCGCCGGGGTAGGCAGAGAGGATCGAGCGCCACACTCTTCTTTCCTGACACACAATTTTCGCCTCATCTACATTCATACATCTCTCATACAAGCTCGCCGATTGTTGAGGCTTCTACTGAATCATGTTCCAGTATCTGGTTTACCTGGTCGTCTAAAGTCTCCCGCGGACGTTCTCTATTTCGTTTGGTGTAAATAATCCATAACATAACTATTTTTTTTTTACATAAAAACAAAAAGCAAATGTTTTGATATTGAAGGTAGCTAGAATAAAACACATAACTTATTTATTACATAAGAACTTTTAAATATGGATTAAATATATTAATTATAAAGATATACATATAAAATCAATTCTATAGAAAAATATTGTTGTTGCGCCACCGGAATTCGAACCTGGATCGCTTTATAATTAATATATAAAATATCACAGACCGTCTGTTCTGAGTAATTATAACTTCACAATAAGAATGTGTTCTCCTAACATAAGAAAAAAAAAGAGTAAAATAACCGTTTTCTTTGACTATATAAATAAATATTTATAAAGAAACAGTGAAATTTTTTTTAACATTATTACAGAAAATTTCGTCACATTATATACATATTTTGTTTGGTTTATTTTATATTTTAGTCACTAACACAAAACAATTTATAGAACTCCCTTCCAAAATTTCTTTCGAAGCTTTCACATGTTCTCGGAACATTTTAAAATGTATTTTCCCATTTATATCTTTCTTTAAGGTGAAAATAATGTAGTAGACAGACTCTCCAGAAATTTTATGACCAAAAGTAAAGCGGTCTGCAAAATATAACCTGGAATTCCTTTGTTCTATACATTTTTTGTTTTTTAAAAAAAAATTATATTTAATAATGATTTTATCCTCTAGTGGTAATACTTCAAAAAATGATTACTCGAAACTGCTTTGTTAACTTTTGTTGTATTATAAAGCTAATAACTATTACATATAACTTCATTACAGCTTTTAGATAGATTTCGACAGAAGTACTACCTATTGCAGAGTCTCACGACGCATTTTTCGGAAAATTTTGATGTACTTTCTTCGATCGTGACGAGAAAATTTCGAAACAACCCTCCGTGTACTAAACCGTGTGTTAAATTTTGAGGTTATTAGAATTTAGACATTTTCTAAATTAACTAGACTAACTTTTGTGCATAGAGAGGGGCTTACACCACTAATTTAATAGTGTTATATTTGTAATCTATAATATTGTTTATTATCTAATTGTGTGCTTCTGAAGTGTATACTTAATTTCTATTTTAGTTCTTTTATACCCTTTATTTCTTTAATTTGTATAGGGAGGCTATCTTAAATTTGGTTTGTAGTGTTTGGTGTTACATTTTGGGATTTTAAAATCTTAATGATATACTTGTTTTCTTTCAAGTTTAACAATATTATTTTCTTTGAATAATTGAAATGTTTTTTTGTAGAGGGTTTCTATTTTAGGAACTGGGAATATTGCAAAAAATGCTCGTGTTGAAAAAGTTGATGGATTTTTAAAATTACGTATGCTCCTCCTCATCTAATAATTCCATGCTAGAGTAGTGATTGAACAATAGCTAAATATAAATTTTTAAAGTTATTTATGCTTAAAATGATCGTCGAACACAACTTTTTAGGCCAGAAATTCAGCGCCAAGGTAATCTTTACATTGTGTAATTAGGATAATATGATAATAATCCTTCACAGGACAAACAAATGCGAAACCGAGAAACCTCCTTTCTAACATATTACATATAAAATTGATTTTATGAACGCGATAATTCCCCTTGTTATCAGTTTACGATCTAACCTGGCAGTTCCAAAAATTCTTATCTCCGTTAATATTGGCCCCAGAGAAAGCAAATTAAACAATTGGAAATCTGCTTGATTCTTACGGCCAGTGAAGAAAAATATTTTTAATAAATAATAATATCATCTCGTTTCTTCTTATCACATAAAGCTTAGCGGAAGGGTAGCCTTTTCATATAACTGTGCTGAATACAAATGAGGCATTATTTTCTCTCGGTAATTTGAAGGGTAAAAGGTGAGAGTTTTTAAGGTAAACCGCTTGGGAATGAAAGCCTTTGTACTTTAATGAATAATTTTCTCTTATTTATCTCGCAAAGCCATCATTACTTATCTATCTGGTACTGTAATTAAGGGCTGTATGTTTTTTTTTCTTTTCGCCTAGGCAGCGTTTGTTGTGAAATAAAAAACATTGATAATCCTCCTACTGGTCCCTACGGTGCAAGGAAATTTTACAAAACCATGCCAGTGTTCATTAGTGAAATTTCTCGAATGTACAACAGTACCGTACTGTCACTTTTAATTATTTTAATCATATTACTATACGTGAATATTCTTTGTTCATTCTACTGCTGTTTGTAATCACTATTTAATCTTTCAACTAATTGATATTTAATCCGTCTAATTTTATTGGATGGGTGTGTTCTCGGCTTTTACCACCGGGTGTTTAAGGAATTTTTTTATAATTGTGTTAGGTGGAGGGAAATTGTGTCCCAGGGTAAAATAGAAATTACGTCAAGGTTCGCAATAGAATTAACCCATCTGCTCTTTTGCTGCTTATCGTAACGATTTTTTATTATTTTATATAAAAACACACAAAATATATGGTCCGCGTTACCTCACCTGTTGAGGTGTAGGTAGAATGGTGATAGAGGACAATTCAACCGAACTGATCCGGGTTCTATGAAGAAGGAAACACAAAAATCGACAAATTATTCGGAGACTCGTTTCCATACGGCTGTTTGTCAATCCCTTATTGCTTAAAACAGAAGAGAAACCCAAAAAAAATGTTGGCAACAATTAAATCATAAGGAGAACACATTCTCATTGTGAAGTTGTAATTATTCAGAATTATTTTAAATATGAATTAAATATATTAATTAGAAAGATATACATATAAAATCAATTTTAACTATGCTACAGCGACAATATTTTTAGCGACAATTTTCGAACCTATATGTTACCTTTTTGAAATTAATACATTTAATCGTTCCATTATTTGAAAGAGCCATCTACCTTATTTTTACAGAATCTCAAATGGTTAGATAATGCACCTTCCCCGGTTAGGAACGAGATGCAGGTTCGAATCCCGGTGGCGCAACAACAATATTTTTCGATAAAATTGATTTTATATGTATTTCTTTCTAATTATTATATTTAATTCATATTTAATACAATATGATTTATATAAAATAAGTCATTATGGCGTATGGAAAAAATGAATGAATTAATTAAGCGAGTATTTTAATTGTATTATTTGGCATTGATGAAATTATAAAAGATACACAATGAAGTATGTAGTATTCGAACAAGATTCACACAAGGTGTATTAAAAATATCACTAAATTAAATTAAATAAAAACTAAGTGTTGGTGAAATTACAATAAAATGAATTATTGACTCTTTATCGATCACCGGAGAGTGCTTAATAAATTTAATTAATCTATCATTCATGTTATGAAAGATTCCTCAATCATTACATTTATTTGGAGTACAAATAAATATACATTTAGACCATATATTATGAAATAACAACTTGTAGACTTTTTATAAAATACATAATTCTCTACAAAGAACAATTACAAATAATTAGTTATGCGAAATGGTTTTTAATTTTATCTTGGAATATTGGATAGACGATTCTGTAGATAAATACATCGTAACGATGAAACCATAGAAAAAAAAGGAAACTTGAAATAAGGGGCACTCCATTTAAATGGTTTAAATAATACTTAAGTAACATCCCAATCAATTAAAGTAGGTAGTAGTGATGAGCTAAACCGTTATTGTGACTGTGATTGTGTTATTGGTATCCAATTGTAACAACGACCGTTAAACTAGATTTAATTTTTGGAGGTTCAGTTGCTTGTGTACTAGTGATTGCTCGACAAATTACGAGTAATAAGTTACTAATCATCATTATAATCGAACACAAATCTCCCAATCACAGTCACAATCACGGTTTAGCTCATCACTAGTAGGTACCGTTCTTATTTCACCGTGAGTACCTACCCCAAAGGTCAATTCTCGGATCTACCCTTAATATTATATTATTTTTAAATAAATAACGTAGTGAATAGTAGTAGTCTCGGCTTTTGGTTTTGTTCTTTGCTTTGCCTTCATTTGCTTTTTGACTATGGAATGGAACGCACGCGTGTGGTGCATTGACCGCGATGCGGCCACTGGGCCATAGCCGACCGCTGGACCCAGTATATTTATATAATATACAAAAACTTCTAAAATACCATAGAATATATAAAATTTACAGTTCGATATTAAAAAAATATTATAAATAAAGAAAGTCAGGTAAGTACATACATGTATAGCAAGATTAGATTTTGAATCCTTACCCGAATACATTATTTAGTTGAGGATCGAAAACTCCTCCAGCGCGCTCGAGCAGAGTTGCCGCTGTGTTCCGTCTGTTATTTAACACTAGCATCGGGGACTGGAGAGATTAATGATTCAATGGATACGGTCGTAGGCAAACAGCGGAGAAACTGAATACCGCATCAATCTGAAGAATATCCTCACTGAATTATTATATTGTACTCGTAGGCTATCATAGCTTCCTCGGTTGTATGTCGATCAAAGCTCACAGACACACATATACTAAAGAAATATCAGATGTCTCATAGAGGCAAAACTATTTTCTATTATAAATATAAAAAAAGGAAAAATGAATTTTCAAATTTGGTCCATAGATGGCGATGGTGTAGTGGTACTTGAAGCGAGTCCACATACTAACATATATACAACTTTCAAAAATTTGATAAATGTGGAGATTGAGGGGTGAGAATTGGTGAACGTTATATGTATATATATATATATATATATAAAATGATCACTTAAGCCAGCCGAAGATAGGTCGTAAGCCCTGTACTTCCATATATTTTCCATAAAATATAATAAAAAATAGCTTTGTCTCTATGAGATATCTGATATTTGTTTTATAACAGTGCATTTGTAGGTAAAAATCCAGTAATTGTGTGTTATTGGACATATTGTATAGTAAATCAAAATGATTTCAATAGAACGTTCTTCACCTCTTTACTGCATCGGTAGAAACGGCCGGACAAATATTTTCACGAACCCTTGCAGTGTCCTCCGTCGTTCTAAATGTAGAACCATCTTGCGACCCAGCTATTTCACCTTTCCTTCTTGTTCCGGTGAGCCACACGAGCAGGCTTCTGTTAACATATTTACACATTTAGTACAGGGCTTCCAAATTTACAGCGGCTCGGAGTTCTAATGTTAATAAAGTTTTATATTTTGAAACTATTATACATTTTTGAAATGATGTATGATTTTACGAACAATAAACAAGAGTACTATTATAAAATCAAATGTATTAATAATTAGTTTTCTCGGAGTCCCCAATATTCGCCGAATTTTTTGCCATTCAAGGGCAAGGGATATTTGAACGTTATTATAAATTACAGCGGTTGTTTAAAGCAAAGTATAGTAAGAACAATAATGAAACTTTAAGTATGTTAAAAACTAGATTTTTATTTATATCTACAAAATAATAGATTCTTAGAAACGCAGAATTACTTGTGTGAAATATATTTATATACATAGACGACAGTGTCACTTTTTGAGACACCTGGCTTAATATATTAGAATACAGACAAATTACCTGACTCACCAGCAACAATCAAATAACTACAATAATATTTTACCTCATAGAATTACTAGAACATTTTGAAAAGGTGTCTCGTAAAAACAGATTTTTTAAAAATAGATTCTGGCAAAGAAACAATAATATATGTTTTAGTTAGTTATGACATCCTGAAGAAGAAAATGGTATTTTTCGAAACCGGCAGATGTATTTAAACTAAATTTTGTGGTTAATAAAACAAATATAATAAATTAAATAAAAAAATGAAAGGTTGAGGATTGATTTTGTGGTGGTTGACCCTAGACTGAGATCCGCTACTGTTGATACTCAAGTGTTTCGGAGCGCCGAGATGGAAACTGACCATTTCCTCGTGGATGGATAAAATATTTCCAAGAAACGTATGAGAGTGTAGAGAATGTAAATGAGGAAGCACTTGAGAGGCTCTCTGGGGTAAGTATGAATGAGGAAGATAATATAATTGCAATAAGTATGGAAGAAATAAAGTGTGTAATAAAACATGAAGAATGGTAAGACTGTGGAGTGTGATAACGTTGCTGCTAAAGACTGGTAGCCCATTAATTATCTTGTTGCTTCATACGCTCTTCAACCAATGTTTGGAAGATAGCCACACCCTGTTAGATTGGAGGAGGGCTGTAATTATGCCTCTTTACAATGGCAAAGGGTCGAAAATGGAATGTGGTAACTATAGGGCTATTAGTCTAAACTATGGACTGTTTGTTAACTGTATGGAAGAATTTTAATAGAAAGAGCAAGATCGGTGACAAAAGAAAAAGTAGGGTGGAAGAGGATGCATGGATCAGATATTTACTCTACGAGTGATGACGGAAAAGTTTTTGGCGAAAAACCAAAAACATTTTGTACCTTTGTAGATCTACAGAAGGCATATGATAGAGTTATAAGATAAAGGTTATGGAATGTACTCTCTGATTACGGGGTGAATAGTAAACGTATACACGCAATTGCATCCCTATATGAAGGAAGTTCTGCGTGTACCAATTAATGGAACACTCACACCATGGTTTGATATTACAAAGGGTGTCAAGCAGGGTTGTGTAATGTCTCCATGGCTGTTCAACTTGTATATGGATAAATGTGTAAGAACTGGAATGTATGAATGTAGGAGCAAAAATGGGCGATTTGATTGTATGCTGTTTATTGTACGCCGATGATGCAGTACTAATGGCGAATAATGAACAAGAACTACAGAGTCTAGGAGTAGAACGTAAGATGTATGTAAGGAAAGCGACCTCATGATGAATGTTAACAAGTTGTAAGTGATGGTATTCGAAAAGGAGGAAAGCAAGACACCGTGCAAATACTTGTAGGTAATGAGTGTTTGGAACAAGTAGATGAGTTTATGTATTTGGGAAGTATGTTTGATAGAATCGGAAAGGCTGAGAATTATATCGAAAGGAGAGTGACTGCAAGAAATAAAGAGAACGGCGCTTTGAATGGAATTATATCTAACGGAAATTTGTCAACCGAGGCAAGACTAGCGGTGCATAATAGAGTCTTGGTACCGACATTGATGTATGGAAGTGAGGCCTGGAGCTGGGAGAAGAGGAACGAAAGTAGACTGAATGCAGTGGAAATGAGAACACTTGGGCGTATATGTGGCAAATCTATTTATGACTGAGTAAAGAATGAAGAAATAAGGAAATAATGTAAAGCTGATGTTAGTATAGTGAGTAAGATAAAGAAAGGATCACTTAGGTGGTTTAGTCATATGGAACGTATGAATGAGGAGAGAATGGTAAGAAAGATATATGACGCAAGTGTTGATGGCACCAGAAATAGACGACGTCTGCGGAAGACTTGTCACGACCATGTAAACCAGATAATGGAGGATGGTTCTGTTAGTAGCCACAATAATCGGCGAGCTTGTATGAGAAGATGTACGAATGTGGATGAGGCGATAATTGTGCGTCAAGACAGAAGAGTGTGGCGCTCTATCCTCTCTGCCTACCCCCGCGGGAAACGGTGCGATGGTAAGTAAGTAAGTAATCAGTGGCGAGTAAGTGCGAGCGCACACTATGGACAAAACAGTACAATGCGACCACTTCCATAGCCCTCGCCATGACAAAACTGTCGTACGAAGATTAATGAGTTATACGTGAAATCGTTTTGAAAATAAATGAATATTTTATAGGTTATTTAATTTTGTTTACAGTTTACCACTTAATGAGTATTTTTTTATCATCAACCGGTTTCGAAAAAAACTATTTTCTTCCTCAGGATGTAAAATAAACGAATCAAAAAATCACGTTATTCTAATGTTAAATTTTTTTTAAATAAAATAATTATTATTTAAAATTGTAATTTTTTTAGGAAATAGGACTTGTGGTTAAATTTAGTTGGTTATTTGTAATACTTTGGTTATTTTTACATGCTTTATTTATTTCTAATGATTCTAAATCATTAAATTCAAATCCAACAAAGTTAAATAATGAATATAATAAACCGCAAAGTTAATTTTGCAATTATTAAAAATACTTTTGTTTAAAAACCATTATTCAGCCTATCTTTTTAAACAATTTATGAAAATAACAATATTTATTGTCCAATACTTGTATTGTATTGTAACATATGTTGTATTTGAGTATTCTTGATGAACTCGTCAAGCATTTGATAAAATACGTTGAACCGAAAGCCAAACCGCGGTAACCGACGTTTAAAATATTAAAAGCCCCCCATTCTGAATCCCAGAATCGCGTGGCTGCCGGCACCCATATAATAAGTCAACAGCACCCTGAAGCTAAATAGATTGGGATCGACTTTTATAATTTCATTAGGAACGCATTGGGATACAAGGGATGACATAACCATTGTCTTACTTTTTGAGTATTTAAAAAAGTATACATACGTTAAAATAATTTAATATATCGTATTATCGAAATTTCAACAATAAAAATTTGCCTCTATTGTTTTAAGATTTATTGGTTATTTTTGTCACGTATAACTTTATCGCTGAAATGTAATCAAATCCATCACTTATTATTTTCAGCTACCGACCACAATCGTTAATATTTATTTTATTACTACAAAGAAATCTTTCAGCCGTGAAAGCAGTAGCGTACCCAACTTTAAAAAAATGGGCCCTGATGCAAAATTGGAAAAGGCCTAATGCGGAATGGAATATGAATATGTGTTGTATAAATATAAAATATTAAAATATTAAGATTACTCCGTTGACGCAAGTCGAGTACCTACTCTCTGTGCATTTTGTCTTTCCAATATAAATCTTTATATACCTTTCCCGCTCTGGCTAACTAATTACTTAGAGGTTTCACCGACGTGGGAACAGATTGCATTCCGACACGAAACGGTCAACATCGGTGTTTCTTTTAACGTTCGAGAGTAGCGCCGTGCGTAACGCCAGGACCACAAAGAAGCGGTGTTCTAAACATCTCCGGAAGTGCAGTAATATCTCTGTTCTTCATTTCAAAAGTGCGAGTCAACCGGAGGTGAAAATTGACGTTCAACCCAGGTAGGCCAGATCCATCTGCCAATATTTATTTTCTTGTTCCAATTCGGATTGCGTCAACTAATCATTAATTTTAATCGATACAATCCACGGGATCTTATCCCATCATACTCAGTTTTATCCATTAAATAGTAGGAACAAAATTGGCTACTTTTTCTTATAATATTCACACTTTCATGAATACAAACAAATGTGTTTTTACTGAAAATGGTCCTGGTTTCACTTTGTGACGATGGTCTGGTCCCTATCTCAACGTATTAGCAGTACGTATAGCTCACATAATGTAAAATGTATTTATTAATAACGTTTTGATTTTTGCTTGTGAATAAATAAATTAATATTTTGCTGCGGTGCTAGGAAAATAATTGATACCGAATGCATGTGGGCCACTATTTAACGTGTTCCCTAGCGTACCGCAGTTATTTCAACTCACTATTTGTAGGGAGGAATTACTAGTGTTTCTACCCACATAACAGAGTTGTGTATGAATTGGACATGTTAGAAACACGGCCGAAATTTCATTCTACCAATCAAACAACGTGTCCGAGTGTTCGAAATAAAAACAGTGTAGACTATTTCCGGAGCACATTTGGAGTTTTGGCAGCCCTTTTCAATAAGTAGACTATTCGATCCGAAAGGGCGATTCAAAATTTGGGATTAAATGCTTAGACCCAGAGGGGAAACGATTTTCAATTGAGAATTTGATGACACAATTTTGACGAGAAATTGTGTTCCTTCCAATGGCGGGCAATTTATTTTTCCAAATTGCGTCGGCAGACACACGAGTCAAGGAAATGTTATATATGTTATTCAGCAAAGAATTTTGTGTTAGTTTGCAAGAGAGTCGTCAAAAAACCTAAATAGTCCTAGAATATAACGATTTATTTCAATTTTAATTTTATTTGAATGCTCAGATTTATTTGCTGATATATTTTCCCTGAGTTGAGCATTTACTTTTAAAAGCTTTTCGGTTCGCGTTGTCATTCGTTGTACCGTATGCTGCTAGATCAGTGAGGATAACAGTTAGTAACAATATGGTCACTACAACAATCTTTGCGTGATTTAATTCGCAGATAAAATTACACGCTAGCATTATTCCACAAAATATTTATACGAGTTGAAATTTATGCGCTCAACACTTTATACGCGTAGCATTTGTACGATGCTGTCTGTATTTTACACAATAATCCACAAACTACAATGTTTAATTTCCACAGTTTTTTGAAAACAGTAAAGTATAATGAAAGGTTGTTTTTTTTATGTTCTTTATGTTACAACATGTATTGTCGAATAAGGTCAATGCTGAAATAACGTAAATAGCGCACGTATAAATTTTCACTCAAATGTTTTGTAAAAATCCTACGATTACCTTTTAGTTCATTTAGTCAATCCCGAATTCTCTGTCGCAGTCTTCCGTATAACACGTCTGCCGGATATTAACAAAGGCGTGGCTAGAATATTTATCGTTTAATATGGCTGCAGAATTTGAGTATTGTTTGAGGTTATCGTTTATATTAAGAGACGTGAATATTGTACTGTTACGTATGAACACCTCTGGAGGTGAGAAATATTGACGAATATGAGAGAAGTAATGATAGAAGGTTTAGGTTGTCGTTTCCCGCGGAAATTGGGAGAAACGGAGTTCATAAGAGTGTGGGTTTTACGCTGGGAGATATTGAAAGGTGATGAAGGAGTTGTGAGGGAGGTAACCTTTTGTGCTGTTCCTGTAAAGGGCGCATCTCTGTGTGCGAGTGCGGATGTGAGCCATATATAAATAAATATGGCACATGTCGCACGGTACCAAAAATTGTTTCCTTTGTGTCATTTGGTTGGTGCATGGCAATTTTTTTTAAAAATATGATTCAATTCGTGTTGCATTATTATTATGCATCATGATAGGGATTAAAGTAGAGAGTAAAATGCCAACTTGGCGACGAATGAGAAGGACAGTTATGGTAGCTTTTGCTCATAAAACGGTCGCCATTCACTATTACGTACGAAGGAGAGAGTCACGTCTTTCCAAACATGTGTTTTGCGATGGTCGGTTTGAGAGCTGCTAACCATCACTGTGGCAAGAATGTGGCGCTCACCTCACTCGCTCTCCCCGCCCGGGGCTCCCTTCCGGCGGAGCGCCGTGACGTGCGGATAATTCCGAATTCCACCCCCCGCAGCCGGAGCCGTCGCTTCGTTCTGCGGAATTTGTCGCCCGCTTTGCCCGTGCATTAATTGAATGCTTCGACGCCGAATATGAATCGCGCCAATCCGGGCGAAATTTCATCAATGTCATCCGCTATGTGCCCCGCGGTCGGGATCCGAATTAGCCCGGATTCTGGATACATTCTCGAATTGTATCCGATTTGGGGAATTTAATCGGCTAATGTCTTTCGATAGCGATTATTGCGCCTCGCGATTCTGATTATAATGATTTGATTGTGTCGCGCTGTGCCGATGCTTTCTCGCTCTAAAACTAATAATTTTAATGTTCAGCGGTGCTTGCGAGGCTGAAGTTAAGGAAGAATCGCAAAGCTGAATACAATTTGAAATAATAATCGTAACAATGTAAATATGTTTAGCTAGTTTTCACTGTTTCCGAGGTGAGTTTGTAAAACTCCATAATCACATATGTGAAAATAAAATACCGTTTTTTTTTTAATAAATTAAACGTGTATTTAGAATAAAAACCACATATTTAGTTAGGTTTATTTTTTGTTCTATCTGTCTCTACAGACTGGAACCATTTATGTCGAGAGCAGGTGAGAGATAAAACTGATACCTTTGAAGTGTGGTGCTGGAGATGAATGCTTATAATCATTTGGACAGCAATGCATACTGATGCCTCCATTTTTGAACAATTAACGATCCAAGATAGATTGACTTTTTGGCTGAGTCGCATTCTCCAATTTTTGGTTGATAACCTGACTTAACATAAGAGTGGAAAAGGGTGATATCCAAGTCGATTAACCGTCCAGATCAATGATGCTGTTGCAACGGCGCTCCGAAAGAGAAAGGCTGCAGAAAAAGGGAGAGGAGGATCATCAAGGACGTCGCCAGGTTACAATTCAGGGGATACGATCCTTAATAAGGAGGGAACCGACTGGAGAAGAACTGAACCAAACGTCATACTAAATGGTTTGGCTAAGATATTTTCTCGAAAAAAAATCATTATACATTAATCATAAGTTTTATATTTTCTCGTTTTTCTTAATAATTAAATATATTTAATATTAATTTTAATGATAAAGTAACTGAAAAAATTGAGATGCGATCATTTTTACTTTTTTTTTTATCGAAATCGTATTTTTGTTATTGGTCTTGCGACATATATATATATATTGTTGTAAAGGAATTTTCTTGGTTATCTCGCGTCTGTTGGTCCTGGGAAGGACCATTGTTGTCCCAAAAAATTTCCCGACCCACTGACAACAATATTGAAAATCTATTAACATGAATTTCTTCGAACCCAACACTTATCGCACAAAGAATTACCAGAAGCCAAACATTAGGTCGTAAACATCTTAATTAAACAAAGTAAAGATTATCGATTTCAGTTAGCGCTGAACTGCCGACCTGAAAAGATGTATTTCACGAATCATTTTAGAGCAACATTTCACCATTAAGGGATCCCCTGAAGATAACCAAGAAACTTATTTTCTAATACTATACTTTACATCTGAAAAGCTCAAATATAAGATATATATGTAGTTTATTTGGCTAATTTTGATAATTAATGCACAAAATTGTATTTGCCTATGAACCATATGAACTTTCCAGAATTTTGGAACAATTTTAATTATTAAACAGTATTAATCTTTTTAAATGTTCAAATGGAACTATTTAATGATACAAACTTTCACAACGTTCCGCAATAACGTTCGACAGTAATCGTTATCGCTTAAATCAATTTATCTTCAAACGAAATTATTTAAGCTTTCTAGAATTGAAGCAATTTTAACGAGGCTTTCACAGTACTTAATGTTATAATTATAACAGAATCTACCTTTTATTTTAAGGGTAATAAAATGTTCATATAGATTTCAGCTTATACGAAATAATTTTCATAATTGACGACCACTTCTAAATAGATTAATTAAATTAGTGACGGCAGTCGCCGTAACGTTATAAAGGTCAATTTATTTAGCGGTTTAGAAAATGGATAAAATTTGTTCGGATCCGAACTAATCCGCTTTCGCCTTAGATTCCAAATTAGCGAAGAATGCTTTTGTAAATCGTTAAAAAATCAATTATGTGTAATCTTTTATAATGTCACGTAAAATATTGTAGGATACCTACTAATTTTTAATTCGTGTTAGCAATAATTAACATGCAATATTGACATACAGTACATGTGCATAGCTAAGTACAATATGAATCTTTGACTGCTTTTACCAAACAGTGGCAGTATTTCCGTTAACACCTATTTTTCAATGTTGAAAATTATTTAAATACGCAGTGTATCGTGACACACGACCGCTACGCCATCTGGCGATAGATTCTGGATAATGCTGAATAAAATGATATATGTCTTGGCTAAATTTGTTTTGTTAAAATCGGCCTGTCTGTGATTTGTGGTACTCGTGTACCCAGAATTGTGATTTTTGAATCTGGCATTTTAGCGTTCTCGGGCCACGTTAATACGAAACGGTCGGTAATACGTAACATATTTATATTTATGCATTTGTAATAAATTTACAAATATGCTAAATCGTACGCTGACACGTTACTCACGTTTTTAGCGCAATAATATAATATAACTAGATGTAACCCCTCAATTGTGACGGAGAATTATTAGTTATATAATCATAATTTCTTTATAAATTACATATTTTAGAAACGTAACAATAATTATTATACGAGGGCTGTATGATATGTAGATACCCGTATTTAATGACTGATAGAGCCACTGACGCAAAATCTGTATACCATTGTTAATCTTTACCATACCGTGATATAAAATACTCGTACGCAGCCATGCTGTCAACTCGTGTTACCGTAAGAAATTAGCCTTTGAAGTGTGTAAAAATGCTTTTGAAAAATGGTTAATGCCATAAATTTACCATAAATATTAAGCATTAAATATAAAAAATATATAATATTATAATTGAGAGTATAAAGTCCTGTATAGGAGGTTACATTATATAATACAACTTTAATTTTTATCTTTATTTCTTTAATTAGTGAGAAAGAGACACCTTTATATTCGTATGTTTATTATTCTTTTCACTGTGAAATTAATATGCGGTTTCTTTCTGTATTGACAAATGGTATTTTTGTCAACGGATTGAATTGAAATATAATTATTTTTTTCGGATTCGCAATACATACTTGACTTTTCACTAGTCATTTCTAAGCGTAAATATTTTCCATCAATTTATCTAAAATATGAATTACACGTATTTACCTAAATATTACAGGTTTAATTAGAGCGGTAGACCTGTGTTACTGCATGGTTTGGGGAGGGTTAAACGCCATCTTTCGAAAGAGGCTTGTCAAAATTTCAGACAGATTTGTTTTAATAACTGTTGAAAGTGTACAAGTTTGTGTTTTTTTTTACAACCATGGAAAAAGAGCAATATCGGTCAGTGATTCTATTCCTTTCTTGGATGCGAGACGTGTGAGGAAATCAAAGTGAAGTTGCATGCCGTTTATAAGGATCATGCACCTTCGATGACTATCATCATTCAAGCGTTAGGCTGTCAAATTGGGGTGAATACTGAGGATATGGTCGATAAAATCCACGATATTGTGTTAGAAGACCACCGGGTGAAGAAAATAAGAGAGATTGCTGATATTGTAAACATCTCAATTGAATGCGTACAAAATATCTAAATCTAAGACTGTTAAATTTAAAAAAAAATTTAGTTTCCTTTCCCAACACGGACACTTATCACACAGCCTTCGTATATGTATGTAGTATTGTTTTAAGTTAGTAACAAATTTGAAAGTTTGATTTATAATATGTTTTAAAATAATTTAAAAAAAATAATTACACAATAAATTTTTTTGTAATTAAAATTATATATTACTGATCTGGGGGTTCAGCCTCATCCCGATAAACCACCGAGATGATTTTCTTTTTAATTGTAAAAGTAGAGCTTAGTTTGTTTTTAAACCCTCGAACATATATTCGAAACATAATTATTTTCAAAAAATATAGCTACGATATTCTTACAGCTTGAAAATAAAAAGCTCATTGTTGTTTTAAAATATGCACGTTAATTAAACGTGAACACTTTAATTAAGGTTTGTTTATTGATATTAAACTGCGTAACTAAAATAAAAATTGTATTTTGCTTTACGAAAATTTAATTTATTTATAAATTTTCTTTACTTTTTTATAAATTTAAACGGAAACTCGGGAAAATCTATTTAAATTCTAATAAAAAAATATGGTGTGTTTTTTCAGGCCAGGTTTTATCAAACGAAAAAGTTAGTTTAAATGTAAATATTTTGTAGCCTGAACGAGCCAATTTAAAATTTCCTTTGAAATAATTTGTCGTGAAATTCGAAATATAAATTTGTACTTAGATTTATTTTCTCCCATAAATAGATTTTCGCGATTCGAAAATTAAATGTTGCTTTTGCAATGATTTTTTTTTACAAGGATTTGAAAAAAAAAGTTATCTAATTTTATTTTGTTCATCATTGAATGTTTAATTGAAATTTATAAATATATATTGTGATGTCCATGAAATGGTGTGTCTATGTGTGTATGTGTGCCGCACTGCCGTTGCGGGTATGTGTGGCTATAAAGACGGCGCGCGCGTCTCTTTTATCTGCGATTCGTCGGCTTAATAGTTTGACCTATACTAGTGATATACCTTGTACTAAATTGTAGCTTATTGTAATAAAATATGAAGTGTTACAAAGTCTATTTCTTGGACCTTCACATTACGAGGTGTACACTAAAGACGTACTAAAAAGTTAAGTACGTAATATATATTTTTTCAAATTAGAAGTTGCGCTGTGGTGTATCTAATAGTGGAAAATTACGATGGGATAGAAAGGGATGGCACTATGGCACCGTATGGAAATGAGACGAGCAAAGGAGCGACCAGAAATTTTCAGGTCACCTTATCATGTAGAACTCGTATTGGACTCTACAGTTGTGTCGCCCACCACATCTGCCTTCATTAACTGCCAAGTGGGGCATGCATTACGGGTTTACCCGTAAATATGGCTAAATTCCATTACCGGTAAATAAATTTCTAAGGACCGGTAATTTCAGTAAATTATTTTTCACTTTTTAATGTATTATGTAATGATATTTTTAAATTTCGATATTATGTAACGTATTTGCAGGAAGCAGGATCGTTGTGTGTTTTATTGTATGGTTTGTTTACCCGGTATTTGGTGTAATTTTCCCCAGCGTAATAAATGCGTTGAGATCCATGACCAACCATCGCAAAAATCACTAGTCAAGTTTACGATATTTTTTTGATTTTATTATTCAGTCTACCGTCAAATACTTTGTAGTGTCTGAAGTTTCGTGTCCAGTTTCATTAATTATTAAAATAGTGTATCGTATGCATAATAGATAATGTTGTGTATAAGTAATCTTTGTGTAAAATAAATATCAGTATGAAACAATTCGTTTTTATTAAAATGTTTTTATTTTTATTTTGTTGTTTTATATCACAATGTAAACTTTTTGACACCTTCATAATTAACGATAAACCGGTATTACAATCCGAGTTTTACCGACTTACCGGTAATTTTGCGTGCCCTACTGATAAGGCCGCCCTGAGACAGGTGCAAAGGGTTCAGCCCCACGCTCGGCGAGGTCCTGCTCTCATAACAGATAAATAAATAAAAATATGGAGTTTTGCTCATTTATTCGATTTCAGCTTCATTCAAATAGGTAACCTAAGGCTTGAGGCTTTTTGGATATTATTAAATTGTGCTGGTATGATATGTGATGCACTCGGAATGTGAGAGAGATTTTTCATTATAAAATTGTATGCACAACTTGCATTCTATCTGTACACATTATTCTATACACAACTCTTAAAATGATTCCGCGATAGGTTGGGATCCTTTTGAGGTTTCTTTCATATATATAATTCTATGATAATTAATATAATATACATCAATTTATGCCAATGTTTAGCATATTTTGCACTCTTACGTGTAAGTGTAAATAATAAATTATTAAGGATTACATTCTTATTGCGAAGTTGTAATTATTCAAAACATAGATCTGTGATATTTTGAATACTAATTAAATGTATTAATTTAGAAAGATATACATATAGAATCAATTTTATCGAAAAATATTGTTGTTGCACTACCGGAATTCCAACCTGGATCTCTTTTCTCGAAAATTTGTCGTCAAAAATACTGTCGCTGTAGCATAGTTGGTAATGCACCTACCTCGAATTGGAAAAGAGATCCAGGTTCGAATCCCGGTAGCGTAACAAAAATATTTGTTGATAAAATTGATTTTATATATATATATCTTTATAATTAATACATTTAGTTAGTATTTTAAATAATAAATCATTGAACTTTGAGAATATCCAACCCCGCAATTTAAACAGTTAGTTTAGTTTATAAAATAAAATAAAGTTATATCAATGTGTCCAAAATTTAATAAAAATGTATTGATAATTCTGGCGTCTGCTATCAGTTTACTCAAAGGTATTTGAGATTCTGTAAAAATAAGGTAGATGGCTCTGTCAAATGATGGAACGATTAAATGTATTAATATCAAAAAGGTAACATATAGGGTCGAAAATTGTCGCTAAAAATATTGTCGCTGTAGCTTAGTTGGATAAAACACCTTCCCCGGTTAGGAAAGAGATCCAGGTTCGAATCCCGGTGGCGCAACAACTATATTTTTCGATAAAATTGATTTTATATGTATATCTTTATAATTAATATATTTAATTTAATTTATTTTTCTGTTTTTCAACAGTATATTCAAATTCTACTTCTATTACTTGTAAAGATAAGATGCAGCAAATGATATTTTCCTAAATACTTCATGATATGCCTAAAACGTCGCAATTATCGAATTTTTATTGTTTTAAGGATTTATTTTTCCTTCCGTGTCATTCCGCTTTCCTTTTTCGCATCCGAATCATCACATCGCCATTATAGAACTTGTCAATCCAGCTTCTTTTTAGAAGTCATCTGTAGATCCACATCTCAAATACTTCATGTCGCTTTAGTATTGTTTTAGTGAGTGTCCATCATTTCATTCCATATAAAAGTACGATGATTGATTGTCCAGTTTAAAAGTAAATAACGGTGAAAAATAAGTATTTGCATTCTCCAAAGTGGCGGCCCTGCTCCTCAAAAGAGTTTATTATAGAAAATTAAAGGTGGCCCTGCTCCTCAAAAAGGTTTATTATAGAAAATTAAAGGTGGCCCTGCTCCTCAAAAGAGTTTTTTATAGAAAGTTAAAAAAATATGGTTATAAACATAATCTTAGAATAACAACAGACAAATGAGATATTTTTACGGCTTGTGAAGTACATACGGTATATTGGATTTCCTTGGAGAAATTATTTTGAAAATGGACATTTTAATTTCGGGCCATTCTCTTTTTAGAGGCAAACAATGGATTCCTTGAGTAGCCGTTTTTTCATAACAATTTCTGGAATGCGCCGCGAGCAATATTAATAGACAGTTAATATGTTTTACTATAGAGTATTAGACCATCATAGATACGCCGACAGTGTGTTATTGGTTTATTTGGAACGTACGGGACTACGAAGAATACATTTCGACTATAAGGCAAGATTCATTAATTAAAATAAACATGAAACTCTTGTGAATATTCTTAGTTCATTATAGTTTAAACACATTTTATTTTGTCCTAGCGACATATTAAATTGCGGATCTTGCCACCCTAGCGGCGATTATTATTATCAGCCTGCTTTACGATTTGTGTCTTATTGTTCACACATGATTCCATTAGATTTGATAGGAAGTCTACTTTGGTGTTTTTTCTTGCTGGCAATACATACTGTATAACATCGTACGGGTTGCTTGCGTATTTAGCACTATATAGCATATATATATATATATGATAGATTGAGGCCTTTGAGATGCGGTGCGCATACCATGGACGGCGAGGCGCACGAATGTTTCCATTCTTCAAGAACTGAACATCAAGGACGGACTTTAAAGCTTCAGCCTGAGAAGAATGCTACCATTTTTTGGGCATTTTGCGAGAAGGTTGTTGTGGTGGGCCACGTCGAAAAATGAAGAGGAAGAGGAAGATGGGGAGGAGCGTATAAAACTTCAATGTCACAAAAATCACTCAAAAAATTATTCTAAAAAAAGACTCCAAGTCGATAATCAGATCAATAATCAAAATTTACAAAATTAAAATCAATTAAACTTTAGAAGCAAATTCCGATCTACAAGATTTAGAGAGACCAAATAGATATTCCAAAACTAAAATCACTTTATTTATCAAGCATCAAATTTTTTAATAATCTTTTCATCACAATTAGAATAATTACAGATTACTATCAATTTGTATCTGAAGTAAAAGAAATATATACACAGACTAACTAAAATATAAATTATCTCGTATATACTCCTTCTCTATACACGAGTCCTATTATGTTTTTTAATAATAATTTTAAAAAAAGATCACCCACCCGTCGGATCTTCAAGATGCCGAGAAAAGTGGAGGAGAATAGTCAAGGGGGCGGGAGTTTATGGAGATCGAGATCCTCAGTCACGAGATAGGATAGATGAGTAGTATTGTATGCATTATAGACTAGCGAGTACCCAGCATGCGTGCACTCAAAGAAATAAAATGTTTGTATTTTAATTCTGATTATTGAAATGCTTTTGGATACACAATATTTTTTGTTTTTGTCTGGTGCGTATACGACGAAGTCGCCATAAAAAGCGATATTTCTTGAAAAATTCGCTACAGAGAATCCTAAAAATAGCCAATCAACGTGCCCGTATTTCACATTTCTCGACATATGGTTTGCTATAAAACTGATAGCCGTGGCGTGCAGATCGCTTTATTCGGCGAACTTTCTCAGTGTAAAATGGTTGTACTAATTCAGAAACCTTCGCGGGCGTGAGCACAGCAACTCACCAAAGTTTAATGGCAATAAACTATATGAAATACACACATTTGTTGAAACGACTCGCACGCCACCTATTGTAAAATGGTTGTACTGATTCAGAACCTTTGCGGGCGTGTGCACAACAACTCACCAAAGTTTCATCGCAATCAGATGAACGGTATAGGAACGCATACGGGACAAACAAACAAACTAACATTCATTTTTATATTTATTTATTTAGTTGTAACTATATAATACAATGTAAAAATATGTTTGGACTGTTCCCGTCTCACTATTATTATTGTTAACAATTCCAAAAATAAATCCAACCCAATT
This sequence comes from Eubasilissa splendida, assembly GCA_031772225.1. Classification (NCBI taxonomy): domain Eukaryota; kingdom Metazoa; phylum Arthropoda; class Insecta; order Trichoptera; family Phryganeidae; genus Eubasilissa; species Eubasilissa splendida. The sequence continues at coordinate 13,968,981 of CM062845.1, read as the reverse complement.
AATATTATGCTGAGTAGGAAAGTTATCGTTATGATTTGTAGACTGGAATTCTAGTTAATTGGCAAGTAAAGACAAGTAAAGACATGTTAAAACAAAGAAAGGTTACGAGGATCTTATTTTCAAAATCCGTCATATGACCTTCAAAATGGCAATGATAAAGATTCATGTAGGTATCAGAAGGATATGTGTTGCGTAAAAGCATAGATGCCGGAAGAAACAGGATATTCGGAAGGAGGTTTGCACTTACCACAATTCAGTTCTTCTGACACCTCCAAGGTGGACTGTAAATTTACTTTTATCACTATCTTCGTTCAGGGGTTCTAGTCCTTTAGATTGCGCTGTATTAGACGCGACGTCTCAATTTAATATTATACTCCGATTCACGCATAACTACACCGCTTCAAGGTCACCGTTTGACTGGCGGCGGCGTGCCGGGTGACGAGAGGAGGGGAGAGGAAGGCACAGTACCCTACCTTCGTTCAAGAATAAATATATGTCCCAAACATCCTGCCCCCCGAGGATTGACTTACCTAAAAAGTCAATTCTCAACAAATTCGTATTGTTATCCATATGAACCGAAAATTCGTAAGATGTAAGCATGGCAGCATGCACATAGCAAATGTTACATGAGAAAATTAAATCATCGTTGTGATGTAACCAAAGAAAAAGAAATACCCAAATAAAATATAATATAGTACACTGGAAATACCGACTTAGATCTAACTAATAACTTAACTTAGGTACATACAAACTATCGATGCTGTCCATGATTACGGAAGAAAAGATATAAGATCTAGGTGTACTGCCTTCGTTGCCAAGCATATGATATGCCTTTAATAATGATTATGATCCGCCTCTATATTTTAAATAATCATTCGCATTCGGCTTATTTTTCTAGTCACTTTAGTTACTGTGAGGAATGGAAGGAATTGAGACAGTGTCGTGACTTAAACGAGCACTTGGGGACACTTGATTTATAATCAATGAAATACGCGATTACAATTTGCGAACGCATCGGAGAGTAAATGTGGAAGATTTTTCCAACTTGAGCTCGACTGAGAAGTAACTTGTGAGTTGATACGACAGATGTCACACTGTGTTCAGTTCACCATAGACGAGATAAGACAAAAAAAAAAAATCGTACCGATCATACTCAATTCAAAGTTTGATACGAATATACTTGTATATTTTTAGTTGTAATTTATCTAGTTAAAATGTTCAGCATTCCTTTTTTATTTGTTTTCTGTATTTCTTTCAATCTTGAATATTTATTTATTTTATACTTCCCTCAAACTCAGTCATAACAGACGTCTTATTTCATGTTTTATTGCTTTAGTCTCGATGGCATATCTATGAAAATAGTTATTGTTTCTGAGATTATCTTTTTACGTCGGTTTCATTTACATGCGAGTATTTGGCATCAATATTCCGGTTGTTTGGAACTGTTCCAAATAACCTCTTCTATTGATTTAACATTATGCGGATAATTAAATGCGTTTCAGTACATACCGCTATTTATTTTTATTTATTATTTTTCAATTATTGGAAATATTTAATAATTATGGGAGTAAAAATGAGCGATTTGATTTTGAACGAACTAATGATTCGAAAAGTGAATTAGATTTGCAGTCTAGTATGTAGAATGTGTGCAAAAAAGTTGTCTTTTGATAAATGTTAGCGTGTTTTCAAATACCTTCAGATTTAAAAGGAGAATATTTAGATATTGTGCGAAATATTTTGGTAGGTGATGAATATTTTAAACAACTAGAAAGGTTTATGTATTTGGGAAGAATACATAATAGGTTTTTGAAAATTTTTTTTCAAAATTTTCTCGTGAAACTTTGTGAAAGCCCATTTTAAATTATATTAAAAACAATTGTAACATTGTTAATTTCACTAACTTGTTATTTATTATAACGTTTTCAATGCTGACGCATCATTTTCAGTAATGTTACAAATACTAAACTTAGGACTTAAGAACTACGTGCTACTTAAGGTTGATGATTGGTGGTGCAGGGGGAGGGGGGGATTAGAGTTGGGTAGATGTAGGGGCGTGGTCACGATTCATAAGTTTAATACGAACGAAATGCTGAGAAAGATACCGAATGGAGAGTGACTGCAAGGGAATAGAGTGAATGGCATTTTGAATGTAGTAATTTCTAATGAAAACTTATCAGCCGAGGCGGGACTAGGGATACATAATAGAGTCCTGGCATAGACACTGGTATAATAATTTGTAGCCTGGAACTGGTTTAAAAGTAGACTAATGCATTAGAAATGAGGTCATTCACGCGTATATGTGACAAATCCATTTAAGGCAGAGTATAGAATAAATAAATATAAAGTTGAACTTAGCACGGTGAATAGGATTAAAAAACTGTGTGGCGCTTTATCCCCTCTGCCTATGGTCGTGGGAAAACGGCGTGATGGTATAAAAAGATTTTGGCTTGTTTTTTGAATTATTAATAAAATGATCCGTCGTAGTTGAATAATATATGTTGATATATTTACACTTTCACTGTAATATAACATTTTAAATGTCAGCTAAACTTAGTTGATATTTACTTTGATTCTATTTGCGGCCTTTTGGTTTAGTCTGTCTCTATTTATACGGCTTTAAAGAAGCATTTGTGTTAAATAAGATTTTAATTAACATAATAACAATTGCGATGAATGACTTACCTGAGTTGTATATTATATGATAACTGGTATCAATCAAAAGAGATCAATAATTGATAAATCCAGGGCTGTATTAATTAAAATGAAATAGGTATGTTCATTGTAGTCATGACCTTGATCTGATATTTCGAGTGAGATTGGTACGGTTATGTCGCGTTCGCAATATGGGTATTCAGACGTATAATATGAAATGATAGAGTAAGAAATGATACCGTACTAATGAGAATATAGAAATATAAGAAAATCACTAATTTTCTTATTTATCTATATGAGACATTTATACAATTTAGGTTGGACTGTGCCTAGGTTGGATGGTAGCCCGTCTTGAATCAATCATCGTGCGTCTGAGATGGTTGGATGGTAGCCCGCCTTGAATCAATCATCGTGCGTCTGAGATGGTTGGATGGTAGCCCGCCTTGAATCAATCATCGTGCGTCTGAGATGATTGGATGGTAGCCCGTCTTGAATCAATCATCGTGCGTCTGATATGATTGGATGGTAGCCCGTCTTGAATCAATCATCGTGCGTCTGAGATGGTTGGATGGTAGCCCGCCTTGAATCAATCATCGTGCGTCTGAGATGGTCGGATGGTAGCCCGCCTTGAATCAATCATCGTGCGTCTGAGATGATTGGATGGTAGCCCGTCTTGAATCAATCATCATGCGTCTGATATGATTGGATGGTAGCCCGCCTTGAATCAATCATCGTGCGTCTGAGATGATTGGATGGTAGCCGCTTGAATCAATCATCGTGCGTCTGAGATGGTTGGATGGTAGCCCGTCTTGAATCAATCATCGTGCGTCTGAGATGATTGGATGGTAGCCCGTCTTGAATCAATCATCGTGCGTCTGAGATGGTTGGATGGTAGCCCGCCTTGAATCAATCATCGTGCGTCTGAGATGATTGGATGGTAGCCCGTCTTGAATCAATCATCGTGCGTCTGAGATGGTTGGATGGTAGCCCGTCTTGAATCAATCATCGTGCGTCTGATATGGTTGGATGGTAGCCCGCCTTGAATCAATCATCGTGCGTCTGATATGGTTGGATGGTAGCCCGCCTTGAATCAATCATCGTGCGTCTGATATGGTTGGATGGTAGCCCGCCTTGAATCAATCATCGTGCGTCTGAGATGGTTGGATGGTAGCCCGCCTTGAATCAATCATCGTGCGTCTGAGATGATTGGATGGTAGCCCGTCTTGAATCAATCATCGTGCGTCTGAGATGATTGGATGGTAGCCCGTCTTGAATCAATCATCGTGCGTCTGATATGATTGGATGGTAGCCCGTCTTGAATCAATCATCGTGCGTCTGAGATGGTTGGATGGTAGCCCGACTTGAATCAATCATCGTGCGTCTGAGATGGTGGATGATAGCCCGTCTTGAATCAATCATCGTGCGTCTGAGATGATTGGATGGTAGCCCGTCTTGAATCAATCATCGTGCGTCTGAGATGGTTGGATGGTAGCCCGTCTTGAATCAATCATCGTGCGTCTGAGATGATTGGATGGTAGCCCGTCTTGAATCAATCATCGTGCGTCTGAGATGGTTGGATGGTAGCCCGTCTTGAATCAATCATCGTGCGTCTGATATGATTGGATGGTAGCCCGTCTTGAATCAATCATCGTGCGTCTGAGATGGTTGGATGGTAGCCCGTCTTGAATCAATCATCGTGCGTCTGAGATGGTTGGATGGTAGCCCGTCTTGAATCAATCATCGTGCGTCTGAGATGGTTGGATGGTAGCCCGTCTTGAATCAATCATCGTGCGTCTGAGATGGTTGGATGGTAGCCCGTCTTGAATCAATCATCGTGCGTCTGAGATGGTTGGATGGTAGCCCGTCTTGAATCAATCATCGTGCGTCTGAGATGGTTGGATGGTAGCCCGTCTTGAATCAATCATCGTGCGTCTGAGATGGTTGGATGGTAGCCCGTCTTGAATCAATCACGGCGTCGAATGTGGATGTAGCCGCCTTGAATCAATCATCGTGCGTCTGAGATGGTTGGATGGTAGCCCGTCTTGAATCAATCATCGTGCGTCTGAGATGGTTGGATGGTAGCCCGTCTTGAATCAATCATCGTGCGTCTGATATGATTGGATGGTAGCCCGTCTTGAATCAATCATCGTGCGTCTGAGATGGTTGGATGGTAGCCCGTCTTGAATCAATCATCGTGCGTCTGAGATGGTTGGATGGTAGCCCGTCTTGAATAATCATCGTGCGTCTGATATGATTGGATGGTAGCCCGCCTTGAATCAATCATCGTGCGTCTGAGATGGTTGGATGGTAGCCCGTCTTGAATCAATCATCGTGCGTCTGAGATGGTTGGATGGTAGCCCGTAGCCCGTCTTGAATCAATCATTGTGCGTCTGAGATGATTGGATGGTAGCCCGTAGCCCGTCTTGAATCAATCATCGTGCGTCTGAGATGGTTGGATGATAGCCCGTCTTGAATCAATCATCGTGTGTCTGAGTAGTTGGCAATGCGAAAGAAAAAAAACCTTGACACAGCTCTTATGTGGAATACGTATCTTTAAAGGAATGTAAAATCTTACACGAGAATTTATTAAGTGATTTTAAGAAACAATAATTATTTCATTATAAATACTTGAGGTCCGGAATATTACGGTTCACATAGCAGGCGGGAAGTCGATCGCACGCTTTGGTGTTGAAAATATGAATGAACGCACGTCGGAGAAATATCCCGAAGCTGCGTTTTGTTCGGAAAATTTCGCAAAACTTTGGGAGCTCCCGTCGATCGTGGCCCCTGAGGTAGGAGTCAAAACTGGTAGTAGAAGTGATAAAGAAAATGGGGAAGTTATTATTATAGGAATTATCGGTCGTTGACGAAGATCTGTGGTTTCACGAGTGTGAGCGAGACCAAATCGCAGGTGCCCTCCTATTTAATTATGCATTAAGAGAGTGTGCGTGTTTTTTGTTATTTTTAGATTTTAAATTTACAGTCTACAAAACAATTTGTTCCACTCTTGGGCGTAACAGCACGATGAGGCCCAGACAGAAGCAGAACCTCGTAGCTTCAATTCCTAGAGAATGGGTCGGTCAGATATCAGCATTCTCTTCCAAGCAACAAGACAACACTCGAAGAAGAAGCTAATAATGAACAGAACGGACGACATCTAGACTCTAGACCTTACTGCGTTATCGTAATGAAATAATTCAAATGTGCTTGTACGTACGTATAAATTTGTTGTCACTTAGCTCGCTCAATATTGTCGGTGGCAATTTTCACGGCGATCACGCAGGAATCGCATTACTGAGTTTCCCTTACAGACTTTTGTGACATAACTCACGATACTTGAGCTAATTTCGTTAGCCTGCGGAGCTAAATGAATTAGTTATTCCTCTTTATACCTTTTTCGTTCGCTAATAATTACATCTTACCGAACATCCCGCTTGTTTTTAACCCAGCGTTCTTTATGTCACCGTAGGCGAAAATAACAAAGTATTTGATTAAATTGAGGTGGAAGCTGGGTGATACAGATGATCGACAGAATATAGGAACAAAGTAGGAATACTTCTTCTCCGTAATGAGCTGAAGTAGAGCGGTAGACCTGTGCCTGTGCTTCCTGTTCTATAACTAAAGTACCGTATTGACCCGAATATAAGACGAAGTTTTTCCCCGAAATATCATTAAAAAACAAGAGTCATCTTATATTTGCACCGTCCGGTACTTTCATAAGGTCGGGTGAGGAACAACTTTTAAAATGTTTCGTATGAGGGCGCCGTGCGACACGTTGCAGCGCTGATTTATTTTGACTACCATTGCTAACGCCATCTAAAATTGATGGGTTTAAAAAGTGCTGCATTTCCGACACCATGGATGGCAGAAAGGATTATATTTAGTGGCCGGAAGAAAATACCTGTTATGTTGACTCGAGTGAAGAAAGTGAACCAGAAGATGTGATCAGTGATGAAAGTGCCGATGAAGATGATGCTACCGGTGAAATATTTGGCGAATAAAAAGGATTACCATTGCGAATTTTCACATAGTATGTTGTCTTATAATCGGGGTCGTCCTATATTCGGGATAAAATATAGTCATTTATGATAATTGATGAAGTTAACGCGTAATGTTTCTGATTGAGCTATTTGATTTTAATAAATATTTTAAAACCTTTTTTTTTGTTAACAAAATTTATTATTTCATGTTAACGTATCGCAGTAAAACATAACTTGACCAATTAGTGCAAAAATCAGATATGATCTTAAAATAATTTAAATATGTAGTGTACCGTTCCGGCTATGACACATGTCCTCCACGTTTTATATCCAAAAGGCGCCTGTTGTGCTGCCGGTCTGCCACCACGGTCTGGCGACATATATTTATAATGTGTACCCGCCACTAGCGTTTGTGGTGTAATATAATTAACCATTTTTTTGTTGTGTTAGTTGTGATGATAAAAGCAATCGGGGTAAAATCATGAAGGATAGTACTTTTCTTTCTCAAGTTTATTCTATTCTTATAGATAACTCTAAAGCCCTTTTATCCATCTCCTCTTTTTGTATCCATCTCCATGTCTATCACTGACCTCTAGCACATCTTTACCTCATGGTTATTGACATTCAGTTGAGTCGCCCAGCCCATTGCCGTTTCAAATTTTGTACATTTTATAAATTGGTTCTACGGTTCATTGGTTCACGGTCCACGAGTGTTGGGACCGGGACGACGGGATTAATTGAAAACATGTTTTGAAACACTGTGGGTTTTCAGTTTTACGGGAATATGAGCGATGCGGTTAAGATTGAATGTTGTGAATCGATATATCGTGTGGGTATGTGTGTGAGCGCTGGATGCCCCCATATATTTCACCCGGCGTTTACATGTTCGTTTGATTATAATCGCTGAGTGCGTGTATGTGGCCAGACAATTTGGTTTAGTTAGTAAGTAGTTAACGGAGCTTGTGATCGGGAAGACGGCGACGAGTAGAGCAGCGCTCAGGAGCCGGTCTTCCAGACGGCTACCGATGCATGTTTTTGGCACATATTGTTTGTACCGGGTCTGCTTTTGTGTCTGTTTCTGCAAGGTGCATTTAGAAGTCGTTGACGGTGTCGATGGTTGTGGAAACGATAGACCTACACACCTTTGAGTATTTTCCACCTGTTCAATAAATTTCTGTCTATTTTCATTCGATACACGAGTCGGAGGAATAAACGTCACCCTCGCCATAAGACGGGTAATGTGGGTCTATTGGTGGTCTGTGTTCGAGCTCTATAGTTTGTGTATGGACAAGTGCCAGCTCTAACATCACGGAATTTTTGGAAATCTTTCATGGTTAGTATCGGTATCATGTATCCGGGCGGCTCCAATTCGCTGCCATCTCATGATCTCAATTAGAATTCAGTACTTATACCTATACCGTAAGCTTCTCACCTTGATCCTTTGTTGTTCATACTTTCATGGTATTGGTCGACGCTCTAAATCGTCTAACAACTGTGCTATCAATGTCAAAATACTTACGAGGTATAATTGTTTAAAAGTAACCTTAAGTGATTTTCAAATTAATGTCAGAGATTGTAAATTATTCTGAACCTTACTTATATACCATCACGCCGTATCCTTATATGACAGAACGCCGAACCTTTCTGTTCTGACCTTCTTCCTTGCATTGTCCACTTTCATACACAACGATTGTTGAAGCTTCCATCAGGGTCGTTTATCTGATGACGTCAGATTTTTCAAATATGCTCTCAGTTTATGTTAACTTCAACACTTGCCTTGTATATTTTATTTACCATCCTCTCTTCGATAATATGTTCCACATGCCTAAACGTTAGTTCTTCTAATTGTTCATTTTTCACTGTATTGTACCAGTATTTTCCACACGCGCGCCCGATTGACAACATTTGTACTTTATTCACTTCATTCAGTCTACTTTCATTATTATTTTGCCAATTCCAGGCTTTACTACCGTACATTAGTGTTGGCACGTATAATGAATAATCATTCTTGCGAGAATAATCTGACAAGAAATCAATAATTTTTCAAATACTGATTAAATGTATTAATGAGAAAGATATACATATAAAATCAATTTTATCTAAAAATATTGTTGTTGCTACCGAGATTCGAACCTGGATCTCTTTCCAATTCGGGGAAGGTGCAATAACCAACTATGCTACAGCAGATAGTACTTTTGACGACAAATTTTCGAACCCATATGTTACACTTTTCAAATTAATACATCTATCGTTCTATTATTTGAAAGCCATCTACTTTGTTGTTCTATTTAGTATCCTTGTAGTATAAATATTAGATTTTTCCTCGCTTATACGGGATTTCCCTAATACACCCACCCTGCATCATATAATAATATTATATCTTGTACTACCACAAGGACTGGAAGATACGTGAAATAATTTTCTTAAATATTTCTGAAGCATATTAAATTTCCTCAAGTAGAGGTTCTCAGTATCGTAATATCATAAAATATATGCGACATATTTAATAATTTTTTTTCACTTTGTCTAATTTTTTTTTTTCTACCTACACATCTTCTCCATACCTCTCCTCTACACGTAACTATTACTTTGGTAACATTCAGCAGTAATACTTGTAAAATCGGTGACCTAACTAATGCTGCACATTGGGGCCCGTTAGAGTAAAATTTTAAAATAATTCAAATACATCATATAAATGATATAATTTTATTTTTATTTTATAATTTACAGAGCATAAGCAGTTTAATAAAAAAATATGGTTTATATTATAATTAAAAATATAATCATTAAACATTTTAAAAATAATCATTAATGCGATTACCCACCGCAGGCTATAGATGCTACAGTGGATATGAACTATGCATTGACAATGAAATACAATGTACATATAAATGAGAGGTTAAGGCATATGTCTGAACAAATTAAAATTAAATATATAATACATGAAAACATAAAATAATACAGAAGAACATAATTATATTCAGTGGCGTGCAGTAGGCTTAAACTTAGGTTATGCTGTTACTAACGATATTTACGTATCTATACGGAAACCGAATGCGGTTGTCTCGGTTGCATATATATACAGTATGCGTGTGGGTTTTTAGAGCAGAAGAGAACTCTCTTAGCCGCCCCAGATATATCAAAACTGAATAATATAAATGATATCCAGCTTATGAATATCCGGGGCGGCCTTGAAAAATGCCTAATTATTTGTTGCAGCGTCAGTGTAATGTTAAATACTAAAGAAAATTATTTGTATTCAAATTCAATACGTATCTGTTTTTTCGTAAATTCGCCGATAATATCGGTATAAAAAGTTCCTGATCTTTTTAATTCTAAAAGCAATTCTTTTTCAATAGCAATCATGGAAAGATCCTAAATTCGTGTCTGATTTTGAGTATTCCGTAAATAAGTATGAAATTGTTTTAGTGTCGAAAACGACCGTTCAGTTGACGCGCTGCTAGCAGAAATTGTGCTAATTAAAACAGCTAATTTAATTAATTGTGGAAAAACTTGTAAATTTTTTTCAAGGCAATATTCTAAAATTTCTAAAACATTTTCTTCTTGAAATACTGATGAACTATATATAAATTTTAATTCATTCTTAAGACGATCAAAATCGAAAAACTGTGAATAAAATAATTCTAATTTTTAAAACAATTGTATTGGAAATTTTATATTAAATGTAGAAATAATTTAGAATTCATTAATTCAAAAAAGGTAAGTTCTTTTATTGCTACATACCGTTCTATAATTTAGCTTAAAATATTATCTACGATTTCTCTGAAAATGCTATTGAAATGTATTTTAACATCAGCGACATTTCTTTTTCTTTTCGGCTGTTTCGTCAATGAAAGCGCTTTATCATACATATCATCGATGGGAAGATCATTTATAAAAGTTTTAAATTGATTAATTATTGATACGCAATATTCGATATCAGAAGTGATTTTTGAATTATCTTAAATAAAATATCAGACTGAGCAAATATTTTTTCGAAAATTACTAAAAAAACATAAATTCAAAATCTCTTAATGAATTTTAAAATGTAGCAGATAAGTTGAATATTTCTCCGTCACAATCTTGGGGATTATCAATAATTTCTTCAAAGGGATTGATTGGGGATTATCAATAAGATTTATTCTCTCAAACATAACATGAACTGTACGCGAATGATACCCTCAGCGTGTAATAATAACCCGCGGTAATCGCCGTTCACAAAATCGATTGTAGAATTCTGACCGCTTACTACTCTAGTTTGAAAAAAGTTGCCTGTAGTTCTGATTGTATGAAAAAACTTTCTTGTCTCGGGTATTCTCTCACAAGATGTTTATAAGACCAAATTTAAAACATGCGCGCTGCACCATACAAATATCGTGTGAAGACACTACTCTCTAACTCTCCTTTGAACATCATTTTTAGCGGATGACATGACAACGGCACCACCGTAAGTTTTCTAGTACAATTAAAATATTTTAATTTATTTAAAACGATTTCTGAAAATGCTTCAGCTTTTCGATTTGCACTAACATCAATAAAACCTATGAACCTAGCATTCATTTGCATCCCATAAAAATATCTTAAAATGAAACACTGAAAATGAACATGAAATCTGGCGTTTCGTCTATTATTACAGCAACAAAATCGGCTTTATCTATTTCTAATCAAATTTTTCTCAAAATAAATGAACTAATGTTAGAAATAAGATCATTTGGAATCCTATTAAAAAATCCACTAAATATTGATAATGATGATGATAACTCTGCAAATAATTTTCTAACACCCCGTCATATTTAGTTAATAAATTCAAGCATTCAATGAAATTACCACTATTCGCAGATTCATGATGCCCTCGAAAGGGTAATTTCTGAATTGCAAGAAAACAAGTTATATCAATTAGACGTTGAAAAATATTACAGTTTCTGTCTACTTTTTCATTATGACGAATAATTATATTTCTACTTTCATTAGATAAGGACATTTCTGTACGCTGCTGGTCGGATCCAAAATTATGCAACGTAATTTGCTCGTGAACTTTCTAGCTGTAAAAATATTGTTCAAGTCATCGTATCCAGATTTGCACTGCTAACAAAACATCTTATTCAAATATACAGATCCTGTAATCCAAATAGTTTGATAAATACTTCGTGAAAAATGTCTAATATATTTAAAAGACGGTTTATTTACCAATATCAATTATATGTTTCTTTTCACTATAAGACAATTGAGAAAATGGTTCATCTATCAAAAAATTTATAATGTCGTCATTATAGCTGAGTAATTCCATGTTTGTTTGCCGCAGTGTTTTACAAAGATAATCGTCTAAAATTTAACTAAAAACTAATTTATAAAAACAGAAACATATTGAATTTATACTATTAATTAAAATAATGTCTGTACGTACTGATGTATTACACTATTTCACATACCACAGATGATTGACAGAAAATATAACTTGTCCGTTGAAATACATCATGGAAAAGACTTTAGTTAGCAAAGCAAAATTTTCACACGGAGTTTTCAGTACCCTTTCGAATTATGCACAAATTATTTGAATAAAAAGTAAATTTTGGCAGCCTTAAAGACGCCCAATAGATTGAGTAAGAAAACATATAGTTTAGTGCGTTTCTCATAGGGATTGAACAAACAAATTAGATGCGACCGAAGCGTACGTTCTAGAAAAATGCGAAGACGAATGGCAATGAAGTTGAATACAAATTAAAAGTGTCGCAATTTTTCATACTGTATACGCAGCACGATTGGTGAAAAATGTTTCACATCACAAATAATTTATGCATTCACTGAATTAAAATACATTATGTTACGTGCATATGCATTTTCATTTACAAATTTAAATAAATGGACAAGTATCGAAAGGGAGATTCTTTTAAGAAAGAGGGGAGCAATTCTAATTATTTATCTTCACTAAAAAGAGATTCAAAATTATACTCGCGTGACGTATTTCGATAATATTTTCAGAACGATCTTCATGCTACTACGTAGTTAGTAATAATCTACCCTTTTCAATGCGACAGCATAAATCAAAAAAAATTCTGCAAGGTTTTTATCATTTTATCTGACTTGTATGAAAGCAAATATACATAACCTTTGATATAAGTTACTTCAACGTTTTACAGAAGATAAGTCACTTAGCTCTATTACTGTTGTGGACTAGGTCAGTTACACCTGTATATAGTTATATCATTAATAAAAATTTGAAGTTTGATATTTAAAATAGTGTTGTGATATAGAAATAATAGAATGACAACTTTTTGGCAATGTTTCACATTTTACTTACTATTTTAATTTTGAAGCATACTATTAAACATTTTTTTCAATATCGCTACATTTATTGTAGTAAAACCTGTATTTTATTATTTATGATATATATAATAAAATAAATTATTAGTAAAAATGTACTTATTTTCATAAATGGATAACACCCTATAAATGTGAAATAAAACACCTTGTTGTTGATTTACTGTCAGTGATAAATTGCTGAAAAAACTCTACATGGTGATTTTCAAATCACTCAAATTGTCAACTTCAGATATGACACTGCTATGATATATCATGATGAGTTTTTGTTAAATGTATTTTCTGTTTCCATAGATAATAAATGAAATAATAATATGTAGTTATTTGAATGGTTTATTTATTTCGCAGGGAATCCGAGGAACAAGTGCGCCCTGCAGCCGGGGCACAGCCTCATGGACTGGATCCGCCTTGGTAACTCGGGGCGGGACATGGCGGGCACCGGGGGCCTGGTGAGGCCCGTCACGCCCAGAGAGCTAGCGGCCCACAACCAGCAAGGTACGTAATTTGGGACCCATTTTAACGAGGTTCATCCCCACTTCACTAATTTCGAAAATTTCTAGCAAATATTAACGGTTTTATCGTGAAAGTTGCATTATATGTGAGGTCCAGAATCAAAAGGAGACATGTCCATTTTACCTATTTTCGAGTAAAATGCAAAAAACCATTGTACCACAACTGTCACATTTACAATCATATTGAACATGACCAGTAACCACAGGTCACATTACCAAATGCTGTCATCTTATTGGCTAAAAACATATTTGTCTGGGTCTGAATTAATCATCTATTGGACATGTCTGCGATTGAAGTAACAAACAACATTTAAATGTGTTTTTATACGAATTTCAGCAATATTTGTCTAATTTCAATAGGCATTGTAGACATTAATTTTCTTTATATTTATACATAACCTAACTCAAAAACCATAAAAAATAGACACGTCTGATTTTGATTCTATATATACCTCACATATAATAATTGGGTATAAAAAAAAATATTCCACTGTTTTAATTTATGACAATACAGTTTATTCTTATATAATTGTATAGTTAGCAATGTTACCAATCTCCCTAATTAGATTGAAGTTTGTAATAAAGGATATAAGATCAAAATTCTCAGGATTGCCAATAAATTAAATTAAATTAAAGAGTGATTGAAAGTACAATACTCAGAAATAACAGATTACAAGGCGTGTAAAAAATTTAATAAATAAAACGAAGAAACAGATTACACTGTGAAATAATAATTACTATTGTTAGGTATAGCGATCACGATAAGGTGCTTAGTAACAAAGTGGTTGGAGGTTCGAGAATTGTCGCGAGAGACCATCAAGTTATGGCTATTTTTACAGCATTATCGCTTAGATCTAGATTAATTTGAAGAATATTTAGAATACTGAGCGCATTCTATGTATGCTTCTTTTATTGTTTAAATATAAATAAAACAATAGCCGCCCGCAGGGCCTTGCAGCAACAGCCGATTGCTTATCTGCTAGTTCTTATTAAAATACATTAATAAAACTAAAACTATGATCCTACTATGCCACTGGTTGATAGTAAAATCTCTGGATTTGTAATCACGGAATACGTACATTCCGGGCTTCCCCTCCAATCTACCCATTCCACCCACTCACCCTCTCCACCGCAAGCACACAATTTCACAATGGTTTCGACTTAGCTTCGTTCAATTCATAACTATTATTAGTCAAGCAGTCAAGGAATCTGTGTATTTATTGCAAGTACATTGTCATGTGTAGGATGTTTTTTTAGAGGTATAGAACTTTAAAATGAAATAAAACACATAAAAATCGTGGTAATGGCCGTGGTATTGGCTTTATTGGAAAGATAATTTTATACCATCAGTGTTTAAATATGATTTCATGCATATGGGCGCCGCGACTGGCTCGAATAAAGCGCAATATGGACTAGCTGGAGACGTATATCGGCAATAACGCGACGAATGTTGGCTTCCAAGTCGTCTATTATCTCTGATTTAACGGCGTAGACTAGCGACTTCACATATCCCCACAGAAAATAATCCAAAGATGTTAAATTACACGATCTTGGAGTCCAATTTACAGGACCATTACGCGAAATTATGCGTTCATCGAATGTTTCCTTCAATAAATTGATTGTGGCGCGCGCTGTGTGGCATGTTGCGCCGTCTTGTTGAAACCACAGTTCTTCCTTATTAATGCCATCCAATTGGGGAACGAAAAAGTGAGTAATCATGGATCTACAGCGCTCTCCATTCACTGTAACGTTCTAGCTGGCATCATTTTTTAAAAAAACAACAGCTTCTTCGGTGCGCACTGTACGACATCTCTGCGGAGGCGTATTATCAATTAAAGTGTGTGTGGTGCGAAAACGATCCATGGTTATTCGAATTACTTGCTCGGATGGACGATTATGTCGACCGTAAAATGGACGTAGTGCACAGGTAAGCGAACCGAAACACGATTTTCGAAATAAATTTGCAAGCGTTGTTCTGGCGTAAGTCTATTCATGGTGAAATGGCAAGTGTCGCTGAAAAAGTGTTGCCAATTCGAAAAAACAAACGTCTAAAAGAAACATCCTTTTGTAGAACATATTTTTTCAATGTTAATTTATTAGCACCAATAAAACTTTTAGGCTTGTGTTATCTTTTGTATCACATTCATAACAAAAAAAACACAAATTCGTTTTGTAGCTCTGTAAAACGTTGCAATTTCAAGTATTCTCTAGATTCTAGAATACCTGAAATTGCAATATCTATACTGGGAATAATAAAACAACATTCGGAGACTTTTAGAATAAAATTTAATAGGCATTTCGTCGGAATTTGACAAAGAGATGGTACTTTCTCAGAAATAATTATTAAAATAATGAGACCCGGGCCTCCGGGCGGCTACCTAGGCTGGTAGTTACGCCACTGGTGCCTATAATAAATTTAACTTGTACATTGTATGAAAATAATTAAATCAACATATATTTCGTCACCAACAAATATTTGCATAAAATAAGACAAATAATAATAAAATTATTATAATATTATATTTGTTGTCTTGTTTGATATACTAAATTTGCGTTTTTAATGATTGGGGTATGGGGATATGAAGGAGCATGTGATGGTGTCTCCACTTTGAAGTAGTGAATGGATGATGAAGAATTATGCAAGTGATGTTTTGAATGATGAGAAGTACTTAATGTGAGAGTGGTTGATGCCTCAATATCCATACACCATTCTCGCGTCCGATTGATAGTCGCGGGGTGTTTTATGTATGTCGCCAGAGCAAGTTATGAAAAAAATAAACTACTTACGTTTGATACTGATTTATTGTCAGGCACAGTTTACAAATACGGAGAAGTAGTTATTAGGTGCGAATAGTTTACGGAGGTGATTCCTGTAGCTGTTGTACGGAAAATGGCGGTAAAAAGAGTGAGGTCCACCACCAAGTTCGTTCTATTTTCATAGCACAAGCGATTAGCTTACTTTGAAAATAGTAAGAATAGTGATTTGATATTTATTCCGTGTAGGTGCGTGTTGATGCAAGTCGAATACTCACTCCCTGTCCTCTTTCGTCCATCCAATAATCTATACCTGTCCCGCTCTGGCCGATTACTTGCATTTTGCCGCCGGGATCACTCTCTGATTGTGCTTCGATCGCGAAGCATTGTTTCCTTCTGCCGCCCTACACTCACGCCGTGCGTAACGCTTGGACCGCGCAGAGGATGTGGATTTCAGATTTCGAAAGTGCAGTGATTGATATCTCGGTTCGGCATAATATACGTGCTCGTCAACCGGAGGTGCAGTCGACGCCCAGCCCAGGACTTCAAAGCAAGGTAGGCCAGATCCATCTGCCCTTATGTTCCTTCAGACTTCCATTTCGGGTTGCATTATTACACTACTTAAAGTTATTCTAGATTACAGTCCACGGGACCTTATCCCACCAGGTACGCTATAACATGTTGAATTCGCACAGACTTTAACTGTTTATCTTTGAGAAGAACATGTCAAATTGTAAAAAAAAACTGAACATATGAAAAACCATACTGTATGAGATTTGTGTGTATATCGCCGGGAATTACAAAATGGATTAGGTGGGTACCTAAACAACTTAGATGACACTATTATTGTTTGTTATTTCACTCCAAAATGTTCATAGAAATGCGAGTTATGTATTAATTAATATCCTGATTCTAACAACCCAACACAAATAACAAAAAATATGATCAAAAATCACAAGATCACAAAAAACAGTACTCTACCGCACTGGAGATAATTTGTCCACAACGCAAATGGTATCGCCGTTGTTGAGATCAAACAATAATCCAATATTGGTCCAGTGACGCCTCAACAGCGCCAGCCTCCAATTCAAACTGAGGCCAAGCAGTAGGGAAAGGGTCGAGGATAGAAATTTGTGATAATAATACTAAAAGTGTGTTTTGTGAATACGGAACAATTATTATAAAATTATGCTCAATTTCAATTATTTTCATATTTAAATGTATTATTAGTTAATGTGAGGTACAAATAACTGTAATTACTACTCCTCGATATCCTAAAACGGGTTTTAAAAATCTGTTTGGCCGTTCAAAGATACCTTGCTTTGCTAATTCTATTCAATGGTATTTGAAATTGATGCGATTTCGGACCCCCTGAGTTGCGGGGCTTTGGCCGGCTGCCCAGACTGCCTATGTGGTGGTAGATACGCCACTGCGTCCAAGCCATGTGTATTTTCAAAAAATGTAAAAAATCTTTCATTTGATTTTATTTTCACATCTTTAAATAATTTTTTTTTTTTTCCACAAATCGAAAAAGTATTTCATATGTATGTTCGTAAAATTTTCTGTCAATGCTAATATTAAATTTCCATTTTTTTCCTATGAAATTATTTATTTTATTTTTTTGGCCAAGTTCGAATGTTTAACTACTTGAATATAATTAACGTACCCTTATTTTCAAAATAGAACTAGTTGGAATTTTCATTAAAGTATTAAACGCGTCGACGTTTTAAGTTCCCACATGCGGTGCGCGACCTACGACCTAGTTCCTTTTGGAATCCACTAACCTCCAATCTGAAAAGTAAACATCCTGATTGGCTTATCGTCTGTCAAACATCACCCTAATGGAGTTTTCCACTTTCAGTCACACGTATTCTTGTTGTCCAAGTTTGTTTACCAACTGGCTTATGAACGAAGGTTTTCTCGTCTAAAACTAAACCAGAAAATAGGATAAGCCATATATCTCTAAATAGCCCCACCGAACTTTTGTATTACTTCAAGTTTTGTCGATATCCGACGTAGTGTCTTGAAACACCTTTAGATATTTTCTCATAACTTTGACCAATATACAAACTTAGCTTTCTTCTAGATATTACGAAATATTTATATACGTTTAGTATATAATGGCGTTATTGACGCAAGTCGAGTTCTCCCTGTGCATTCCGTCATTCCAATAAACCTTTAACATACCTGTACCTGTCCTGTTAATATATTAGGACAAATTGCATTTCAACGCTGATGTGTCAACACGTTTTTGTTCGTGGAAAGTATCGCCATCTGTAAAATCCGGACCATGAAAAAACTGCTTTCGACAGCATCTGCAAAGTGCCACGAGATCTCCTTTCTTCACCAAAACAGTGCTAGTCAACGGGAGGTGTAATTTGTCGTCCAACCCAGGACTGAGATCAAGGTAAGCCAGATCTTCTGACATTATTCCTTTCTTACTCTAATTCGGGTTGTGTCAACTTAACAATAATTTAAATCAATACAGATCTATTCCAACCACGCGTGATGGGAAAAAAAGTAAGAATAAAATATTGTCGTAAACTCATAACCAGTGGCGTAACTACGCCCATGCAGCCGATGCGGTGCATTGGGGCCCATGTTAGACAGGGGCCTGAAAGTCCATCCACGCCCTACAATACATATGGTATTGATATTTTTACCAGCGCTAACATCGACTAATAACTTTTAAATGTTACCACAGTGAGACATGTAGTTAGGAAAACATCTGGAAACATTATCAATTTTTCCCACCAAATATAATATGTGGGGTTAGGGATCAGACCATCGCCGTAAAGTAAAAATCTCGGTAAACCGATGCAAGGGTTTATTGCAGTTGCTTGTGCACACGCCTAAAAATGCACTTGTTTTCTTTTTTTCGTAAAAATGTGAAGATTATGGGAAATAAGAGTACGCACCTACAATTTATTTCCACTATTTTTACCACCTTGTATTAAATAATCTTATATCTTAAGTATATATAATACAAATTTTTATTGTTACGTCACTGCTCATAACAATTTAACGTATCTCGAAAAGTTTCTAATCACAATGGAAGGAAGTCTTAAACTACTTTTCAATATGATCCCCGTTGATGCTAATTACCCAGCTAACTTGTGAAACTTTTCTGTCATATTTTTAATTTAAAAAACGAATCACTGATCGCACCTCTCAATCGGCGGAATTAATTAATGATAGATGTGGTTGATAAAATGCTGCTAAGAAATTAGGTCGGACGCACTGAAAAGCACAGAGCTGATGGGCAGGATTACAGACGAGTTCTGACAAATTCCTGAGAACGTTCCAGTCCAAAGCGTCTACTTACATTATTAACACATTCAATCGACTCTTACATTAAAAATTACCTACGCATCTAAATTTGTTCACGGAATTATATTTTGACAAAATCGTATTTTCACAAATAAAATGAAATTTGTGTGTTATATAAATTTTACATAATAGAATAGCAAAGTTGGCGCTTTTTCCCCCACACGTCGGGTTAGTCAGAAACCTTAAAAAGGCGATGTTTGCCTCAACTAAATTTTGCGTTTTAATCAAATTATGGAGATTGCAAAATTTGTTTCAGATAAAGCCAATTGCGAGGCAAGTGCTCGGGCTTTTGATAAAATACGATAGTATCTAAGCTTGTACGCAATATAATTTACACATATGTCCCGGGTGCACAATTTATTTACCAAGAGCGCGCCATAAAACACCTTGCCAATGCATATTTAATTCATTTAACGATAATAAACGCTGTAAATTTATATTTTTATTTGTATACTAGGAAATACTCGCAATTACTATGAAGCTGCACTCATTTAACCGGCAACTCATTCCATTAGTCGACAGCCAATCAATCAGAGGTTGAGGTTCAGATTTTAATTTAAATCATTTCAGCATTTATGAATAATTTCACGAATTGATTTTGCAAAAATTTTATGCGCCTAGCTAAAATGCTCAATAAAAACGGCACATGAAATATAATTACCATATTTTACGGATGCTCCGAACCACAAATTTATGAGATTTAAATATTTTATTACACAAATATATATATATTTAATATACATGTATGCACATATCCTTCACGAATGAGCAAACGAGCACCAGTTTACGCCGATTTATCGGTGGTGTCAATTGAATATGGAGAGATTCAATACGTATATAAAAAAATAATATAGTGACTTAAGTGAAGTAAACGAAGTGAACAAAAAATATAATACGTAAGTATTAAGATTAAATACGTTCCATAGGTATAAAAATAAAGGCGTGTATAATATTTATTTTAGTTGTTTAAATTGTTTTCTGCAGTAAACCATGTTTCACCTATTTTCTTTCACTATAATTAAGACTGAAATGGTCGAGGAGTTCAATTATTAGTCCCATACTTACAATACAAAGTAGTGCCATATTTCATGACACAATCGCCCAGCTTAATTTGAAAAATACTAATAATATTGGTGTAAAGTTATTTATGTGTAAGAATTTCTATTTAAAATTAAAAGAGTTACATATTTGCATATCTGCTTTTAAAAACGAAGATATACAAATTTTTATAAAAAAATATATGACAAAGTTTATCTATTTCAATTTAATATTTGCTTTTGTTTAAAAACAAAACGTATCATCTCGAATCTTGTCTTCTTGGAAATGGTTCGGTTCTATTATGGGCATGTCATACATCCGTGCGAGACGTCAGTAAGGACATGAAAACTAATCTAAACCATTCCCAGCACGTCACCACGGTCAGAAATTAATTAACAACACGTCTGGCCGTCATGAAAGTTTTGAATTGCGTAGTCGAATATGAGCATAAGTTGTTCACCACTGAGCTCCCACCAGAGTAATCTTCCGGCTACTCTAATTGGCAATTTCGAATTGTTGAATTCCATTTACCCCAGTTCCGTCCGATCGCCGTAATTTCATCTCTTAAATGGCATTTGCGACCGCTGGCTCAAAATATTACGTTTAAAATGAACATAGAGTTTTTATTTTTTAATTTCGAATGAAATATTTTAACATACAATGCGTTTATTTATCGAGAACCCCAGTAAATTTTGTCACGATAACCGCGTTATAAATTGCTCGTTGAAAATTTCGTAACATTATTGTTTACTTTAATTTTTATCTTGTGTTTTATTTACATTATTACTTTTTGAAATCAAAAATTATTAATCTCTTTATTGTTCTCACACGCCAAGCCAGAGCTCTGCTATCTTAGTTACTCCCGTAGTAGACTGTGGTGTCAAATTGTCATATAAGTATATAATGCAGATTTCTTTGTTTTGAAATGTAATAGATTAATTCATATTTTTATAGTACATACATCAAATTTAAATACTAATATTAAATTATATAATATGTATATTTAAAAATAGTTTCCTTTGTTGAAATTTGTATCTCTAAACTTTTTGTTAACTGCTTTTGTCTCGCTTGTTTCCTCGGCAGTGTAGTGGTTAGTATTCCTGTTTATTTATTTAACTGAAATTGTAAATATTTTTCAATCCGCTCATTAAAACTTTACTTATTTATTGTTTCAATTGCTCTGCTAATCTTTATAATAGATTTAATAAATTAAAATAAAAAGCAGTGGCGTGTAGTAGGCACATACTTAAGTTATGCTGTTACCGACGATGATGAAGTATACAATAATTCAATTAATTTTAATTTAGAATATAATTGTAAATTTATTATTTTAAAAAACTATTTCCTTGTGCTTTAAATATTTTCTACGATTTCTCCTTCGGACAACGGATTTGAAATGTTTCATTAAGTGTTAATTAGTTATAGCCGAAACTTATAACAGAAATAATTTTATTTTAACATTTAATTTAATATTGGTAATAATCTAACTTAATATATCCCGAAAAATGCAAATTCACCCGCTTGACAGATAATAAATTATAGCCTATAATTTTTATCTACGCAAATAAAATGACGGTGGAATCATAGGTAAAATCAATCTATGACAACAAAACGTTTAGTCTGTCAAGCAAAACAAATACGTAGAAGTGTTATTGCACGCAGTTTTCAGTAAGGATTATTCTGTTTCAAAGACAACAGAATTAAGCACAAATTATTTAAAAAATTCACAGACGTAAAGATGCCAACATAGATTCAGTAAGAAAATATTTAGTTCAGTACGATTATTATGATGGAAAAAAACAAATTAGGTTCATGTTCATACAATACCTAAGTGCTAGAAAATTGCTGAAGTTATTACTAATGATTCGCAATTTTTCTAAATAACCCACGGCTAGACAAAAGTCCTAGACTACGCCATAGACAAGCATAAAGATTATTTAGTTCATTTTTATTTCTCAGAATTTTTAGTAATGCACAGCTTTTTTACTTGTGTGCAGTGCACGCCCCTGATAAAAAGTATACAACAATGTAACGGGAGATGTCCAGCGTTATATAAGCTTTACTCTTACATGTGTTGTTAGTTTTAACGAGATCAGACAACGGCGCAGCGTTACGGGGACCTTTATGTTACACCTGATCCTGACAAATGTAAGGAAATGATATTCTCGACAACCCTGGAGCGTGCTGTGGTAGAACGAAAGTATTCCATACGCTGATTTATTTACGAATCATTTGAATTATTTCACTTGGCAACAGTCTTTTCAACTATTTTCTTCTAAAGTTGAGTTAAATGTATTCAGAATAAGAATTCAATGTAATCAATTAATTTGAGTCAGTGAAGGACTAAGGTATTTACATTTTTAATTTTATATTATCTTAAAAAAATCGAAAAATTAAAATAGAATTTACGTATGTATGATTGTTCTGTGATTTCCACAGTGTATAGTGTAGAATAATTTTTAAAAAAAAATACTAGAGGTATATACATATGATATATAACGGATATTTTTCCTATAATTTTTAATATTTTTTAATGATGAAGATAAGATTTTTCCTGCCCATAATAAAAATGTTTTGTTTTTGTTGATAAAATTTTCAAAACAATTAAGTATATAGAGTCCACAAAATAACTCGTTAATTGCATACGAATAATTCAATAATGAACAATTGCTGTCGCATTTCCTGTCTGCGGTTACCATGCTGTATGGATGGCTTTTGGTAGATGACAGCCCGATTCCATTTTGGTTTGGTTTATAATTGAACAATTAATGAAATAATTATCTGGCATGGTAATGGCTGGTACAGGAATTCTTCTGTTAAATATCACAAACCGTAGATAGAGAACCACGTTATTTTCTGAAGCCATGATGACAACATTAAATATTGCGATTTGCAAAATTGTTATTTACACAGAAAGTTTGACAAAATTTTCATATAGTTAACTTATTTTTAGGGATTGCAAACGAAACTTTGAGAAATCTGAAATTCGTTCTCATAAATTTAATTGAGAATTCCGAAAACTTCATAGAAAATTCCGAATTATAAATATATATAAATAGAATTTTGTTACAATCATAGACTAACGGCTACACAATGAGTAATCGCAGAACAATAGAAGAGTGTGGGTGTTTCGAAGGGATCGTTCCTAGAAAGCGATGTAGAGAGAGAGCGCCTTCATGAAAGGAACCGGTGCACTCGGCCGGCACTTCAACAAACTCACATCATTAGCAAATGACCACAATGCATACGAAAGTGTTATAGAGTAAATTGGTTATATTGACGTATATAAGGTCTTCCATTAAAATTAATCCTCAGTTTATTTTTAGTTTTCAGTTGGAAAAATAATGTATTAATTATCTTAAATAAGCTGTTTTTTATTATTAGTATTGACCAAAAAATAATATTGAAGTTTTCAAAATTCGATCGAATTTCGAAAAATTTTATATTCGAATTTCGAATTTTTTTATTTCGGCAAAATTTGTAATCCCTAATTACATCTCAGTATGGAATTTCGCTTCCTCAACAAGTACTCTCCACCGATTATCTCTGACCATCCTTATCCAGTTCCCGGGCTCTTCCATTCTGCTCCAGTCTTCTTCCACACAGTGAGCCCGTTTCTTTCTTGGTCTGCCACTGGGTCGCTTCCACTGCGATATCCACCCTCAGTCATGATCATTGGTGTCCTGTCATCTGGAATTCTTTTAACATGGCCAGCCCATCGCAGTCTTTGGGACCTACAGATTCTTACGATTGTTTCTTGCTTAGTTAAGTTTTCGAACTCATGATTTTTTTATTTATTTTAATATCAGAAAATATAATACATTTTAAAAATAATCAGTAGGATATATATATATATATAATTTCTTTTAACATTTATTTCTTCTCTATGAGAGTAAAAGTCGTGTATAGAGGAGAGGCATATACGAACATTTATGTTTCAGTTAGTCTGTGTACATATTTTTTTTACTTCATATACAAATTTATAGTAGTCTGTAATTTTTCTAATTCTGATGGGAAGATTGTTAAAAAATTTGATGCCTTGATAAATATAGTGCTTTTGGGTCGCGGTATATTTTAGTTTTGAAATATCAATTTGGTCTCTAAATCTTGTAGATCGAAATTCGCTTCTAATTTTTAATTGATTTTTAATTTTGAAAATTTGGATTATTTTTTTTTTGTTTGTCTATTATTTTTGGTACTTTGAAATCTGTGAAAAGTTGTGTACTTGGATAGTCTTTTTGTTTAGAATAATTTTTATTTACATTTTTTGAGTGATTTCTAATTGTGATATTGAAGTTTTATATGCTCCTCCCCATCCAATAATACCGTATTGAAAATGTGACTGTACAAACGCGTAATATATTATTTTCAGATTTGTAAGTGATGAGATGTTTCTGAGTTTTAAAAAATATATGGGCAGTTTTCCTTATTCTGTTTGTAAGATTAGTAATATGTTCTTTCCATTTGAGTTTGTTATCTATTATGATTCCTAGGTACTTGATAGTCTTTTTCTTTAATTGATGAACATTGGTCACAAGAGTCTTCTGGAGTACAGGCTTTGGTGTGATTTTTAATATTAATTTGAGTGTTTCTGTTTAATAGGAAATCGTAGAAAGTCTGTTTTATCAGTATTAATTGATAGTAGGTTATCATCCGTCCACTTTTTTATGATATTAACATTCTCATTTGTATGATTCATTATGATCAACATATTTTATTCCCACATACATACATATATTACAATATTCCATACATACATTACAATATTCCACTAATTCACAACACATTTTTTCAATTATCAAATTCTTGCATAATGGTGTCATCCTAAATAATTTTATAACCTAAAACAAATTGTTAAATATAATTTGACTCCATTAATGTAGTTAATGTACATTTTTATAACATCGAGTAGGTAGGTACTTAAGTCATTCGCAAATCTTTGATATTTTTCATTATACATTTCTGAAAGGTTTCACCATTGTCCATTGTTTTATATTAAAGTTAATGAAGGTTACTGCCAAAAATAAGTATGAAGAAGTACCTACTTCAACATTTTTCAATTTTTTACTCTTATATTCAGCTTCACCCTTAAAGGCTTCACCCTTTTTGAAACAGTAAATACCACTTAAAGGGTTGGGATATTACGGACAGTGAGTAATCAACGTTTCCTTTTGGACCGTCCGCCTGTTGGGAATATTGACAAAGGGGTAGTCGTTAAAATCACAGAAACGATAATATTATAGGGTTTGTTCTCGGTGCCGGCCAGGCTTCTCATTTTGGCTTTTGTTAATTATGCGTTGTAGTTATGGAACTTGTGCAAAATAACACAAACATTTAAATTATTGGGTATTTTCCTAAACAGGGTCAATATATTTTTTATATAATAATAGCCTGCCCGCATAGCTATGGTAGCAGACGTACCCTGCAGAGACGCAGTACTTCATTGTCAATCTCCAGATTAAAGAATAAAAAAAATCGCTAATACACTTTGATAAAACGATAGAAAGTGTTGTGATAGGAAAATAGGAAAAAGAAGAAAAGTGAAAGATAAAAATCTATATGCGATACACGTTAATCTATCACCAGAACTTTTAAATTTAAATATTGAACTCTTAGCGACTAAGAAAAGCTACAAAAACAAATGCGATGGGAGACTAACCATTTTCCTGTAAAGAATGATGTTATTTGTAAATTCAAAGACGTATTTTAAAATAAATATATTATGTCATTCTGGACACATTTGTAATTCCCGTGTTAAAGCTGAATACTATTTAAATAAACTCACAGTACGCCCGCTACATTTAGTAAAACCTAATCAAACCTAATCTAATATAACCTAATATAACCTAAACCAACCTAACTATAGCGGTGCTGAAGTATTAAGACTATTCTAGAAAGCTAGCACCATTTTTAACGTTTTGAAGTGTTCTTTCTTCTTTGACGTAATCCAACCTTGTAAGTGATTTCTGGTGAATTACTTAAAACCCACAAGATAATAATGACAGTTTTGTATTTTTATAAATATCCTATTCCTTATAATCGGTGTACCGGAAACTTTTGTCGGGTAGATTCAGTGCAATCTATTTTCTCGTGTGTCCCATCCGCCGTGGTTTTATTTAACGGCATTTGAAATCTCTGGAACGCTGTAGAAAAACACAAACATCTGCCGAACGTTTTACAAGGTTAGACTCACCCACTATAAAATAAATAGACATGAATTAACACAAATTCCTTGTCCTAAAATTTTCATTTTGGTGCCACTCACGTGAAAATTACGTCTTGTTTACATATAGATTTAATTTTCGAAGAGTAAATACTTTTGCTGTTTCATAAATGTGTCATAAATTATCGAATTTATGTTTTCACAAATAATGTGTGTAGAATGCCCCTCGTCCCACAACTAATGTTCCGAACTCCTCTTATAATGTACACTTTATTTCATGTCTATTAGTTTACTGGTCTGTGGTTTGTCATTTTCATCGATTAAAAATAGAGCGTTTCAAAAATTTCGGAACATTGTGTAAAAGTTTACTGTTGTTGTTATTGGACTTCATTGAGCAAGAAATATACATTGGAAATATATAAATATATTATAGAAGGGGTGGTGTTATACATGTGTCTGTCTGACACTCTTCATCTTCTTCCTTCACGTAGGCAATCCACCCTTCAAGATGATTTGTGCTTTTAATCAAGTTAGAAGTACATTTTTTAGAATAAGTAAAATAATATTTCAAGTCTATACGAAAATCGTTAGTTAGTCTATATATTTGGTAGTCTGTGGATGAAACAAATTCTACGTTAAACGTATTTTTTTTAATGCGTACGTGATGTAGTTTGGTTTATATCATTAACAAGTGCTCTCCTTTTGTCGCATCTCATTAATATATATATTTTTTTTAATAATAATAAAGTGATTAAAGTGAAATTTATTTTGGAGTCAGCCTGTAGAGTCCACCTCAGTCGACGAAAGATCGTTATTGATGGTACAGCAGGAAGCGTGGAGTTGCTGTCTCTTATCGCTGGGTATCGGTCTGGCGAGCGAACAAGGGATGAGACATGAAGCGCCACTTCACATCACGGCCTTAGAGCGAAACACTCCACCCACCATCAGCTCCTGCGCATAGTTGAACAAATCAACAATGGAATCAACACGCGCAAATACACGGCAGTCCTGTCAATAGACGTCAGCAAAGCTTTGGACAGGGTACGGCACAACGGCCTACTCTATAAATTAAAACAACTCGGTTACCCCCCCAAAATAATTAAAATTATCGCCAGTTTTCTTTCAAATAGATCCTTTAGAGTAAAACTCGAAGGATTCCTCTCCACTGGCCATCCCCTACGAGCAGAAGACCCACAAGGCTCTCTGATGTCATCAATATTATTTATAATCTTCTCCAGTGATATGCCCCCATCCCTCCTGACCAAAACATTATGGTAGCCCGATTCGCAGACGACACCGCGATCTTCTCCATCTCAATAAAACCCACCCTAGCAATCCGCAAAGTACAACGACAAGCCACCATATAAACCCCTCAAAGAATACCGCCACTCTCTTCTCCAGAAGATCCACCTGACAAAGGCCCAATAAAAAAATGTTTGGTGAAAACATTCCTTGGACCCGCGACATCGAGTATCTTGGTATCACGCTGGACTCCCGACTCACGTGGCGCCAACATATTCACGAAAAAGTAAACGCAGCGTCACATGCACTCTCTTCACTTTACCCACTCCTAGACAGAACCAATAACAATAATAAGGCGATTCTCAGACCTATCCTCACCTATGCAGCCCCCATATGGGGTCATGCAACCGAATCAAACATAAGCAGACTACAGATCGTCCAGAGCAGGGTTCTCAGGCTAGCACTGGGGGCTCCGCGTTGGATACGGATCACACAACTCTTCCTCCCACAAAGGAATTCATCCAACAACTCGCCTAACATTTTTATGCTGGGATTCCGCAGCACCAAAATTCATCAATAAACGTCCTCGCCGCGTTTCATGCGACCAAAAGATATCCTCCGTTAGGAATTAAATATTGTTAAAGCGGCAGCACCTGCACCATTTCTCGCAGCTAATAAAAATAAAACACCCCCATTCCTAAACAGCTCATAAGGCACACTTGAGATAAAAGAGCAAGGGGTTCTTACGGACCCGGTACTGTGAGTACAGTAGACCAAAGTCAAAGTCAAAGCTACTTTACATTTCACACCACATGATAACACTGCACGCTTGCATTGGCAGTACTTCGCTTTTTTATCTGTCCTTGAGCTGGAAGAGAATCGAAAGTAGACTTAATGGAGTAGAAATGAAATTACTCAGACATACATTAGAATTAATTTAACATCATTTTCAAAAGTGGCCAACTGCAAATTTAGTTTAATTTTACTGGCATTGTTAGATCAGTCTCTTGAGAGTGCTTGACATTTTGTGACTTAAAAATGTAGCCAAATTCAACGAAAAATCTTTTACAAAAACCTTCTAATATAGGACTGATTTTCAATAGTGGAAATCCAAATGGAAAGCCAAATCCATTTCAACAAAAAAAAAATGGTGAACTTATCTTAAAATCATTAAATGTCCTATTTATTCACTTTGCCAAAAATTGAATTTGACCAAATTTGAAAATGACCTGTCCATTTATGATAGCGTAAAATACCAATAAATTAGGACTGTAGGAATGTAAAGTAAAATCTTAGTATGGTGAACAGGAAGAATAAGTAGATGTAGCCAGAGTTATGTCAGGACAAAAAACTGAGGCGATCTTTCTTCTCTGCCTATCATCGCGGGGAAACAGCGTTAGTTAGTTAAAATGAAAGTTTTGATATCTTTCGATTCTATCAAAAAATCACACGCGTGTACGTTGTTGCTCACTTATTTCAATTATGTCTAAATTAGTAGTATTTTTTCAAAATTTTAATATATGCGAATGTACTTTTATACAATGTGCTCGCGAAAGTAATAGGTACTATCCGATATATGTACAGGGTGTCCCAAAAAAAGTGAGAACATCTCGTAACATATGAGTTATTTCAAAACATAATATAATTAATTATAATTCTTAATGTAACTTTTTTGCACAATATTTAGCTAATCAGAAATCATAAAAACACCTGATATTGCATAATCTACTGGGTTTAAATCTGGGCTGTTCGGTGGCCACATGCCTGGCTCGATGAAATTAACATTCTCACAGCGT
Source organism: Eubasilissa splendida (assembly GCA_031772225.1). Lineage (NCBI taxonomy): Eukaryota > Metazoa > Arthropoda > Insecta > Trichoptera > Phryganeidae > Eubasilissa > Eubasilissa splendida. The sequence goes on along the minus strand of CM062845.1, from coordinate 13,939,196 downwards.
AGAAAGTTGATTGTATTTCTGGCTCTGTGAGATGGAGCTCCGTCCTGCTGTAATGTCTAGCTCCAGGCATTGTTTTGAAACTCTTTGATCGTTTTCCTAGCACCCTAACGTTTTTCAATTTGCAAATTTTTGATCAGAATACGGTCTACTGCAGTGATTTTTGTCATTCTGGGTAAAAATTTAAAAAAAACAAATATAAACAATGGGAAAATTATTAATCAAAGATGGCGACCGTAAATTATCGAAATAAAACGTAATATAGATTAATAAGTTAGTTAGTAAATTATTTAAGTTATTGTTGATATAGTTAAACTATTTTTGATGTAATTATATCACATTTTACGAAATTTTCTCACTTTTTTTAATATTTATCTAATTAAAATGACTTGATACCAAAAATCTATTTTGTGTCTCCATTTAATATAATTGTGTTAGCCCAGTTCGCTTGCTATTGAAATGCGAATCATTAAAACGAATGTACAGGAAACGTTGGACCATCAAAGAGTTCAGGCCTTGCATAAGGGTAAAAAGGTTCATTTACATATTTTTTTGCGTTTCTTTTTCTTTTCTTAAAGGAAGGTTCTCGTTTCGCTGTAGCCTTTTTCTAATCATTCGGCTTTCTTCTTAGGGTATTTGGTCTATTACAGTTTATTTGTAGATTAAATTCTTTCCCTATTTCCTTCTAATATCCATTATAATATATTTTTCATTAAATTGCCGCCGAAGAAAAATTTCATTAAAATGCGCCGAAGAAAATGTTCTAAGTATTTTCCATGTCTTTATGTTTTAATGAGCAGTATGATATTTCTTTATATTTTACAAGTTACAAATTTGTCGGAAAATCAAATGATTGATGTGGCAAAATGTTAACGCGTTTCCCTGGATAGGAATAGTTCCAAGTTTGCATTCCGGTGACAACCAAATATTTTTTCGATACATAGATTTTTCATGTGTATTTTAATTTATTTTTATTGTTTTCATTATATCATTTCTTAGATATTATATAGAATTCTGTATTCCTGTCCCTGGAATTATACAAACAGTATAACACGTTTCTTACGTATTAACTTAAAAACTTAAAAAACAAACTTATAAACGAAAAATACGAATAAAACATTCATATGTCATAATTTGACAGACACAAATCACTCTTGAAAGGTGGATTGCCTGTTTAAAAGAAGAAGAAGAAAAATAAGAATTTGACAGTTCTACCGTAGATAAGCAACTGTGACCATAGAGCGCGACGCGATTTGATGAAAGGATAACAGATGCTCAATATATTTGCCAGCCGTAATACGAATATATTATACAAATGGAAAAATATTTAAGCAATCTTAACCTAGAGATATTAAAAACGCGTTATTCTGTGCCATGATCGCGTCTCACATACCTGTCAGTTTAAACAAGCACTAAACAGCCAAAATGCTACCAGACATCCCAGAAGTCCCAGATACAGATGGGGAAACGTAATATTATAATGGATGAAACCTCGAGGCGAGAAAAAAGGAGGGGAAAGGAAATATGAATGGGAGTACTAAAACCTGAAAGCCCAATCAAATACACTGGCGTGACTACACCCATGGAGCCAATACGCTGCATTGGGGTCCACGTTATATAGGACACCAAAAGATCCGCGCCCTACAGTAGTGTGTAAAACCTAAAATATGGTTACATATTGAGATCATCGCCGACCCAGAATTTATTTTTATGTTGTCCCATATATTCTGATAAAATCTACAACTTCCTTTTGTTTCCATAGCACAGATATAAAAGTGTTGTGTTGACGTTATATTATTTTCTTTGAAGCAATATTGAATTACGCAAGATGGATCTGGCATTATTTTATATACCAGATATATGATAATCCTAGTATGACATTAAAGTACTACGTAAACATATTTAAACACAATTTAAGACAACATTGAAATTACAACACGTTACGGAATATACTTTTTTATCGTTGAAATTAGAAACATTTAAAAAAAAAGTAATAAATGATTAAGGATAGTAAACAAGATATTGAAAACTACTAACAAGGTCAACGAAGATTAATCGCGTGAAACGCGACAGATCGTCGGCATGTATTATACGTTTGAATGACTATTCAACATGTATAATACAATTTCACTTTCAAACGGAACATATTCAGGTTAGCTTATATATATATATACATTATGTGCGTATAAATTATACCAAGTATTGGTATATTTCATAACTAGGCACTAAAAGCAGATCACATTTTATAAGAAAAGAAAAATCTATAGATAGATTGCCCTAAAACAGGCTTGCCTAGTTGGGCAATGTATTTAAATGTATGTAAATATGATACATTTTAAAAGAAAAATTCAGCTACAAAAAAAATAATAATTGTATCTTATGTTTATTATGTTATGTTATAATATATTCACCTCTGTTACAACAGAAACACGTATGTCAATAAAGTCTAATAAATAAATAAATAAAATTAAAAAAACTGTTTTTTTTTATTATTTGCCAAACTGCAGAACAGTTTTTCGGCAAGGATTGTTCGTCACATAGTAATGAAAGAGTTTTTATCAACTTGATGAGAATGTGTTGTTTGACTATTATTTGAATTTAAGGGTGGTCTTCATTTTGATTGTATTAAATATTCATGGTATAACACATTCTCTCGTTCCCTCACCGTACACATTGTTCGCGCTCGGTTCTCTCGCGGTTGGACCTGGCGATCTGGTAGAATAGCTATGGTGGGGGTTAATATTTATATTTACCTTAATACTTGACTCTCCATGAATGTGGCAAAGTGCTGATATAATGTGTGGACGGCGATTCAAACTCACCGTTGTTCCCAGCTGGCATCGATACCAGCAACATCTGCATTCAGAACTCAGGCCGCAGCAGGGAGCAGCCGCCCGAGTCTGGCCCGATCGCTCCTCCTGTCTCCTGTATTCTTCCTTCTCTATCTCTGACCAAATAAACGACTCTACACTAACTGCACGTTTCATTTGCGTTTTCACCATCCCCCGCAATATATGAATAATAGTTTATTTCAATAAGCATGACTGGACTGTAATAATAATTACTACGGAACAGATACCCTTCTGAATTCACTTTTTCTCTAAATCCATCCTAACTCTGCAAATTGCCCCCCATCGATTTTATACTATGCTCTTAAAAAATCTCGCCACATTCCAAAGGCATAATAATTTATATTTTTTCCGTGGACATTCTTTGCAGTAAGGATCGCCAAAACCATTGCGAGTGCTATTATTCCATATAAATGCAGTACTTCGGTTTATAAAGGCATCTGAAAAAGACACCACGCTTTTGATGTCGTATAGTAATAGTAGCGGTATTCGCTGTACTTTCATTAAGGCAAACTAAGTGTGTATACATTTGTAGAAATTTAACATGAAAATTTACCAACATACTAAAATACAAAAGAGTAAGACTGATGGAGGAGAAAAATGATAATATATAATTATTAAGGAGAACACATTCTTATTGTGAAGTTGTAATTATTCAGAACAGACGGTCTGTGATGTTTTCAATACTAATTTAATGTATTAATTATAAATATATACATATATTATTGTATCAATGTGTCCAAAATTTAATAAAAACGAATTGACAATTCTGGCGTCTGCAGTCGGTTTACTCAAAGGTATTTGAGATTCCGTAAAAACAATGTAGATGGCTTTCAAATAATGGAACGACAGATGTATTAATTTGAAAAAGTGTAACATATAGGTTCGAAAATTTGTCATGAAAAATACTGGCGCTATAACACAATTGGTAGTGTACTTACCCGGATTGGAAATAGAGATCCAGGTTCGAATCCCGGTAGCGCGAAAACAATATTTTTCGACAAAATTGATTTTATATGTATATATTTATAATTAATACATTAAATTAGTATTTGATAATATATAACTCTGTTTTATTTCATAAAATAATAATTTATTTAGAATTATTTTAAAGCTAATAGCGCGAAATTATAACGAACCTGTGTTCGCGTATTCAGGGGAAGACAAAATAAAACTGCGTGAATTATGACGTTTATAGTTAATGCGTAAAAAGGATATTCATGAAATATGTGACGATGTTAACTAAATTAATCTAAATGTATGCATGTTGACGGTATTACAATTTTAAAAGGTAGATGTCGCTTTTCTCAGTTTATCTTCTTGTTTATGTTCATAGTGAAGAGGTTTTTTTTAAGGTTTTATTTCCAATTGCCAGATTTATTTACGACAGATCAACTTATAAAATAAAGAGCGTTGTAATTTTTATTAGGTACTAGCCTGCCCGCACAGATACCGCATGGTAGCAGACGTATCCTGCAGAGACGCAGTACTCTGTTGTCAATCTACTCCAGATTTAAAATAGCGATAAAATCATTAAAAGTGTTTTGATAGAAAAATAATACGAAGAAGAAGAGTGAAAGATATAAATATATATGCGTTACACGTTTATCTATCACCAGAACTTTTAAATTTAAATATTGAGCTATTAATGGTTGAGAAAACCTACAAAAACAAATGTGATGGGAGACTACCATTTTCCTGTAAAGAATAAAGTTATTTGTAAATTCAGACACATTTAAAAATAAACATATTGTGTCATTCTGGACACATTTAAAAATAAACATATTGTGTCATTCTGGACACATTTGTAATTCCCGTGTTGATGCTGAATACTATGTAAACAAACCCACAATCCGCCCGCTACACCATTCAGTAGAACCTAACCAAATCTAACCTAACATTAACTTTATGTAACCTAATCCAACTTAACTTAACCTCCTGGTTTTAAAATAACAAATATTTTGTTAACACTCAATGTCAAAACCATAAAAAGTGATGTGACAGGAAAAGAAGAAGAAGTATGGAGAAAAATATAAATGTACATGCGTTACACGTGTATCTATCACCAGAACTTTTAAATTTGCAAAACGCGCCAAAATTATCGACAAGAAACGCCATTTTATATAGTTGCACAGCGTCTAAATTAATATAACACCTTACTTACCTAGTTTTTATTAGGTATATGTGGACGAGTGTCGTAATGCAATTATCACGTTTGGCGATCTTGTATGAATATGATTGTATGTGTGTAAGTAACGGGTGTCGATGTAAATGAGTGGTGTCTCGAATCAGAAGAATTTAAAGGTTATATTGTAAATGATATAATTAGTGTGAGAGTAGTGGATGACCCAAATTTCATCTACGTACTTTCGTGTTCGTTTGATGTCGCGGAGTGTATTGTGGCGCGTGTTTGTAGATATTTGGGAATATGTGCGGAAGTGTGAGTGACAGGCGGCAGGTTGCGGAAACATTAAACTAGTTACTGTTTGCACTGAAGTCAAAATTTACAAATGTAGATGTATTGGAGGCGGTTTCTGGAGCCTTTGTCTAGAATCCACACTATCTATTTCAATGAACTACTTCGTTATACTTATTATTATTTTAAACTTCAATAGTTTAATACTTCACACCATATTCTCACACACTAGCAGATAACTTAGTTGCCTGCAACGAAGCTCTCACTCGGCAACGAGCACAATCAACTGCGAACTGTGTAGGTGTATAGAACGAAACTTCGCGAAGTACTACGCGAGTTTGCTGCTCACTTCGTGTAGTTCATTGAAGTATCACACTGCACACTTCGCTCTTCGCTTCATACTTCAGACACTTCATTGAAGTATAGTTCAATAATGATTTAAATAACATCTTAACCTCACTTCATCGAATTATACCTATAGAGTGCGAAGTGATTTCGACCTGCATCGGGAGTGGGCCAACCGGTGGTACCAACATACTCTGTATGAAGCGTTTATTTTGAACCCTTCAAGTTGGTGAAGGTGCATTTCGTGAAGCGTTCATTACGAAATGAAGTTTTGCCCTTCGCTCGGCAAAATGAAGAGTGAAGTTAATGAATCGGCCTTCTCGAGGGCTGCCGGCTGCATTGGTACTCAGTGTCTTTAAGGCTGATGGGAGTTGTGTTTAGCGTACTGACACTTGCTGGGAACGTTCAGTCTCGCCGGGCGGTAATGATGAGAGTGGAGGCGTTGGGCCTCCACAGGTTCATTTCGTAGTAACAAGAACATATTTACATCTAGTATCATACATATAATATGATTAGAAAAACACATTCTTATTGTGAAGTTGTAATTATTCAGAACATAGGTCTGTGATATTTATGAAAAATTGTCGTCAAAAATAATATCGCTGTATCATAATTAGATAATCCACCTTTCCCGGTTAGGAAAGAGATCCAGGTTCGAATCCCGGTGGCGCAACAACAATATTTTTCGATAAATTTGATTTAATATGTATATCTTTCTAATTAATACATTTAATTAGTATTTAAAATATCACAGACCTATGTTCTGAATAATTATAACATCTCAATAAGAACGTGTTCCCCTAATAATATATAAGTTGTATCAGTCTCCAAAATTTAATAAAAATGAATTGTTAATTTTGGCGTTTGCTATCGGTTTACTCAAAGGTATTTGAGATTCCGTAAAAAAAAAACAAATTAGATGGCTTTCAAATAATGGAATGATAGATGTATTAATTTGAAAAAGTGTAACATATAGGTTCGAAAATTTGTTGTCAAAAATAATGTCCCTGTAGCATAGTTAGATAATGCATCTTCCCCGGTTTGGAAAGAGATACCGGTGGCGCAACAAACAATATTTTTCAATAAATTTGATTTTATATGTATATCTTTCTAATTAATATTTAAAATGTTAAATATTTTTTAGGGAGCTCATCTTCAGAAGACTACATATTTTTCTGTAATTGCAATATAACTAAGTATGAGGACGATATCGGTTTTATAAATATCCGAATGAGCGTTTGTATTATGAATGCTCGTTTGTTACTTGCCGTGCCTTTTATCAAGCCATTCTATAGAACGGACGAGAAAAATTGCGCTTCGTTGACTAAACTTTTGAAAATGAATAATAAGTTTATAGAAATATATCTTAGTTCCATTTACTTTATATTTCATTAAAACCCATGACCGCGGTTTCTCCCAGGGAAAAAATAATGCGATAGATAATATTCTTTAGGAAGATATATTTGGTGGAAGAAAGTTTACTGGGTCGGTAAGTTATGTGAACAGTTCATGAACAGTGGCTTTTCTAGAAAATAATAGAACCTCAGCTTTATTGCTCTGTCTGTAGTGCTTCGTATATTTTTAGGAAACTTGGAGGATAAGTGTTCGCTCACTTGAAAAGGTTGTGAACCCTCGCTTAAAGACTGGTGTATAATATTGCCTACCCCTATTATGACATACATTATATACTGTGAAATAAATATGCTTGGAAAAAATCGAGCAAGTAAAATTAGTAATCTCATAATGGTGGTGTGTAAAAATATGCGCATGTGTGTTATGTGTACAGTTCACTAAGGAAGAGGGAAGAAATTAAATTTTATTAGATTTATTTTTGACATATTCAATTTTCTTTTGTTAGAAGTTAGAACACGTTTGGTACCCACTAGGTATATATTATTTTTTTAGTTAGCCAGGTCTTTTAGTTTGGATCTTTTTCTAATGATATCAAATTATAATTTATTTATTTTTACTCCAAAAAAATAGCAATATTTATTTTCGGCCAGCTAACTAAGGATTATAAAAAATCTTAATTAAAAGCGATCGTATAAATTCTTAGGTTTTTGTGGCCGTTTTGAACTTTCTGAAAGCAATAAATATAAAATTCCTGCAATCCAAGCGTTTAATCGATAAATACTAATACGCCATGTCTTCGGTTCGGTATTACTAGATACGGGCAGTCTACGTCTAAATTTCAAGTATTTCGACACACACACATTTCCAAACTTGTTGCTTCGGTATTCGAATGCGGTATATATTTTTACACAAATATAGATGAAATTTTACTCACTAGCTAGTACACGCAACTGCCACTGATGATGAACCATGCAAAGGAATCCGAATCTTTGTTATCCATTTGTCCGAGTCGGATATCCAGTAAACCGATCATATAAATGAACGATGAAAAGAAAACGTAAATCCTGCGCCGATAGGATTATCGAATAAATTGCGCGATCTCCGGGTCGCACGTCCCACGGAATGGATTACGACGACTCCGGTCGTAAATCGGAATCGCCAAAGGCGGTGGGGGGGGGTAAAGGAAGAAAGGAAGTAAGGGAACCTGGATATAAGGGTCGATAAAGGGTAGGGATTCCAGTCGAAAGACCAGTGATCTCGGGGAATCGGGAATCTGAAGGACTGCTGGTGTTTTTTGAAGTTTTGAAGTAAAATTTATGTCAACACGCTCACGATTACTCGTGACATCAAAATTCCCGGTATTTCCCCAAAAAATCTGTATTTTATTTCAAATTAAAATTTTCTGCTCTGTTGGGACATCCTTTATAAGTATTTTAAAACTTTAAATAAGTCTAACACCATAAAATATTCACAGAACATCTGAATTTTCAGCAAATATTATTATCATAAATTAAACCTTTCCTATAATTTCATTTTCCTGTGAATTTCTGCTAAAAGCAATCATTCTTCGTCTGTCAAATCAAACAAAATTTATTCCAGTTAGATTTTAACGCAATTGAAATACTTTATTTAGTTATGCATTTAATTATTGTAATATAATATTATACAATACATTTAATTATTGAAATACATTTATTATATACTTTATTTTTACGGAATCTCAAATACCTTTGAGTAATCCAATAGGAGACGCCAGAATTAACAATGAATTTTTAATTAAAAATAAATTGTTAATTCTGGCGAGATTTCGTAAAAATAAAGTAAATGGTTTTCAAATAGTGGAACGACAGGTGTATCAATTTGAAAAGTGTTACATATAGGTTTAAAAATTTGTCGTCAATGTAGCATAATCGGTTAATGCACGTTCCCCGGATTAGAAGAGATTCAGGTTCGAATCTCGGTAGCAACAACAATATTTTTCGATGAAATTGATACATTTAATTAGTATTTAATATATCACAAACCTATGTTTTGAATAGTTACAACTTCACAATAATGTGTTTTTTTTTCTCTTTATTATGGCCTTCGCCAATTAGGCGTAACTAGCCATTACAAGTATATACAAATAAAATAATACAATTTTTTAAATATATAAACAATAAACATAAATAAATAACTATAGGAATATTATTAATTAATATTAGTAAAAGTATTTGATTTTTGAAATCTAATTAACACATTAACATACATTGACTTTTTTTTCTTTCTTTTTTTTATACATTACATAACATAGTAAGAAGAAGAACATTTATATTGGAAAGTAGAAAAAATATACAAATTATAACTGTTAAGTGAAGGATAAATTCAAAAAAATATATAACTAAAATAAAAAAACAATGTGACATTTCAATTCATATAAAGTATTATATTAATTTATTAAGAAAATTGTGCAAATATATATTATACTTCCACATTTCTCTCAATTTTAACAATATAACATAACCAAACATAACAGACCAAAACCGCAAAAAACAACTAAAATTAATTTTACAAAACTTTACAACATTACTATTTTCAAAGATAAAAAAAAGCAGTTCTTTTAATTGTAATATAATGAAAAATTTTAACATCAAGACAATATTGTGAATGTATGAAATTATATATTCACAACATTAATAAACATAAAATATATTTGTAATATATTAACAAATTATAAAAATCACCAAAATAAGTAATAAATAAAAATTTAAACAAAATAATCAGCATTGTAATTGAGATTCCCTTATATTAAGATAATCAAGAAAATTATGAGGATATATAAATTATACGTTCACATTTCTCTTATTGTGAAATAACCAAAAAAAATTAAACATTACATCAAATTTATTGATATTTACATTATTTTAAATATAGTTAAAAATACACTTAAATTAATTAAAGATTCATAACATTCAGTTTTAAATATTTACATAAAGATAATACGACATGATTTGTTGGTGCATAAAGGACAGACTATGTTTAATGGTAAAGTTGCAAATTATTTGATTAGATTTATCATTAAATTTTCCCTATCGACCATTATTGGGCATACAAAAAATATGTGATTGAGATCTCCAACACGTATACCTCACTCGCATATCAGTGAATTATTACAATTAATTTTAAAGAGATGAGCTGTAGAACAACAGTCAAAAGTGAACCTACATGCCATGGCTTAGAGAGAATATTTGGATGAAGATGGCCAAAAAATGTACCTTTAACTAATTTTGATTCATTCCACTCAGAACTCCAAGTTTCCCGACTTTTTCTATTTAGAACTGTAATCATATCTGACGCAATTAGACGATCATGTGTAAGATTCCCTACTCTACATGCTTCCTTTGTTAGAGTATCAGTGGTTTCATTACCAATTATATTAAATGCAGCATTTATTATAAATATATTTTGACATTTGAAATTTTATTTTGACAAATATATGTGACAGGTTTGATTTAAAGGGAGAAGATATTAATAATTTAAAACAACTGAGTGAATCTGTAAAAATGATTACTTTATCAAGCCCATGTAAGTCAACAAACTGAAGGGCTTCAAGAATTGCTATCGATTCAGCAGCAAAACTAGACGTATCATCTGGGAGTTTAAAGACTCCAGTTGAATATGGATTAACACAAAGGAATGCTATTCCAGCCGAAGCAGGAGATTGAGTTTTAGAACCATCTGTATAAATATAAGAAAATCCAGGCCATCTTTCGTGAGCCACCCGATTAAATTCTTTTCGAACAATTGATGCATTTTGTGATGAACAAAATTGTTTTTTTAAACCTAAATCAAGACAGATATTATTTTCTAGAATAATACTTTCATATGGAATCAGGTTCAGTGGAATTGAATGACTTCGATAAATTTTTTAGGGCGTAATAAGATAACGAATGGTAACTCGTCACAAGTGTGGGATGTTTTTTGTTTCGCCAAGAGTTTGTTGTGACAGTAACTATGCAAAAGTTGTAATTTTGGTGTTAATGGATGAGAAAGCATACTAAGACGGTTGACAAAAAATTTGTCAGACTGAAGTTGGCGTCTTATTTCTAAAGGTGGTTCGACATTTTCTACCTGAAGAATGTTAATTGGTGTCGGTGTCGATTTCACGCATCCAGATATCAGCCTAAGACTTTTATATTGAATTTAATTCAATTTTTTTGCTAAGTACTTTGGCAAAGGATCCAGAAGAAGAGGCGTAATCAAGATGAGATCTGACAAGTGCATTGTACATTAATCTTAGAACTGTAGGATGAGAACCCCACCAAATTCCCGCAGTTGCTTTGATAACATTGAAGTTTTTGTTACATTTCGATAAAATTTCAGAAATATGGTTAAACCAAGATAAAGACGATTGGAAATTTACTCAAATAAATTTTACCGACGAGCTTATTTCAATAGGTTGGTTTTCGAAATGTACAATGAAATTTGGGGTTATCTTTTTTTTGGAAAAAACAATAATTTGAATTAAAGCCAAATAAATTGTTTTTTCTGAAATATAAATAGTTATATCATCTGCAAACGAAGTAATTCTAGAGTGTTTAGCAGCTTCTAAATCTGATATATATGTATAAATTAAAAAGTATTGGACTTAAGACTGATCCTTATCCGAGACCTTTCCATACAACTCTAGTACCAACTACACATCCCTGCACGAATACATGGATGGTTCTACAACAAATAAGATTTTTTATAAAAATAATAATCTTTTCAGGAATGCTCATCTTACGGAATTTATCCACAAGTATTGGAATATGAATATTATCGTATATGCCGATGATATCTAAAAAAACAGCCATTAAATATTATGTTATAGAAAATAACAAATTTATATCCGTAGTGAAAATAGACAAATTATCCAGAGTGCTTTTGCCTTTCCGAAAACCAAATTGTGATTTTGAAAGTAGATGATTATGTTCTACAAACCAGTCTAACCTATTTTTAATTAGATGCTTCATTATTTTACAAAGACACGATGATAAAGTAACAGGACGATATGAGGATCCGTTTGATGGACCTTTGAGAATTGGAATAATATATTGAGATTTCCATCTGTCAGGGATTAAACCCGTGGAAAAGATTTCATTGAAAATATTAAAGATTATTTGTATGGAATTTTAAATTAGCTAGAACAAAAAGAGGGAGCTAATTTGTCCATGAAATTATTCAACCAGGAAGAAGTGGGAGCAAGTTGGATATGAGGATTATATGAAGCTCTATATCTTCGAATCATTTTCCAAACAGTGGTTAAAGTAGTATCTGGAGATAAGGCCTCACAAAATGAAGCCCATCCTGCCCTTTTTTTATTTCTTAGAAGCTGTCTGGTTTGAGCAGAGATTTTTTTGAATTCAAGGTAATTTTGTAAAGTCATATTTTTACAGTAAATTTTTGTGGCTTTTTTCCTTTTTCCTACAGCGAGAGCACAATCGAGATCCCACCAAGGGGCAGGATGAGGTTTACGTAAATTGGAAATAGTAAAAGGGATATGTTTTTAAGAATGTCTACCATTTTATTATAAGACTGAATGCAATTATCTGACGGATGAAAGGAAGAAGACATAGCACTGTTAAGTTCTATCGCGTAGCTAAGTCAGCTTTTTTAGATTGCAGTCGAAATTTAGGTCTTGGAGTAGCTCTACTGGCTTAAGGGGTTTGGAAAGATACAATTATTGGAAAGTGATCGCTACCACAACTATCGGGAACAATGTCCCATGAAAGCAACGATGATACATTACTAGAACAGATGGAGAGGTCAACTGCACTAGGATTTTGGGAGGGGAGCGGTACTCTTGTGAGAGAACCATCATTAAGTAAACATAAATTTGCAGAATCTAATAAATCTATAATTCGTTTACCAGATGTACTGTTTATTTTGGGACATTCTTCACCCAGGTGTGCATCGCTGCACTTAAAACAACGGGGATTGGATCGGCATGCAGTTTTTGTGTGACCAAATCTACAGCATCAGAAACATTGAATTGTTGGAAAAACATACTGTTCTACGGAAAGAGAATTATACTTTGAAAGATTTTGTCCTTCAAATGCTATCACGACTGATTGAGATGGAAGCCACTGAACAGTGCCAGGTTTTGTATCTTTATAATTTAGTCGTCGGACTTTAGTAGGTTTTCCGAAATGATCCGGAACATTGATTTGTTCGATAATGTCATTATCTGACATATCGACTAGAATACCCTTAACCAGACCCATGCGAGTAACCTGGTAAGCCGGAATTACTGCCGAGTACTGATTAATGGTCAAAGAGGAGTAGCAAAATTCATTGTAGTCTTTAAATTGAACTGAAACATTGAATTTTCCAAGAGATTTGACTCCCCCGGGAGAAATATTTTTAATTTTGTTTCGGAACAATAAGTTACCGAAATGTATGGGATGGATGGATAAGGATTTGTCATCTCCGCTGATTTTCTGAACATGAACTGTGTATGGACCACAGTCAGTAGATTTATAAGAATTCATAACAAACTCTCTGGGTTTTTTTGGATGATGTCGTATCACCCGGACACGCATCTCTCCGTTTTCTAGGATCGGATTTCAGTTGCCCCCATTCAGTTGTTGGTGGTTGCCAAGGTAAATAACAATAAAAAATTCTAGTGTGAAAAAAAAAATTCTACCAAAAATCGTATAAAACAGATTAAAAAGACAAGAAAATTAAAAAATAATTACCACAAATGGTACAAATAGAGAAAGAAAGAAAAAAACTATGTTTTTAGAATTATAAAAACAGGAAAAACGAAATAAATCAATTTAAACGAACCCCAAGCCAATGAAGCTGATGACGCTAAAACGGTTGCCAAGCAATTCCTAATAATGTGTTGTTTAAAAAATGTTCATAAAAATTGCATTTTTTGTCGCATCTTTTTTGGTTTTTTTTTTTTTTCATTTCAAAATCGGGGAGTTCTTTATGCCGCATCTGTATAAAGATGCAGTATTAGCAAATCATAACGCGTTTGTATTGAATTAATTAACGATTTAAAAAAAAAATTATACTCAACAAATTATATATGCTATAATCAATTGATTATTAATACTGAGAATGTTGATTTTCAATAAACGAAAATCTCGAAAAGTCTTAAATAATTTCGACAATCAATTTTGTAGGAGTGATACATCTTGCCCCTTAAGTCGAGCTATATTATTTGTTGACGTTTGTCTGTATCTGAAGTCTAGGTTCTAGGTTGCTAGGTTCCGTCCATAGAATAAGGAATTCCAGGCGGAACTATCGGTAATCGGTATACTTTGGTTCGCGTGTTTCATTTATCTGCTACCGAATACCTGTATGCCTTATTCACATCACTTCCCTCATAAGTATGTAAATTTGTCTCGAACCGCTCATACTCCGCTGTCTCGCAAAATTTCCACTTCAATTTGAATTTGTCTTCGCACTTGCGCTCGGAAATTATTTTCGAATCCATTTCGCATTTTTTTATTCGCTGTTTTATGAGCATTTTTCGTTCCAAACAGTTATTCCCGTAACAGTTGGCTTTATATCGTGACATCAAATCCACCTTATCTCGTTCATATTTTAGCCGGCAGCTACATTAAAAATGTTATGTTATTTTTCAGGAAATGCCTGGATCGCTATCCGTGGGAGAGTTTATAATATCTCAGAATATATGGACTACCATCCTGGAGGTAATGACAGATTAATTTAAATGATTATTTATTAAACATATATCATATAAAATAGTATCATCAGAATTTAAAAATGTGTATTTTAAATGTAAAAAAAAATTAAGTAATATATAAATATGCTTGTATCTCAAATTTTGTTATTTGTAATTAAAATAATTATAATTAGCATTCTAATTCATTAACAGTATATTTATATGTATTAAAATACAAAAGTATTGCAAAAATGTTTATCGATTCCTTTTTCAAAGTTTAGTCCAACTTAAATTAATTATTTATTATATTTAATATTTTAGGACCCGATGAGCTAATGAGGGGTGCTGGCAAAGATGCCACGCAGCTATTTGACCAAGTGCACGCCTGGGTCAACTACGAATCACTTTTATCAAAGTGTCTTATTGGTCCTCTGAAAAATTCAGACGTGTCAGAAGAAGAACTCCACAACATGATTTTTGGAGACGCGAAGGCGAGTCCAAAAATCCAGGATAAACAAAAAACACCACAGATTTTGAGGAAATCTATGGAGAGCCTAAAAAGCTCAAGCGAGAACCGGTCTCAAAGCAAGGATTCAAATTCATTCAATCAATTGAACGAAGGTGATTGCGTGAATAAAAGTTCCAGCGAAAGTAGCCTTAACGTAAATGAATCCAAATCTAGTGACATGACGTTTAGTAACAGTTCTACGATAAAAGTTACAGATATTAATATTGTGGTTAGTGATAATACTTCGAGTAGATCTGATGAGTTTTCAATGTCCAGGTTTAAATACCCTACACTCACTCTGACAAAGGCAGAGTCTACCAAGTTTGGAGTTCCGGAAAATGATTCTGATGATAAGTCTGAGTTATCGCTGAAAAAAGCTATGCCTAAGTTTGATTGGATACAAAAAACAGATTCAATTACGTTAATATTTTATACTAAACCGCTGTGCAATGCGCAATGTAGCGTCTCCTTAACTAAAGATGATTCGCACAGTTTATTAATAAAATTGAGCTACGACATTTGTTCTTATCAATTTGATATTATTTTAGAAAATCTAATTATTTGGCCTTGCACGGTAGCTGCGAATCATGAAACAGGAAAATTTGAAATCATTTTACAAAAAGAGATATCAAAGATCTGGAATAGCTACGGTTTAACGAAAAGTTCACAAATATTAGAGCAATTTACTATCATAAATGAGAACTCGTTGCAGTATACAATTTTGGATAAATTGAACATCAATCATAACACGTCTCTCTTGCTGTTGAAGTGCTTGAAGGATGAATACATCACATTTCCTATTGGTTATCATTCGAGAATTTTCTACTGCATTGAAGGTATGCTATTTATTTATAATCAAACTTTCTGCTGCCATAAAAATAGATGGAATCATTTTAAATATCTTGTTGCTTGTTTGATATTTATTTGTACCAATTTGTTGACATTTTTCAAAATCTTATTCCATACCTTGAGATTGAGCTCAGTCCGCGGAATGGAAAGTTGCATGATTTCAAAAACCACTTACAAATCATTTTCTTTAAAATTGAATGAGATTATTGGCGTTATTTGATTTAAATATGACTTAAATTTAATCCGTGATATAAAATTATTTTAGCAAAGAACCAAACCTTAAAGGATAATTATTCTTACAACCTACATTTCAATTCTTTAGAAAAATATGTAACTAAACCTGATTTTAACAAAACTTTCCAGTCATATCAAAATATTATAATTTGAAATAATGTTGGTCAGTATAAAATATTTTACTTAAATCATTTCATTGCAGATTTGCTTTCGAGGTCGTACACCGTAGTTCCTTCGTGTCTGTTACCGGAATTTAAACCAACAAAATGGACTCCTGATGTAATTTGTCTGATGGTGAAGAAGTATGAACAAGGAGCTGCCAGTACTTGGCTAATGTCAAGAGAAATTAACGATGAAATTACCATTTCAAGATCATTGGGAAACTTCCAACTGACCATGGTAAATATATTTTGAATATGAATGGCAAAACATATTTTAAGATTAATTCAAACATTTTGAATAATTACTTAAAATAAATTCTGCTTACAATTATTTATCTCTATCTCCAAATTTGTCTTTCTTTCTTTAAACCTTCTGCTTGTAATATCTTTCATTTGCGTTTTCCCCTTCCCTTTTTATCACTCCATCGTGAACAATTTCTGAATCAAAACATTGCTTTTTTTCATTAGGACAAAATTATTCTTCAAAATCGTAACTACGCCATCATTGGAAAATTTCATATAAATATGTTAATATTATAAAAACTTTTTGAGTCACTTAAATATTTTGTTTTTCAGGTGCAAGATGCATCACAATTTTGTTTGATAGCAGCGGGTACTGGACTAACTCCGATGTTGAGCATTATTCAATTTGCTTTGCAGAGGAGAAACCCAAGATGGTAATATTATTTTGCTGTAGATTCAACGAATTATTATTTTTAAATTGTATTTTTATAACTTTCTTGGAATACTAGCTGAATATTAGTTATGAATGTAATAATGATTATTACAACTACTATTTCAAAATAAACTAATTATTCATATCTTCATTTTTACTCCAACTGTTGTCATTCCTTTGTTTGAGGTGCAAAGCTCATTCAGCTTTGTTATTCGCATACTTCTTGTTACATATTATATCTCGCAAAGACATTTTGAGCACAGTCTGTTCATTGTCAAGTGAGTAAACATTATTATATCATTCCCTATTAGATTGCGGATGTGCTAAGGGCATAATATTGCATAACCTAATTTTCTCAGGGAGGACTGCTTAGATTAGTTTTACGTGGCCACTCCCTAAGAAGAGAAGAAACAATTTTAACAATAATGAAAATAACTACTGCTAAAACCGAAGTGAATATCGAGAAGGACAGCAAAGTTTATTTTTAAGAAAATACAGGAGCTATCTCATATTATGTTGTTGGTTTAAATATAAATTTATACATATATATTTACCATTTTTTTTCATTTAAAGTAAACAAAGTTGAGTATTAATTGAACATGCCTTTACTGTGTGAACTTGAAATCCCAAAATAATATGTTATGATAATAATAGGGGTACCAAAAAGGAATATTGTTTTTTTCATTTACCGTTTTCAACTGTTAGTTGCTCTTTGACTGCTGCCCTTACACAATGTGTTTTGTGTTATTCTGGTCAATACACACCAAGAGTGAATTTTAATTTATAAAACTGAAATTTACAATGGACCAATTTGTACCAAACAAAGAATTTATTATAAATTTGATGTCATAACATAAGCATTCAACTGCATCTTAAAAAAATCGGAAAAGTGTGGAGACAAGGGAAATGGATACCGCACAAACTAAGTGAAAAACACTTAGGTGATCGAATAGATGCATTTCATTCATGCATGCATTGCACAACTTTTGAAAATTGAATCAGGAACACAATTTTTACATCTGATTACTGGAGACGAGAAATGGGTACAATACTCTAATCAAGGACACAAAAGGTAATGGCTTTGGAAGGGTCAGGTAGTGAAAAAAATCATTTTGTCTGTTTGGTAGAACTGCAAAAGCATTTCTCTCAAGCTCCTGGAAAAATGAAAAAAAAAATAAGCATTAAAATCTTTTATTTAAAAATGATATAATTTTTTGGTACCTCTATTATATACTAATTAACACAAACAAATTATTTTCGTATTTTTTAGAGGCCTTAATTTTATGCCTTACATATTGCTTGCAAATAAACAGTCTGTTTAATAACCATTCTACATAAAATCACACTGAAGTTTGTAAAATCAATAATTTACCAAATAAGGTACAATGTGGGTGCAACATTATACATACAACCAGATTACAAAAATTGATGAAATTACATATATGTTGTGTGCACTTATTTTGTTATTGATACATTTAAATATTACCTTCTTCACAGCAAGAGAATTGATCTCCTCTTCTTCAACCGTTCTGAGAAAGACATTCTGTGGCACGATCAACTAGCAGCTATGTCAATTAAAGATAATAGGTATGTAATTTCTATAGCTTCTTCTGGCTGCCTTTTGAAATTAATGTGACAATAAATCTCTCATATTGTACAGGTATGGTTCTGGTACGACGATACCGGAGCCAACCTATGATGGTATTATGATGATATGACTGAATGTAATAAAATAAATAAAAATATATGTAATTATGATGAATCAAAACGAGGGTAAACAACTCTCAAAACGATTCAGGATAGGGTGTAAATAAATAAATAATATTTTTATAAAAAAATAATAATTTGAATGGATTTCTAATTTTTTATGAGGATTTTTCATACAGTATCTACTTTTGTTAATGAAGAAATTAATCCAATACTTTCATATGAAACAGTTCTTAGTTTTTATATTTTTTTCAAACGTACTTCTTAGTGTGGTAACTTTAGATGCTAAAAATCCATAAACAAATTATAACTAAAGGAGAAATCAAAGTTGGACATTTATTAAAAAAAAAATTTTGAACTTTGCAGGCAGCAGACCAGCATCTTAAGAAAATATTTGTAATCTACATTTAATTTTGCCCCATCTATCATTAATTTAACAGTTCAGTCTTCCTCACTTAATTCACTAATTAATTTGATATCTCTAGATACTGGTCCATATACACACTTATGACACTCTTCACTCATCAGTTCACGCACAAGAGAATACACAGCATGCATGTCTAAACAAGCCAGTGTCTGCTCAAATTAACAAAAACCATTTACTTACATTCATGGCTAGGTCCTTGCTAATTCTTAGCCAACCCCTGTTCATCTCCTTAAAATATGTAATCTAACTATATATTAATTAGTATATTATTATAATATATATAAATAATATTCATTGGTTTAATTGTATATAACATATAATGCCCATTAATGTGTGAATTTTTTTCTGACATTTTGTGCTTGCGTCAAATTAACAGCTCTAAATTTTTGGTGTATAATATCACATAGTACTATTTTCAGATTTTTATCTGCCCCCCCCAGCCGAGATATTTAGCCTTTTTGTAAATTTCCAGTGAGCACAACTAGTTCCCACCATAACTTGTAATAACTGTCCCTCATTCTATATAGGAAAAACTGCCCGTAATGTCAATATTTGTGTCAAAGAACATCTTAAATGTTTAAACAGTAATGGTTTCTCAGAATTTTCCAACTATATTATTGAAAAATGCCATTCTTTTAATAATAGCACAGGGGTCAATATCCTCTATAAAAACGGATTTCCTCCGGTTGGACAATTTAGAAGACCTCAAAATATAAAAGGCAATAAATAATGGTATGCTAATTCTTAATAATCAAATTAATTTATCTATTAACCCTATATTAGGTATGTTTTCTTTAAAATCAATTTAATATCCATCAGTACTGTATTTTACTCTCCCTTAATGTTCGTCTATCTATATATGTATTCTGTCTCCTTTGATATTCTATTTAACTGTATATGTATTCTGTCTCTCTCTTTCACATGTAATTTTATATTTTGTCTCCCTCTATGTATATATAAATGCACTCATTTTGTATTTATAATAAGTTTCAAATACATCCTGATGAAACTTGAGATAAGCGAAGCCGGTTGACCTATAATACATTTTGTGGTTTCAAACAAAGTGATTGTTATTTTATTTTATTTAATATGTCAAACCATAAAGTGATTGCTTTTTATATAAGATATTTCAGTTTCCGCAAACCCTTTACATTGGAAAATATGCTACATAATAAATATGCCCGTAAAACAAATATGGCGGCCATGCAAAAACCAAAAATAATAAAATTAAAATATTGATTGCACAAAAAATTTACAATTTTTATAAATGGTCAAGCAACCGTGCTGGATCATTTCATATGGATTGACCCAGTACTAGTATAAAAGTAGTATCAACAGTTCTTTAAATCAAATGGCTAAAATGGAATGGAAAAATTGCATTAGAAATATCAGAACATTATGAACATACAAAACAAAATACAGAATGATTATGTAAAAACATGACACTATGTAATTTTTTTCTTTGTGTATTGCACTTCTGATGTAATTTTCTGTTATTTTACAAATTATGTTAATATAATAATAAATAAATAATCACTCAGCACTAATCAATCGGAACATATTCATATACATAAATAAAAACTTTATGATTTCAGATTCAATCTTACCAACACCCTATCGGATCCATCCTCCACGTGGGAAGGGCAGAGAGGTCACATAAACCAAGCCGTCCTCATAAACCACTTCTCTAAAGTTTACCACGAAGATTTGGAAGTGTCATCTTCGGATTCATCCCCCAAGAAGAACAACGTAGACAGACTGTTGAAAGCTCTCCAGAAAGAACTATTCTTTTGTATTTGTGGACCGACTGCGTTTACCACACTGACAAAAACATTGCTCTCAGGGCTTGGTTGTCAGGACGAACAAGTGCATTGTTTTGTGGGATAGTTAAAAGACATTTTGGAAAATATTCCAGGATTATACATTATATTTAGTCTTGTGAAAATTAATATGAACAAAAAAGTATTTTTGTGGAAATATATTTAATGATATTGTCAATAAGAGTATGGCAGAATATATTTCTTCTATGCATATTTTATATTCAGTATCAGTAATCATTTTTACCCTTTTTGCCGGAACCTGCCTAGAACATATGAGATTTTTACGAATATCTGAGGTCCCGAAACTAAATGTCTATTGCTGATTTAATCATCCGGGCTATAGTTTGAAAAATAGTAGATAACACTTACTGCAGATGCTCTAAATATTCGATTGTATTCAATTTGGGAAACATTCCAGCCAATATATGTACCTGCATATAACGGGAAACATCCACTGGCTTTCGATTTCAAATGTATTCAGCGTTTAAAATTTCAAGAACAAGTCAATTCTTTGCAGAAAAAACAACTCAGAAACATCGTCGGTCGTCATCATCAATGATACAAGAGTCCGGTATGAGCCCTGGCCTGCTCATGTAACAGTTGCCACTCTTCAACAGTTGTTCAGCAGTTTATGATGCTGACTGCAAACGCATCCTATGTAATGTTGTCCAATTTTATGACTTGGGTCTCCCAATACTCCTCTGACTGATGGATTTTGCTTCAAGCTCTTGTTCATAAAAATTTTCACAAGACTATATGAAGGGTACAATTGTTGAAAATGAGTTGGTTATGACAAATCGTACTCCAATAATAGAACTATCCTTTCACAAAATATGGGGGATATACATGGTATATCATATTGATCCTTGAAAAAACATTACAGGTTACATATGTATTATATGTAATCTCGTCCTTTAGAAAACAGATTTCTGGCAAACTATCTCTGAATGACAACACCCATTTCTTCCATGTATCCTTCAGATCTGAATGTGAAAGGAATAACGGGCGAGTCTTAAGTTTGGATGGTTCCAGAAGAGTCAATAAATGTTTAGAATTTATATTTCTTAATTTCATTTAAATGTGTTGATAATTGAATCGGCATTATCTTTGTAGAGTTTCGTCATAATGGATGGATATAAATAAAACAATGTTATAACTCTACTTGAATTTATTAGTACAACTTAGGTGCATTACTTATCGATTCAAAGTCAAAAATAGATAACTTAGAAAAAAACGGAGTTTACGAAATTTCATGCGGAGATTGCAATAGTAAATATATCAGACAAACCTTTAGAAATCTCAACATTAGATTAAAAGAGCATCGTCATTGTCTAACTAGTAACAACTTTTCTGAATTTGCGAACCGCATCATGAATAATAATCATTCCTTTCATTCGTGTACTATCAAACTTCTCCATCCTGTCATGCGTAAAGGTATTAAAATGAATAATTTTGAAGTTTATAAATAAAAAGGAATTTGAACTCAGGTATTAATTTGTTAAACAATATTACATTTTCTAACTCATCTCCTCTCCTCTCCATATTTCCGTTACAACCACCCCTCCACCTTCCACCGGTAACTCCATCTGTCAGTACCTAATTACTTGTATGTCTACCACCTAAGCCTTGTCTCCTATATTTGTGTATAGTTAGTTTAATACTTCACCTGTCGATGAGAGTTACTGTTTCTCTCGAAACTCTAGTAGTGCTAATGAACTCAAGTAGAGTTATAACATTGTTTTATTTATATCCATCCATTGTGTTAATTTTAGACTCATCTTACCTTTCCTCGCCAGAAATGTACCTAAGGTTCAACTCTGCACACTTAATTCAAAACTGGAGTTTTTACATGTATCTCTTTTTCCTTTTGTAGACATATTAATAATAGCATATACATATATTGGATTGATGTATACCTCTACATTTTATAAAAATCATACCTCAACACCATTCCATCTGTCAATATACTTAGTACCTACTCATTTATTACACTTATTAGAACACAAATATTGCCAATTACAGGTACAAACTCTGACTTAGCACTGGGTAGGCGATTGGTTCATAATTATAGTCTTGCTGTGAATCTTTACATTATTATTAGATTGGCTGTAGAACCTCACTCGGCTAGATATAATGTATTGTACAGTCATTATTACAATATAAATAAGTTCCATAAATGTTAGATATCGATTTCTCCTACTATACATACAATGCATACCCATTACCCATAGCCATAGGTTTAATCATATCCAAACGTTATGAATGTAAAAATGAGGTTTCACTGCATACTGCTTGTATTGCACTTATTATGTATTCTTGTACCACATATACCGTAGTAATTTATATTATGTGTATTCCAAAATTATATCAAATTGGAAGTATTTGGGCCCATGGTATTGTGATGAATAAAAATTAATATAATAATATGTAGTTTTACAAAAGTAATTAAAAGATTTTTTTAATGTTCACATTTATTATAATAAGAACAAACGGTTTATTTACACACAGGCAGTTCTTGGTTTATGGATGAGTTCCATCTTGACCTTGAGGTCGTTCGTTATGTTTTTGTTTGTTAAGCGCCAAAATACCTAAATATGCATTTTTTGCATATACGATGTAATCATGAAAAGCATTGCATTAGACATCGATTGTGCACGTTTTATTATAATGATACGATGCAAATGTAAAATATGTTGAAAAAGATTAAGATAACACAAAAGGTATGTATAGTAATAGTAAATGTTAATTAAAAACTTAAATAAAATTATATATTATACGATGACTGTACGATAAGTATCCGTGTTCAACGATTGATGGTGCCACTGATGCAAAATCTGTGTACCATTGTTTAACGCCATCTTTTGAATGACGCCTGTTAAAATTTCAGATGAATTTATCTTGTACAAGTTTTCTTTTGATAGCTGTTTAGATAGACAAGTTTGTGTTTGTTTGCATCCATGAAAATAGCAATATCGGTCAGTGATTTGATTCCTTTTCTTGGATGGGAAGACGTACGAGGAAATCAAAATGAAGTTGCATGCCATTAATGAGGACCATGCACCTTCGATGACTACCATCAGATATTTGTTTTTGATAAAGAGCGCTTAGGCCATCCGATTGAGGTGACTATGGAGGATATGGTTAACAAAATCCATGATATCGTGTGACATTGTAAAAATCACAACGCATATAAAATAACCTATGCGAAAAATTGTGCATAAACAAAAATAAAATCGCATGACAATTTCAGAGCACTGTTTAGACATGTTTAAGCAGAATCCAAAAGAGTTTCTGCGGCGTTTCATGACTGTTGACAAAACATAGATCCATCACTACACGCCAGAAATGAAAGAGCAATCAAAACAGTGGACTTCACCTGGCGAACCTGCTCCAAAGAAGGTGAAAATGGTTCTATCGGTCGGAAAGGTCATGGCCACCGTTTTTTGGGATTCGCGAGGCATCATCTTCACCAATTATTTGGAGAAGAGAAGGATAAACACGGAACAGAACTATGCTGATTTATTGGGTCGATTCGATGCTGAATTGATGAGAAAACAGCCCCATTTGGCGAAATAAAGTGCTCTTTCACCATGACAACGCACTAGCTCACTCGTCCGCAAACGCCACAGCAGAACTAGTCATATTGCGAAACTACGAATTGCTGCCTCATCAACCCTATCCTCCGTTCGATGGTCCGATGTGATTTTTTTTGTTTCCAAACATGAAAAAATGATTTGGTGGAAAGTGGTTCAGAACAGAGGGCTATTTTGCTGAATTTGACAAATATATTTTTTAGATGGCTTAAAAAAGTTTGAATATTGCTGGACTAATTGTATCGAGCTGAAAGGACTGTTGAGAAATAAAAAAATAAATGAAAAATGCATTTCCTTCCCTAACATGGGTGGGGGTACTTATCATACAGCCTTCGTATATGTACATATTGTACATTCAACTTTTATTCATTAAAATTTTCATCAGCGTTTGTTATTTTCACATGCGTGTCACTTTGCTCACTCGAAGTAGATGGTTGAGCTACCGATGAAACGACTGCAGCTGGTTCGTCCACTCTTTTAAAATATGATTTGATGGAAGACTGCACAGTTAGTTTTTTTTTTCATTAAAAATCTCATTATTACACGTCAGTGAATTATAACCACCTCTTTTCACTTTCGCAATTCTCTCCATTTTTGCTCCTGTTCTTCAAACATTGCCAATCCTTTAGAAGTTAACACAAAAGCTGCAGTCATTTTTTGCATTGTAAATGTTCTAGAATGTGAAATTTCAAGTTTTTCTTGAACTCCTGTGTTTAAATTTGCTTCTATAAATATTAACTAATAATGAGTCAAGTTCGAGTTCTATTTCGATTACTCAGTTCAACAACTTTGTGCGTTACATAAATAAATAAAAACTTGAAATTGTGATGTTGGTTATAGCAAATGTTTGTAAATTGAGAACTGCCTGTACCGAATAATATAAATCATTAGTGTATATACATATGTATTTGTATATAAAAAAAAAGTGTACAGTGTCACAAAATAAATGTATTTTTTATTTCAAAAATATCCGCAAGCAAATATTGTTTCATCGTTATTAAATTTAACCCTACTTAAAAGAAGCATTTCTTGTTAATAAGCTACTGAAGGTAAAATGTCATTATTGTTATTTATGTTATTATTTTTACACACATAAAATTTGCATAGTTCCATTACAATTGCCAACAAAAGATAGTGTTAATTTTCCAAGTAAAATTGAAAGGAGAACAAAAGATTTATAATATTTGTTTGTAAGAATTTATAAATAGAATACTAGCTTGTTGTAGTCAAGACAGTTTCTTGGCCGGTGTATATTTTCTATTCATTCTTATATTATCCGTTAGTCTAGATCCTGTTGACCAGTGTGAGAGTACTTTGTACCTGTCATGGGTCTCATCCGCTGTAACCGCCCACTGCCGCTGTAACCTACTTGTGTTTACTTTCCTTAAATTGTATATTCGGGGACTCGTACAGTGTCCAAAGCTTGCATTCTTCAAGTTAGATTGTTTCGGATCATAAAGTTTTTACTAAAATAAACCCATTTAAACATAAATGAACGTTTGCATACTTGCATATAAACTTAAAGGAAGTGGTACATGTTCCGATACCTTCTTAAAGTACGTGAGGAAAAAATATGAATCTTGAAAAGGAAAAGTAACTTCTGAAAGCGAGTTGAAGAATAACCCAATAATATATGGAAGCTAGAATTTATAAGATAATGAATTATATGATGAGATTGTTAATTCCTAAATTTTATAATTGTCAGCCTTTCTTATTTTCTGGGGTAATCCACATTCGTTTAACAGAACTCCTAGGTTCTGTAGAATATCATTTGATTGCAGTTTATTTCTTTATTTCCTTTTTTCATTCACAATATCCATTGTGCATTCCCAGAGTTCATGTCAGCTTGTAGACCGTGCAAAGGATGAATTTTGTTTTCGTACTCGTCTTCAAGATTCTCCACATATTTTCTGTAAATGAGACTTGTGACAATCCTAAACATTTAGCAGTCCAAAGCATATTAAATGTGTGATCATGTTTAGTAATCTCACTTTGGTATTGTATTCAGTTGTGAGTTCTAGTACACATATTATTTTTTCAATCTAAATATTTTACTGTGACGGTCCAAAGAATGAGTTGAGAATATCTTCAGCGGTTTTATGTAACATCGCTCCTGCTTCCAGATACCCAATAATAATAAATATAGGTTAAATAGTGATGGTACTGGTACAGATCCAATTAAGTTGTCACACACACATCGGACTATATAGAGCAATGGTGATGTATACAATAGAGCAATGGTGATGTCCAAAATACTTAATTTTTAAATTTGCAATACTTACCAGAAAAAACATCATTTTAGATATACATATGTGTATAAAATCTACTTATCTACCTTTTTTTATACATATGTTTTTTTGTTTGACGAGTCTGGACATGTTATTAGTGCCCAATAAACATTAAAATGGACTTGTAACTTTCATATTTTGTACTGTCAAGTAAAATAACATCATGTAATTTGAAATAGTATTTATTAACAAAATTGCATTCATAACTCGTTTTAGCCAAATCGTGGACATGTCACATAGGGTATAATGGCACGTGTACACTATAGTGAGACGTGTATTGAAACTTATTTAAAGGACAGTGAATGAGGACCAAGCTGTCTATTGTATTTTGTACTTAGAGTAGAATGACCAACTGATTAATACCAACCTTTACAGCCAAATCTCCCAGAGATTAAAACTATTATCTGCATAACCACATGTACCACCATACGAATTATAATTGATCAAACAAATAAATTAAGCTATATGTACAACTTTGGGCAAAAATATAAGAATCTTAGACCATCCAGGAAAATATTGTGATCTATAGATCAAAAAAACAATAAATTGTGCTCACTGAAATACAGAAAGCTGTAAAGTGGTTTAACATGTAATAAGAGTTTCATTTACTATCATAACCAAGTAATGTTTGTAAATTAATATTGTGACGTTCCTACAACCTTTATTATAGTGTGCTATGTAATTTAGTGAAACTTTTCTGTATTTTTTATTTTTACCAATTATTTTTGTTCATTTGTAATTATGTAAGAAATAAAACAGCTTTATTTACTACATCTTTCTCCATTTACTCCAAATACACCCATACCTCACTTTACAGACACTTGAAGGAATTTCGCTACAACAGAATTGAAAAAACATCAAAAATTTTTGCTTTACGAAAAATAATTATGTATGAATATTTATGGATACCCGTCAATCTACAGGAAATGAGTATCTTCCTAAAAAGACTAATTGAGTCAAAGTATCAAAACTTGATGATATCTACGTTTATTGAATGGGGAAATTTATCATCATTAAATTAAACAATTTTGGATGAAATTTAATATTAAAACTGCATTGGACAATATCAATGAGTCGTGGAAAAAAGTCAACCAACAAACGGTAAATCGTGGATGGAAAAATATTTGGCCATTGATCACGCATAAAGAAAGCGATTTTTCATAAAGCTTTCCTCAAAACACACCACACGTAAATAAAATCTCATTGTAATTAAAATTATTCCACCTTTGTTACACATTTGTAGTGATTAGCACTGAAGTTGTGAAAATCATCTGAGCGATCACAGTTTTAAGAATACCTAATAAATCAAAAAAATATCTATTATTATACCTGTAATTGTAATTAGAAATCAACCAGTTATTCATGGGTATTAGAGTATAGATAATATTTACAGTCGATTCCACTTAATTGGGATGCATCAGGATCGGGCCATTTAGCCCAATTAAGTGGCTGCCCCAATTATTTTCTTTAAATCCCACATTATATGTATTAATAATACACATGTGGGTTTTTATCATCATCGTCCTCTTTATATAATTTTTGATGTTTTGATTAAATGACTTCAACAATTGTATCCTCACAGTCTTCATTTTAATTGTAACATTGTAAATTGTTATTTATTTTCGAAAATTCTTGATAATAGGAACTTCAAACATGTCCTCATTTTTCTCATTGCTAAAAATTCTGGGAATGTCTAACATAATGTGCAAACAGCAAAGCAATTTTGTATAGTGTTGATTTTTATATGAGAAACTATATTGCTGGAAAAGGGAAATTTTTGCACTAATCTCCATGCCCCATGCACAACAACTATTTGGTATTAGGGGGAAGAAATTAAACATTGAAGCTATGTGTATAATATGTATTGTAATCTTAAATTTACTGTCCCAATTAAGCAATGTCAATTACTGATAGTTCTTTGGTTTGGTTTCCGTTTCTTGAGATTTGGCCCAAATAAACGGCTGTCCCAATTAACTGGCGGCCCTATTACCATATATACTTGTGTATATGTTGAGAAATTTTAGTCGTAAACATAAAATTCTTAGACAATCAAAACTCGTTCATGGAAATGACAACGCATCACGGAAGTTATTACGTCATCCACATCCACCTTTATTCCAGTCTGAGCCAGGCGCTTGTCCTGGATGGTAGCGTCTGGAGCATGTGATGCGTTGTCATCTCCAGTGTTGTTTAAAGATCTAGTGAACCGATTTAAAAAAATGTAATTCTGATATACTTCTTTAGTCTAACTAATTAGTGATGTAATGTAATGATGAATTAGAGCCATTGGGTAGCTCAGTTTTAATTTCTGTGGTACCAGTCGGTTTTTGGCCGTGAAATGTGCTGCATGTTTGCCATTTCACATTAGTAATTACGATTTGCGTTAATTAGACTAATTATTAGACTCACTCACTAAGTAATATTAAGAGATATCATATAGGTGGTTTGGTCATATGGAACGGGTAAATGAGGTGAGAATGGTATGAAAGATATATGATGCAAGTGTTGATGGCACCAGAAATAGAGGACATCTGCAGAAGACTTGGCATGTCCTGTTAGAAGCCACAATAACCGGTGAACTTGTATGATAAGATGTATGAATGTGGATGAGGCGACAATTGTGTGTCGGGACAGAAGAGTGTGACCCTCTATCATTTCTGCCTACCCCCGCGATGAAACGGCATGATGGTAAGTAAGTAAGTTTATAAAAGATTACTTTGGTACTTTTGGCCACATGCAAGGCCTAGCAACAGCAATTGGCAACAGCACCAATTGCTTTCTACTAGTAAATTATATAATAACTAATAAGATAAAGAATGTGTCTTTCGTTCGGTCAAAATCCAAATAACACAAAATGATAGAACTCAAAGAAGTGTCAATAAGATCTCGATTTTTTCTGAACTTCGAGTTGTTGAATGTTTTCGAATTCAGGAATAAACACTCCTAATGTCTGAAGAATTTAGAATGAATTGTTACCCATACGCAAAATAGTTTTATTTACTCATTCATTAAAATACACAAAATAACATTATTGATATACGAGATTAGAATTCAATATACTATTGTGTACTGTGGCATAATTATCAATGACAACAAATCTAGTGAGAATATTTCATAAGTGCAGCTTAATTAAATGCTTAATTAGTTAATAGAGTCAACTTATCCACGGGTCAGTGCTAGTTTCAATAAATTTTGTACATTGAATTTTTATGTTATTTTTGAGCACATGAATAAGAATTCCCTTTAATAAATTTAAGGGATTCGTTCCTGTTCATGATTGCTCACTTTTTGATCCAGTTTTTAATTTACATAAATAAATAAAATCTTATTGATTGATATATGGTATTTTTCAGACATGTCATTAATATATGGTCTGCAGCGTGTTCACTTATGGAGATTTAGATTCAAGCATATGGTGTGATATGTCTGTAGTCAATCGTACTCCAGCCATAGTTTAGTATACAGTGCAGCTGCTAGGTAAAATCTAACAAAATTATTAAAATCTCATATTTATATTTCATAATTGTTGGTCAAAAAATAGCCCTCGACTTATAGAGGAGTATATACGGTAAGCGGTATTAATTTGAAATGTATAACATATTGGTTCGAAAATTTGTTATCACAGTACTATGTTGGTATAGCATAATCGGTAATCGGAATGGTGTTATCGGTTTTGGCAAGTTACCCGTTAGCCAGGTGCTTACTATGCGAGGATCCTAAGTGACTATGACTACTTAAGCTCTCTCTATTAGCTGGATTACAAGATATATAAGGATATATGTATAGGATATATAAGATATATAAGGATTATATAGCTGACTTATGCAGGGCAATCGTACTAGGCGCTAGTCCTTCTGCGATTTTCAAGTGTGCTAGGAAACGAGAGTAGAGGAAGTTGAGTCTCTGAAGAATTTATGAGATCCACTTTCTCTGTTGTTGTCCAGGTGCTCCATTTTTTCTAGGCTTGCTTGTATGTGTTTAGGATAGATTTTCTCTAGCTTTCATGTAATAAATTTCTCCTCTAGGGACCAATCTTTTATGGATTCTTCCCACCCCCAATTAACCACACATCGAGATGCATGTCCTGAATTCTGGGAGGGTGACATCCTGTTGCTGTGTTGGTGTAGGGTGTTTAGGAGGTTCGGGACTTCTAGAGGAGGAGCAATGGCTCGTGCTCTTACATCTGGTAACCAAAACACCTTGGGCCATCTCGGGGTCACTAGCATGTACATTCCTGAACACTTTAACATGTGTGTCAGAACATGAGGGATGAGACATGGTGGCCGAAAAACCCACGCCAGTGGGAAATGCCTCGTTCTGCTGAATGCGTTGGGAAACAATGCCTGCCTGTCGCTGGGGTCTAGGGACACATAGTTCTTCACTATATGAGCTGTTCGAGATCCGAATAGATCCACCATTGGAACTCCCCATATTTGAAGATGTTTTTTGTGGCATGGAGGAGAAGATGCCACTCTGGCAATTTTGAGCCTCTCGACAGATGATCCGCTTTGTTGTAACGGCCGGATAGTAACATACTCTCTATGACTATGTCAGTGCCAAAATTCAATACCAAATTCGCTCAACGAACTTTCTTATTTTGTTCTTCGCAAATTGCTATTAGATCTTAAAGGGTCTAAAGTAATTAATGACTTCAAACCAAAAATAACAAAGCGGTTGCTTGATGTGGGTAGAAAGCAAAATGAATCTAATTTGTCATTAGTGCTAACCTAACTAACTACCTATACATTTTTGTATATTACAAACAATATTTTTATAACTTTTTTCAATAATATTTTATAACTTCAGATTGTACTTTTTAACATAACTTTTTATAACTTACTTAACATTATCTTACTTACTTACCTCTAAAAATTACAACTTTTGAAAACTTTACAGGTAATTGCTTTAGAACAGACCACGTCTAGTAAAGTAATAACCTTTATTATTTCATATGTACTATTTATGCTACAAAAAAAATAAAAAAATGTTGTACTAGTCTAGCATCTTCATTATCTGAAATGTAAAGTATAACGTGGCCACCGATCTGGTTCCTCCCTTGTTGCGGAGATATGCCAAAACATTTATTACGAGGTTCATTTTTTACATGTATTATGTACTTACATTGATAAATAATGTCTAACGGTCTGACGTATTACTCTTCCAAATTAATATTCATATAAAAAGTATACATTTTCACCTAGTTAATTACTATGAGTGTTGAGTAATATTTCAAATATCAGACAAATGTACCGAGGGTATGCATATAAAATTTGGCAAAGTAAATACAGTATATCAGTAAGAAAGTAAGACATATATTTGGGGACCCTGCCTGCTACACTAGTAATTTACTGTATTATAGCAGACAGTGTTCCTCCGGTATAGCAGTAAGCTAAGTGCAATGATCAATGGACAAATATATATATAAATGCCATTAGATTAGATACATACTTTATAAAACAGTCTGGTTGTCCGATTGAATGAGTACTGAAGAATTCCTCAAACTCTTGTTCAGCCACATGAACTTTAAAATTGCAAATATTTATTTTTGATTGCTGTACCATACGCTATATATATGTATATATATATATATATATATACATACGCTATAAATATGTATATATATCTATATAAGCATATATAAATGCTTGCTCCTCTGTCCAGCTACATGATATATGATAATTGTCCATCTGAACTCCCCAACCTGTGCCTGCTGCGTCTGTTGACATGAAATGTGTGGAGGATTGTGAATTAGAGAACACATCTCCAGATTGCTCAGCCACCAAAGCAGATCCTTGTTGGGGAGACATTCCCACATGGCATTTGACTGCAGTTGTATGTAACAACAGTGAAGGTTACCCCTAAGTATCACGAAACTGGCAAAATTTAATGATCCTTGGATGGTTTGGTCTCAGGGATCAAGACTTCTCTGTCACTAAGCCTTCGAAGTGCAGCCCGGAGCTTCTGGCATTTGTTCCGAGACAGGCGTTTCATGCCGTATTTGATGTCCCATGTTATTCCTAGGTATTTCAGTTCTTGGGTCGGGATGGAGATGCACTTGGACGTGTTTGACTCCCACTATTGAGCAGGGTTAAAGTGTTCCTTGTCTGGATTTCCAATGTTTCTCTGAACTGATGTGCCAGGAGAAAATCGTCCAGATAAACTACGATTCGAACACCCTTTTTTCTCATGATTCCTACAATACAATTGGAAATGGTGACAAATGCTTGCTGTGCACTGGCAAGGCCGAATGGCAGGCAAGTCAGTTGAAGGGATTGGCCCTTGTAAAACAAGCGAAGAAACTTTCGATAGGATGCCTTTACATATACGTGAAAGTACGCTTGGGACAGATTTATTTTTGTCATCCAATCGTTTGGCTGTAAAAAGGAAAAGTCTTTTGTAATCACGTGAGTGTTGAAGCCTTTTAAGTTGAAGATGGGGCGGTCTGATCTGTTGCCCTTCTTTAATAGGAACATCCGAGAGTGGAAGCCTGAGAATTGGTCTGCTAGTTTCAGCTAAGTCCCTGGGCAAGCATTCCTGTATTTTGACGGGTCATGTCTGAGGAGGAGGTTTTCTCCGTTTCGAGTCGACGGAGCAAATCTCGTGAGACACCACGGCTCTCTGATTGCGTTCGGTTATTGTCAATATCGTGATTCAACATTTTTTTGTGATCGAGCGACGAAAGATCGATGTCAAATGTCAAAGAAGCTATCTCAAATTTATATTCTGGATAAGGAACGGCACTATATAATAAGTTGAAGTTAGTGAAAGTAAACAGTGTTTTTATTTTTAATAAAACATAATCTTTGTTTTAACCTGTCTATTAATTATCAGTCAAACAGAGCCTACTTTATCTTAAACATTCATTTTTAATCTCATTTGTTTTAATTCCCTACATACCAATATTACAGCGCGACTTCCTAGAATCGCCTTCCACATGGTGATCGGGACACGTGTTTCTTGGCAAAACAACTTAACAAAGCAGTTACATTCCACCCATTGTATTCCGCGTTCTCCTCATTTATCTGCTGAAACAAAGGCCCCGGAAGCTACTTGTCTAATTGTGATGCCAGCTACATGGTCTGATCAATAATGCATGTTACTCGACGTGATATATCGTCTAATGTGTGGGTGGACTACGGGTAATTTTTCATCCTTAGATAAGATAAACTATTCTGGTAAGTAAAAAAAAAACCGACCCCGTCTCGTGCGAGTCTTTTTGTTTTATGTCAATACCTTTCTCGTTGCTCGGACCAATGCGGTCGGCGGAGACACATGGTTCTTATGTGTCCGCGATCACCATATATCATATATTAGCATATTCAACTTTATAACATATTCGTACATAATATACAATATATATTCTCTAATTAATGTGACGCAAAGCAAATTAATGTGCCCATCTCGCGCGAATCGCCGTTAACGAAGCCATATGGCGAGCATACCGTAGTTTGAACAAAAGACCTTCGAACCTTGTGGCAGACGTAATTGCCTAGGGATCGTCGATTTAGAATTGCGCAATAACTATTTAAAAAGCTGGCCATCGTCCTTTGTCATATAAGATTAATTATTTTAAAGGGTGAATAATAATTCAGATTCGAGCGTCAGGAATAACGACCAAAAAAGAGAAATTCGTTTTACAATTACAATAAATTCTTAGAATTCTCTTGTCTAAGAAATGACAATTAAGCTAGGGCCGCTCACTAACCCTGACGGTAAATCAAATAAGGGACGAGATAACGGCCGATGGAGATCTCTGGCAAGGACATACAATATTGGGCAGTTGTTTTTTGGACAAACAAAGGGCGCGAACACACAATGGCGACTGCATTGCCTTTTTGTTGAGTCGAACACATGTTCTGACTTTAATATGGAGAAAACGGTTCTGAGGAACATAAGTACATGCAGCACATGTGGAAATAAAATACGTATACATGTTTCCAACAAGGTTAGGATAATATATATGTAGGGATCAGAATTCACCGCCATCTCAGCCGGCATCGACGCTAGCGACAGGGCTGCCGGCTGCCGCTATAGGTATGGCTCGATCCTTCACCGTCAAGCATTCTCTCCTGTTTCATCGCTTCGCAGCGGCGGTCTTGCTGGCCCACGCGCGCCGAGCGAGACCGCCGACTCGCTTCATAATACACGGGGCGCAATTGACGCGGGCGTTTACCCCAGCAGACATCAAGACGAGAGGAAATGCGGGTGACGATACTGCCCTCCGTCCAGTCGAGAATCAGATGTGAGGCCGACTCCGGCAACACAACGCGTCGTTAATATAAGGTAGCCAAAATAAGATTACGTTAATTATAAGATATTCGGCCAGCCCATTCGTGTATTATGTGTTGTAGAAAATAAACAATCAATCTGTGTATAACCATAGTACAATTGACGATGTGATTGATACCTGGGAATAATCGCGGAGCGAAATATTACCAATGTGCGGGGTCCCTTTAATAAAATAATTAAAAGCATCTCTCAAAAAAGATTATCATAATCATCAAACCCCCTCTATCAACCTTAGTTAAAAATAATAGGTACCTATATTACATAAGACTTCATCTGAGGCAAAACCAGAAAAATTGGGATTAAAGATTTTTTTGTAATATTTCCGTGGGAAATCATTTTACCGTTTTATGGCATCACTTTATACAGCTGTCGTTTTCATTTGACGTCTTTTGTCTTTTGTGTTGGCTTGCAAATTTTTGCTAGTGTGGAATTGTGGAAGAGTTGTGTTTTTCCTTAATTCGAAGTACGATAAATGCCGTCGCGATGAAATAGAAATATAATGGACGAATTTTCAAGTAATTCATCGCTACAACATAATGCTGAAATCAAACAGGAAATCGTCGACATAAAAAATGAGTTTGATTCTAGTAGCCAAGATAGCATCGCGAGCCGAAATAGTGGAAATAATTACCCGAGGTGGGCACCAAATTTAACTGATGGCATGCGAAAAAGCGCTTTTTTACCTTACAAACCTGTTCAGTGTACAGTTTTAACTAATTTACAACGAGGTAAGTGTTTCTTTATATTTTCCTTTGTCTAAATGTCAATTTTTAGTATTCGCGTCAGACATCTTTGTTTTCTGTCAACAATGTTGCGACGTTTTTATTTTGATAAATTATATTGATTTGTGATCACCTCCATCCTATAATAATGCATTAACTGCGAGCTTTTCTCTTCTTTAGGTTCCTAAAATAGTGTAATTTCGTCTGGCCTATTCATCTATATGTACATATTTTTATACATAATAATATTGTGTACATATAGACTGATAATCTTTAATGAGTGGGATGTGTGTATGTCTGCATTTATTTGTCAGTAGAATTTTTGATTTCTGATGGAATTTGCAGAGTTGTTTATGTGGAATGACAACATTGGTTTTGTTTTCCACAACATTCATTTTGTTTTCCATAACATTGAATAAATGGAACATGCTATCAAAATAATATTTGTTAAATGTTTTCACTAAAATTGTCTCATCATTTATTTATTTAACATTGTACCTCACTATGACATTTTTGTAAGTATTCAAGTTAATAATTAACATAATAATGTTTTAAATAAAAAAATAATGATTATTGATAATTGTTTTTTTTATTTTTTACTAATATTCATTGTTTAGAGCAAGAAGGTCACTTGCTTCGATGTTTGCATTTCGTGTGCACCTGCATTTTTAATGATTAATAGAAGACTTGTTGTTTCTTGGAGATTCTTTTGATGCATTTGTGATTGTATTTAGTTTTTTTTGCGTATTAAAGTTATGACTTACGCTTCAGGAAATACTCAAGCTAAAACACCAGAACTACAACTACCTGACACCAGCTTCCACAACAGAGCCGGTCGAGGTGAAATAACTAAAGACGAAATAATGCTTGAAAAGGATGTGGATTGTTTGGATGAGAATGGTCTCACCGGCTTGCATTGGGCAGCGTCCTACGGACAAGTCGCAGCAACAACCAATTTAATCAGGTATTTTATTTTTGTTTATTTGCGTTAAACCTTTTCAACTTATTCAGAAATTAAATAATGTCTGCTTTGTATATCGTATGTTTTAGGTATGGTATATTACCGATGACTTTTATTTTTAAATAATTAAAATGTGTAAAATTTTAACAGGCTATATAAATATTTTTACTATATATTACTGGTGCTGCGAAAGTAAAAATAAGTGTAGTTGAAATTCTTCAGAATTAATAGCCAAAGTAAATACGAGAGCTCTGAAAAGTTTCTGACTTAACAAAGAAACAAAACTTTTTTTTTTTAAAATTTATTTTTATTTTTCTACATAGTCTCCTTGTAGGTCTATACACTTCTCCCAGCGATGTATCCATCCCTTTAACCCGTTCAAATAGTACTTGGAGTCTTTCTCTGCAAAATAGTTATTTATAAAGGTGATGATCTCCTCATTTGACAAAAATCTCTGTTCTCCGAGCGAAACTTTTAGCTTAGGGAACAAAACAAAGTCGCTGAGGGCTAGATCTGGTGAGTAAGGAGGTTGGTCAAACAGTTCAAACCGTAATTCATAGATTTTCACCTGGGCAACTGCTGAGGTGTGAGACATAATATTTTTTTTCTGCAAATGTGGTTTTTTCCGCAATTTCTGCCTTCAGCCTGTCAAGTAATGGTGCATAGTATGTTCCTGTGATGGTTTTTCCTTTTTCAAGATAATCGATTAAGAGAACTCCATGACTATCCCAGAAAACAGTCACCATCACTTTTCCAGCCGATGGAACAACCTTTGTCTTTTTTGGAGCCAATTCTCCCTTTGCAATCTACTGTTTTGACTGTGTTTTTGTTTCTGGAGTATAATAGTGTATCCAAGTTTCATCTACAGTAATTAATCTGAGCCAAAACTCTGATTTATTGCGCCTAAACTGCGCCAACAGAGCGTTGGAAAAGTTCATTCAAATACGTTTTTGGTTCAGAGTGAGCAAACGCGGCACCCAACATGCGGCCAGCTTTCTCATGCCTAAATTTTGATTCAATATGTGACAAACACGTTTTTTGAACATGTTCATAATCTCTGCTATCTCTCTAACCTTAATTCAACGGTTGTTTATCATCATTTGGTGAACTTAAGCAATGTTATCATCAGTGGTTGCAGTTTTTGGCTGTCCCAAACGTTCACATCCCAAAACGTTTTGGCTGTCCCAAATCGTCACCCAAGCTGGTATGGCCAGATTTAAATTCAGCTGCCCAAAATTTCACCATGCTAAATGATGGTGCAGAGTTCCCGTGCGCAGCGTCCAACTCGTCTTTAATTTGTGTAGGCGTATTAAACTATTACTTAATGATAACTCGATACCCGATTTTTTCTATTTTAACAAAAACACTCACATTGACTCACTGAAACAATTGTCAAACAACAACTTGGTACGTACTTATCAAAGCATGTGCAGACATGTTCACCATCTTCATGTTGAGGTCGGAAATTTTTCAGACAGCCCTCGTATGTCACTGAATAAATGTAAAGAACAAATCTTTCTTTCAAAAAAAACAGATCTATCGCTGGGACTTGAATCTGCGATCTTTCTATCACTGGTGGAATACTCTTTAGATATGGAACTAATAAGAGTGATAAAGCCCAGCTTATCACCATATAGTTTCTCGGCTCCTCTCTAGAACCGATTATTAGTATTTTGTTTGTCTTAGAAGCGAATGAGTTTTAATCAGTTGAATCTATTTTTAAACAAATTGGATGGATCGCTCAGAATAATACACATAATTTTGACATTTAAAAGTTTTATAGTTTAGATGGCAGTGTAATGCCCATGCTACGATTAAATTCACATATTCGAAATTGTAAGATGTAGACATACTACGTATCGCCAAACATTTGAGGAAATTTTTTTTACACTGAACTCCGTACAGTCATACTACTTTAGAGGTTCATAGAGATTAAGATAGATTTGAAAATACAAACATCTCTGGGCATCTTATTTATGATATTATAATATACAGTAGAACCCCGTTAATAAGAATATCTATAGAATACTTAACCGGCGGCAAAGTGCTGCTGACACAGTCTGGCACGATTGCCCACCGACGACACGTCCTCCGTTCCGTTGCCCCGCCACGGTGCTCAAGGTCGGCGGGGATGACACCGAACACCGCTAACTTGCTCATCTACTGATCGCATTTTTCGCTCTTTATATTTCATTTTTACACACATATCTCCTGTACTCTGTTCTATCCTTTGTCACAATAAATGACTACACATATTTTACATCTCGAGAATGCAGTATTTATTATACTAATACAAAATCCTGATGTAATTTATTATATATGTGTATATACTACTGAAACTATTTAGGGTGAATATTAAATCAATTTTTGTAATAAGTAAAGATCCTAACCTTAAAATGTTCTCTAGAAATGAAGCAATCATTAAATAAAATACACAATAACTAATAACTATAACACTAAATTAAGAATAATGAAAACAAATTTAAACATTTTTAATTGTCAGGTATGTTTTGGCTTGAAAAAATCATTTATTTTGATTTGTCTCGTTTTTTGACACTTTCGCAATACAAATTTTACCACCGCATCGAATGAGCGCATGTGTCTCGAAACACTGGAATAATAAGATCAGTTAAGAATAATTCAAGGAAAATGAAGGTTATTAACACAACAAACACGGTTATTAGAAATATAATCGTTCATAAATATGTACGTGAAATAATACGAAAAGTCGATCATTAAAAACACAGTTATTAGTAAAAATAATCCAAAGGGCCAAACTGCCAAAGCAACCAAGTGAACAAAGCGTACCCAGAATTCCCCAATTTTATCGCGACATAATATATGTATACATAAAGGAGGTTGCACACAAAGTAGGC
This sequence comes from Eubasilissa splendida, assembly GCA_031772225.1. Classification (NCBI taxonomy): domain Eukaryota; kingdom Metazoa; phylum Arthropoda; class Insecta; order Trichoptera; family Phryganeidae; genus Eubasilissa; species Eubasilissa splendida. The sequence goes on along the minus strand of CM062845.1, from coordinate 13,899,465 downwards.
TCAGAGGCGGGCTGTGTCAGCAGGTATCGCGAAATACACAAAGAACGCTTCACACGTGCGCGCGCAGTCAAAAAACTGCGCACTTTGATAATTTTTTATAACTTACTCAAAATTTTCAAATTATGTGACGTAAAAATGTATTGATTTATAACGCGAGGGTCATAAAATCATTTTGTACTACATGTTAATGGGGTTTTCATTTTAAAGTGCTTGATTAAGTATGAAACTGACGGTCTTAAAGAAAAATTTCTAATTATATCGAATTTCTAATTTACGCAGTTCTATTGTAAATAAAGGTAACTTTTCGCGATTTCTTTTCACAATTATGTTGTTGCTATATTTTTGGTATAAACATAACACGACAGGTTAATATTTTTCTTTGCACAGTAATACTCCGTTAATTTGTAACTCACGGGAATGAAATTTAAAAAAAAAACCTAATTATGAATAATGAGAACAATTTTTTCGAAGGTAACAAAAAAAATCGGGTCAGTTTTTGCGTCCACATTTTTGCGCGCGCCGCCGCTGTCATCATCACGATTTTCAAATTAAAACATGGCGACTGTCTATTATTTCAGCTTTTTATGTGTCGAAATATTAATCAAATAGCCAATTTCTCCTGAATATGGAAGGTATTTGGTGACGTGGCGAGTTCAATTTAAAAAACTGCCATCTTCGAGCGATTTACCAGTGCTTGACGTAACAAAATTACGGACATTTTAATTTGCTTAGCGGACAATCTCGCCTTTTCCATCAACATTGGGTGAGAAATTGAAATATTAAAAATAATGAAAAACTTTTAAATCTCCATGCTTCGTTGACGTTTATTATTTTCCCATGATTTTTTAAGTTTGAACTCCGGAGATATTCGGGATTCAAATATTCCCACTAATTTTATCTTTGACATCAATTTTTGTCAGTTTTTAAAATAAGCTCTATTTTTTCAAATGGTCAATGATTTACACGAATTACAAGATGTTTGTGCCATTTTAGAGAACGAAATGTTATGTATTTAAATACAAAGGTTTCAGTTTCTTAAACATAAAGCAATATTTCATTAACCATCAACCGGATATACCTATAATCAACAAAACTGTCGCGCACAATTAATTTATAAATTAGAAGATTCAATGAAAATTGTTCAAATTATTTTAATAAGGGGTTACAAGGATGTGTTACAAGGGATACATGATTAACGCTCCGACAATCACTGTCGAAATAACAACAAATCTTATAAAACGCACTGCAGAATTTGGTATTTGCAGTTCGGCTGTGGCCCTGTAAGCTCTAAGCGCGTCGTTATTGTGATACGGAACAGAACCATGATTTTTATACAATTTTTAGCCCATTTTTATACATTGCATAAATTCATAGTTTATTTCGCACAAAGGTAATTTAATGTACCGCACTAAAATAGCATATTGGGGGCTGTATCGGAACGTCTTCAAGCGTACTGTAAAAGCTCTTTGATATGAAATTGAAGGGATCAAAATTTAAAAAAAAAGAAAAGATTTTCGAATTAGTTTCGAAAGTTTATAAATAAGTACATTTATAAATAAAATAAAGTTATTTATAAATGTACTTCAAATACAGACAGTTTTCGATTTACGAACGAGTTCCGTCCCTTGAGGTCGTTCGTTGTATGTTTTTGTTCATTATGCGTCAAAACACGTAAACATGCATCTTTTGCAATCATATAAGTTAGCAGTCATTTATGCATATGAAAAGCAATGTATTAAACATCTAATTTGTACGTTTTATTATAACGGTACGCTATGAGCGTAAAATAAGTTGAATAAATACTAATATAAACAAGATTTGTATAGTAAGAGTTTATTTTAATTAAAAACATAAATAAAATTATATTTTGTATATACATATATTGTACATTCAACTTTTATTCATTAAAACTTTCATCAGTGTACTTTCTCGTGGTACATGGTTGAACTTCCGATGAAACAGCTGCGGCTGGTTCGTCCACCCTTTTAAACTATGACGGTGATCTGCGTAGTTAGTTTCTTTTTTCATCTCATTATAAGATGTCAGTCAATCGTAAATGCCTCTTTTCACTTTCGCAACTCTCCATATTCGAGTCCTGTTCTTTAAATATTGTCAATTCCTTAGAAATTTACTTAAAGGCTGCAGCCATTTTCTGCTTTTTTGCTTCTATTTCTATTAATTCATATGTTGTCAATTCCTCAGAATATACTCTTTTACATCAGCCGAGTCAAGTTCGAGTTCTATTTGATTGCCCAGTTGGACAACTTTGTGTTTTACGTAAATAAATAAAAATCTTAAAATTGTGGTGTTCGCGAACTGCCTGTATAAATTTTCTCAAAACATTTTTAAATACAATGTATTTGGATAATGTTGCATTCATTTTTGTTAAAGTCCACCACCTCTATTTCGTAAACTTTTTGACTTGCCACATATTGACAAGCATGTTGAACCTTGAATTAAATCTGTGGCTCCAAAATCATTAATCTCCAATTCATTAGCCAATGATCGTCCTTTCTTGTTGGGAATTGGACCAGAAATTGGAATATTGGTCACACAAAAATGAAAAAAAAATTCAAATTTCCAGCTTTTCGCGTTTTGCCAGGCGAATGACCCGACGCGCGTTAGTTTACTTCAACTTATGATAAGATTCTTCAATTTTGACGCGATTTTTCAATATTGCTGAAACGGAAGAGCTGGCGATGCCACATTTTTTCGTGATATTTTCCCTTACTGTCAATTTTACTGTTTACATCTTTAATTAAATCTATTTTCTTAGAAATTGCTAATGTTTTATACATACTGTGACCTGACGCCATTTAAAATTAAAAATTGAACATTTATGTATATATTACGCGAAAAGTTGAATTATTATTGAAAGGGAAGCCTCAACGAAGAATCTAAAATCTCTTAAAGAGTATCAGTTTTCACAAAATTCACAAATTAAAGTACATAAAAGAGTTAATATGTCAGTCAGATGACAGTAATATTTGTATTATATAATTGTTTTAAATGTAGAAAAACACCAAGATACGCTATAAAAATGACAATTTGAACTCTACGAGACAGGCGCGCAAGATGACAGAATTTCGACTTAAGTCGTATTTTGGCAAGATTTCCATCTAGGGATTAGGGCCGGTCGTGTGATCAGCAGTAACATTTTACTAACGCTATTGGTACATCAAACTTACTACTCTCAAACAATATATATAGATGTCTGTGGGCGCGACAAATAATCATGAAATATGCTTTATTTTATGCATTATTTATGAATTTTTTCGCCTAGGCGTTCGAAATCTGTCGCATTGGTGGTGAAATTTTTTCGTATTATGTATTAAACAACGAGATCATCATCGGACGAACTCTCATCACTAAAATAGCGGGATATTGAATGATTAATTGTCGGATACTGCAACTTTCAAAGTATCAATATGTACAGCTGTGAAAAGTCTGCCATATTTAACTATTGATTCTCGTTTTTACTATCGTATACTGGAGAGTAAAATGAGTTTACTACTGGATGTTACTAACAAACGTTACATGAGAAAATTCAATCATCCTTGCGATGTGACCGAAGAAAACGAAAAATAACCAAATAAAGTGTGATATTATGTATACCGCTGTATTATACCCACTTACATCTAACTAATAACTTAACCTAGGCGCATACAAACTATCCTGTCCTAAGCTGTCCATGATTACGGAAGAAAACATTATTTGAATACCGGGCGAGTCCACTATCCGAACGACATTATCCTTCCCTGCTTTTATTTAATTACTCTACCGGTACGCCACTGCAAAGGCGTTAGGTAAGTTATTCTCCTTTATATGATCGTCAGATCACCGATCTTGTTGCTGTTGCGACGTATGCGAGTATTCAGATGGCTAACGAAACCAGAATCGCTGATATATTGATTGCGTCAATTGACATCTCTGTTTATCTCGTGAGGAAATTCCGGCACCTATGACCCGTTTAAGCAACACCTTTGACACCTTTATCCCTGCTTCAAATATTCCGCCGGAGTTAGGACAGCATTGAACACCCGTGCAATACCGCGCCGTGTACGTTGAGACTGCAAATTCTCCTACTTCGTAGGTATTTTTGAACATCGTTAAGATGTCTATTGATTCCTACGTAATCCGTTCCACAATCAGAGCGAATCAATGGAAGGTAATCCCCGTCTAGACGCGAACCGGGATAAAGCCGACAAAAATCAATCGGTTGTGAGATCAGATATAATTTCTAGGTGTATTGTACTGTACTGCCTTCGTTGCCAGGCATACAGAGATATGACTTTAATATTTTAGAATTATGTAATCTGCTTGTCTTTATATTAAAAGTTCCTCCGAAATCCGATATTCGAACCCGGTCTGGGGGCAAATCTGCCATTTGAGGCACTGTGGGTTTAGCCTTTAATCTGAAGCAAGTAAGATATTTAAAAATACGACTGCGTATGGCACGTCTCGCCGAGATTATCCGATGTTTTTATCGGAGGATTGCATTGCAACTCGGTCGATCTCGCGCGACAATGAATTTTATGATAATTATCGACTGTCAAATCTGCAAGACGGGAGGACTTAGGTAATTTCGCATCGTGTTTTAAATTCGAATGTCGTAATCTGTCGCCAACACGAACGATTCCATCGCTATACAGAAACGGAAATAACCCGAGCAAGCAAACTTGCATAATGCTTGTCATTATGCAAGTTTTCATTTTCCTCACGAACGTCTTGTGACTGAACAAACCTTATCAAACATTTCAGCGTGTTGCGTAATTCATCAACTGTCAAGGGGCCCAATTACGATTTTTCATATTGTGACTAAAACTTAAACAATATGTTATAAATACGAATTAAATATATTCATTAGAAAGATATACATATAAAATCAATTTTATCGAAAAATATTATTGTTGCGCAACCGGGATTCGAACCTGGATTTCTTTCCTAACCGGGGAAGGTGCATTATCCAACTATGCTATAGCGACAATATTTTTAGCTACATTTTTCGAACCTATATGTTATCTTTCTGATATTAATACATTTAATCGTTCCGTTATTTGAAAGAGCCATCTACCTTATTTTTACAGAATCTCAAATACCTTTGAGTAATCTGATAGCAGACGCCAGAATTATCAATTCATTTTTATTAAATTTTGTACACATTGATACAACTTTATTATTAGGAGAACACATTCTTATTGTGAAGTTGTAATTATTCAGAACATTATTTAATTCATATTTAAAATATCACAGACATATGTTCTGAATTATTACAACTTCACAATAAGAATGTGTTCTCCTAATAATATTTTGCAACATTCTGTAATGTTCTCAATGAACTAAAACATTCTAAAAATGTTTCATCCGTAGAAACATGATAAGTAATGACCTCGGTTTTACGAAAACCAGGTAAATCTTCTTGTGTCTTAGTAAAGCATTGGTTTGGCCAATGTATTGGAGTTTGGAGCAACCATTGAGGTCTCCACCAGAGATCGGAAATCACCAGCTCAGATGGTAACATTCCTCAAGATACAGGGTCAACGCGGTTAAGTCGTGAGGGCACATGCCTGCATGTTGAATTTTCAGTTATAAAATTTCCGTAATCCGATTTCCTTCGTACGTCTGTATCCATGATAAGACGATTGACGAATCTGACTAACAAAGAATACTATCGAACGATATTGCATCATTAAATGACGAAACAACAATTTTTATCAATCGCGAAAGTAAAACCGCGTCGTTCAATTCGAGTCTAGGTATTGTCAATTTTGCGCGTACTGGCGCTATTCGAGATTTTACGATTAATACGTGTACCGATGCTCCTCCCTCTTGATTCACGGTCCTACAGACGATCCATCTGAGAATCCATGAAGCAAAATTTCACGGAAATTATCTGAAAGAATTGTACGACTCAAAGAAATATTACGAATATTTTCCAAGTCGCCCGCAAACGTCTTCCATTCTGGCACAATTCCTATCGGTGATGCTTCATCCTACGGGGTGTGAAGTAGTCACAATTTTTTCAAAATTAATTTAGCCTTAAACGTACAATACCAACGACGAGTGGTCGTTAGACTCTTCCTTTGTGACCGCAGATACAGATACCCATTATTGCGTAACCGAAAATAGTACCATGAGCGCAAGGTAAACCATTACCAAAACGTACGAAATCTCCTGTGATCACATTGTTATATATATCTGCGCCGATCAAAATATCTATCGGGCCAGGCATATTAAATCTTTCATCTGCCAAAACAAGATATTTGAAACGATTTACTGCACCCAGCGCAACAAAACTAGCCGCACCCACTAATTAGGTACAAAAATTCCCATGAAGCGTCAATAAAACTCAACATAGGTAACGGGAGAAAGCGGTCCGCTTCCGAGAAGGGCAATTGTGGGTTATTAGTTTTAGCGAATCGCAATGTCTACGAGACTTCAACTAAGCGAGCAAAAAAAAGCAATGATAGTCGAGTTATCAAAACAAAACTTTTCTGATCGTCCTATAGCACGGCTAATTCAGTGTAATGAGTCAAGGGTAAGAAGATTTCTCCAAAAATTTCAGGAAAGTGGGAATTTACTTAAAGCGTAGTATTTCGAATCGAGGTGATCATATTTTGAAACGGCTTTCTTTAAAAAGTCGTTTTGTTTCCGCTTCAGTGGAACTCCAAGACATCACTAGTGCTAGTATTAGTGTCAGCAAGAAGACCCGCAAGAAAACCTCTATTGACCAAGGAAATAAAAAAAAATGACTGCAATGGGCCAAAGATAGGAGAGGGTTGTTTTTTCTGACGAAACAAAATTTAACTTGATTAGTCTGGACGGTTTGCAGACAGGGCGTCGGGGATCTGGAGAGAAGTACAGCGATGGATGCATCGCACCCGCGGTGAAATATTCTCCATATCTCACGGTGTGGAGATGCATCACATCACTTGGTGTTGGCAATCTTATTGTGCTGGAAGGATCAGTGAATGCCGAGATATAAAAAAAACAATTCTTGAAGGTGTTTTGCCAACAACTAAGAATTTGACTAAAAATTTTGATGATCCAGTATTTTAGGACGATTCTGCGCCTTGCTATCGTACCCGCTCTGTAAGTTAATTGTCATGAATCTTTAAAATTTATTTGTTTTTTTTACTTAGTGTACATTCTCAACACTAAATTCCTTTAAAAATTTTCACAGGCATCACAGTTTAAAGAATTGTTGGGATTGAAATCACTTTCATGGCCAGGAAACAGTCTCGATTTAATTATTATTGAAAATCTGCAGTCCATAATGGGTAAAAATATCTACAAAAAATCGCCCAAAACTATTAAAGAATTAAAAAACATTGTAGAATGCGTGTGGTATGAAGAAATTACAGTGGAATACATACACAATCCTTATAAACCAATGCCGAGACGTATTCAGAGTGTAATCCGTTTCAAAGGGGTCAAACAAAATATTGATTTTTAATGTTTAAAATAATAAATTCGCTTTAAAATTCTTCTGATTTAATTTAATTAAAAATATTAATGTCAAAATTAAATAACACATCGATATAGAAACGACCTAGAGATCGTTTTGAATTAAGAATGAGTGATTTAGTTGGAAGAGATATTTCCTAAGTTTTTCCTAATAAATGTCGTCTTCAATGATGAAACCCTTGGTGCTGTTATGCTATACAATGTATATTTATTAAAACTAAAGTATGTACATGTGTTGCTTTATTTACATCAAATATAACGGTTAGCAAAACACAGGTGATAAAGTGAACAAAACTGCCGAAATTATATTTTCAATAGGTGTGGCTATTTTTGTTGCGCTGGGTGTATATGCTGAGGAATCAACATTTTCGGTTGATCATTCGTGATCTTGTCAATAATCATACCGGAATTGTTCCGGTCCGCGATTGTAATGTCGGTAAGACCCCTGGTCTTACGTCATGTTTGGCCTCCCAGCGCCGTTACTAGGATTTCCACCATGGAACATCTAAGGGAAAGCTTACGCACACAGTCCTCCGTAACAAAGGACTCCTGTGACGCGCTGTTTAGAAGGCAACGGACTTTCTGATAATTCCCGCTGGAGTCACGAACCCGCGCTGTGACGGTCGCCAAAATGACCGTGTTTAATCTCGGAGATTCTGTAGACAGTGAGACAGTGAGATGAATCGGAGTGTTATGCTAACTTGTGGAACAAATTTTACAAAGCATTGTGCTTCTACAATCCTTGATGTGATTGCCCTTTAAAACATGAAAAACAAAGACTCTTTCATTGTATAATATTTTTATGATTGGAAAATGTTTACTTTTTAAAACTGTTACATCTGAACATTAAATGAAAAGTTTCATTACAAAATACACACCTTTGAACGACACCGTTATCCGAAACGTGAAATACCGTTTTAGGAGACCTTCTGTTAGGTATTGCTTGCTGATTATAATTTGGTTTGTTTACAATTGTTAACTAAATAACTTACCATTGTACCGTTTCTCCGCGGGGGTAGGCAGAGGGGATAGAGCGCCACACTCTTCTGTCCTGACACACAGTTCTCGCCTCATCCACATTCATACAAGCTCATCTATTATTGTTATTACGATTGTTACAGAATCTAAAGCTCTGCACTGGTTTTCCAAAAAACATGAGATCCGAAAATTTCGGAAATTCCTTTTGTGTATTCTGTATTTCAAAATTTGTACGTAAATCGACAGTTAATTTTTTAATAATTATATGCACTAAAATAAAATCCCAACGCTGGGTGGGTAGATTCAAGGAGTTCAACGTTTGGATATTTTCCTTTAGGGAGTCGACGAAATCACGTAACTCCAAGATATTACTTTTTGGACGTAGCGACAATATATATTGTAAGTTTAGTATTGTAAAAACATTCACATATCAAATTGTATGCCATATTGTAATTAGATTCTGTTATCGACAAATGCTTAATGATTCTCAAAGTGTCCGTTTCTAGACCTGAAAATAGATAGTGTAGCTTTTCTATTTCACTTAACAAATTATTCTCGTGAATGGTCTTATGGAAAATCGATATGAAACTGGGAAAGCCTATATAGTTTCCTCAAAATCGCGACAGATTGATCTTGGGTAAATATGTATTTTGGTTAACCGCGTCCGTGAAAATCAGTTCAGTTTCCGGAAATATCTCCGAATATATCCCCTTTATCTCATAGTACGTGTTCATGAAATCTGTGAATTTTGTCCGATGATATTCTAAGTTGAAATCTTTAGAACACCCAGTTTCTAACGCGATGTGAGAATCAACAAATTCAATTTTAAAAAATAATTTAGTTTTAGAATCACCATCTCTGGTTAAATTGGGGATCTGAAGAAAATTGTTCAACAGCGTCGACAGATTATACTTTACCAATTTCGACATGATCAATTCCTTAATTTAAAATTACGATGATATACAATATTATACGTTATAATTTGTTTTCAATAATATACTATAATATATCGTCTACCCGTTGTACCATGGAACATTCACCGCCACGCGCAATGCCCAATGTCCGCGCGGTTAAATATTATATTATATCCACGAAATATTATTACTTGTGAAACGAATGATAAAAATAATGTTTTTTATCTTACAAATACCTATAAATGTAACAAGTAATATGATTTCCAAATACCTTTGAACGAAAATAATGATGTGATAGCCGATATATATCTCGGCTCGAAAAAGTACCAGAAATGTTGCGTATAAACATAGATGTCGGTAGAATCTCAGGACAGGAAGGAATAGACACTTACACCACCAATCCGGATTCTGCTGGCACCTCCAAAATGTGGACTGTATATTTTTCACTCACTATGTCTGTCAAGGGTTCACACAAAGTATAGACGTATAAGTTTCGAGATTTGTTTACCAGTATTAACTGTTTCGTACACGTTGTAACCGTACTGGTTAATGGTCGCCAATCGACTGCTTGGCGGAGAAGGGAAGGGGGGAGGGAAGGCACAGTGCGTTATTTTCGTTCAATGATTAATATATTTATGCACAAATAAATATATATCCCAAACACATACGTTTTTTAATAATATATTGTATTTACTCGCATGCTTTGAGGATTCAGCTACGATTTAAAATCAAGTTTGATATCAAAACCGCAATAATTTCTTACTAAATAATGTTTATATCGATTCAATTAATTGCTAAGTTTTTTCACGTCATTTCGCCGGTCGCGAGCGGCATGATAGATGTCGAATCCGCGCGGTTGTAATTTTCTTTAAAAAATACCGAAAATATATGTTTGCACGCATATTTTATCCACAATATGAATTAATATTGAACTTATTTACAATAGTAGCAAATTTCTTAAATTAGATGTTTTTTTTACTGATTTTAAGGGAAAACAACGTTTTCTTGAACAAAGGAAACATTTTATGTGTGTTATTTTTATGTAAATTAAATATGTCTGTTTCATAATTGCGTACTATTTATGAAACAGACATGTCACCAAAACGGCAACATAGCATTTTAAATCATAATACAATTTTAAACAAAATAATAAATTGAAGCTCTCATAATAATTTTAAATTTAGAACATTGATTTAAGCGACCATTTAAATACATATATGTAGGTACTTTGTCTGATTTCAAAACATATTAATTTATATATGAATTAGGTACTCCAATAAATTATTTAATTTTCGATGGATTAATTCAAATGACAACACACATTTTTATTTCATTCCATATATCAATTTGAAAAGACTCCAGATACGAGTTATCGACACTTGTATTGAATGCGAGAAAATTAACAATTTTATTGTCGTCTCTTTCTATTCAAACCTTCCTCTCTCGCATGATTTACGTAACAAATAATGTAATTAATTATTTCACTGATACTTATAAAAATTTAACTACAATATTAGCCTCATTTTGAAAGCATATGTAATTCGTATAATGAGCTTTTACTGTATTATGAAGCCAGTAATTGTTCTCTGATGTTTTGTTAGAATGAATTTATATTGTCAGCACATTACATTGTAAATCTAGCTTTCAATAAAAATTACATAATGTATTTTGTTATCGTATGATCGTTACAATGTTAACAAGGCCAAATTCAAGCAGTGAAAGTGTTAAAAAGAAATAGGAAAGTGCTCAGTTTGGAATTGCAAATTATTTAAAGAGTAGAAATGACAATTTGGTGCTGTAACAATAATTTGACAGAGTTGAGTGCTCGTACGAAATAAAGAAAAACATAAAGAAAGTATTCAGTTTTAATTTAGTAATTTTTGAAGAAGAATATTGCTAATTTTTTTAAAATATACAATGTTTTTTAAAATTATTCAAATTTAATTACAAACATTTAAAGTCTTGTTATTAATTTTCCCCGCCTAATGTATATTTTTGCTTAACGTGGATTGTCTGGGAATGCATCCGCTTTAAGTGGGCTCATCTGTATTTTGTTTGGTTTCAGCATCCTCAACACAAAATTACAAATGTTTTATGTTTGACATTTTGCCCTTGGAAAGTGTAGAGAATGTTTTCTCATGTGTTGTATGTCATGTGGTATTTTAGTATCAGATTGTATGAGAATGAAAAGGGACTGGAATTTTATTACGTAAATGCGTAAATCTGGTCTTCACGGTATTATAGTGTTCAGTTCCCTACTAATTTTTTATTTTAATATTAATACTTTGTTTTCATCTAGAAAAAAAATAATTTATTTTCAATGTTTCTTGATTTGCATTTAAGGTGCGGTGCTTCAGTGAACTGCGTAGGCCTGGAGGGGGAAACAGCTCTTCTCCTGGCAGCAGCGGGCGGACACCATGATGTAGTGAGAATATTACTGAAGGAAGGGGCTGATGTCAATCATCAAGATAATGTAATGGACATATATTTTACCGTACTGCAATTTATTTTTTAAAATATTGTATCTTAGAATATTCTTTCTGAAAATCAGCAATGATTTCTTAATAATTTAGATGTAAGGTATTCAATTAGTTTAACCCCCTTCCGGCTAAGAGGTATATATATCTATCTCAAAACCTTCCACCACCGCCAGTGACATAATAATCTTGCGCGGCATAATCTTTATTTATCTGGCACATCCTTGTATATTACCTTTACATTTTGTGTAGCGACACCTACCGGAGATGTTATTTCAGCCTCTAAATACGAATATATACAAAGAACTCTGAATTTTGAATTATTTCAATGTACAATCAATCATAATTTTTGTCTGTTTTTAGGAAAGCTTGGAGTTAACTTAAAAAATTGAGATAGAATTATAAATACAATTACATAGGGCTGTCCAAAATCGAGTTTAGCTTGGAAAGTATAGGATAGTGCAATTTATGCAGTGTGTTAAATTTAGCATTTCTCTTTTGTACATATTAAAACATTTTTAATTAAACTTTCGGCAATTAGGTATACCAAAACAAATATTAGATATTACTTTTTAAATGTGATCTTTATTTGAAGTATTCTTAACAAAAAATTATTAAATAAAAAAAAATGAGAAATCGTATCGGAGAAAAATAGTTGTCTGTATAATATTTCTGGTATGTACATATTATAATTAGAAGAATACATAAATAAAACAATATATTATGATGTGGCATATCATAGACAATTCCAATCTTTGTCGTATTTGAAATATGTTATCTATTAGCAAGATTTTTATAAATGATTGATTAAATATTTATTCAGAATACATTAAGCGTACCAGGAAATTTATTGTTATAAATGTTTAAAAGTTTTAGAACTACGTAGTTATTCATCCACGTCAGTTTGTCATGACTGAGGATCGCGATCTCCACAAACTCTCAACCTCTTGACTATGCTCCTCCATTTTTCTCGGCATCCTGTAGATCTTAAGGCTGTCACCAGAGAAGTGCCTGTTGCCTTTTTTTGGTCAGTTCGACAGGTGGGGAATCTTTCTCATTCTCTTTGTCCTTCGACGTGGCCCACCACAATAAGTTTTTCCAAGATGTCTTCCCTTCTCGCAAGATGGCCAAAAAATTGAAGGATTCGTCTCAAGAGTATGGTTGAGAGATTGTCCTTGATCTTCAGTTCCTGCTGAATGGAGACATTTGTGCGTCTCGCTGTCCACAGTATGCACATGTGTCTCCAGCACCTCATCTCAAAGGCATCAATCCGTCTTCTCTCCCCTGCCTTCAGGGTCCATGATTTCACACCATATAAAAACATAGAATATACCAGAGACTACAAGTCTGACCTTCGTTGTCTTGGAAATACTATGGTCTTTCCATATTTAGTCAAGTTTGGACATATAACTTTTCGCCATACCTATGTGTCGTTTAATTTCTGGTTCGCAGCTACTGTCATCAGTAATTATAGACCCGAGATAATTGACATTGACAATTTCAAAGTCTGGAATTATCTATCATCTGCTTGTGAAAGCTGGTTATGTGGATCGATGATCATTAGCTTTGTTTTTGCTTCATTTATCTCAAGGTCCAATTGTCTACTTTCTTCTTCAATGCTCAGAGTAGTGCAGGCATTTCTTCTTCTGATGTAGCGATCAAAGATGTATCGTCCGTGTATCTAAGATTGAAATCTTTCTGCCTCCAATTACTCCACCATTGGAATTTTCTGTTTTTTCTTAGTTACGTAATAAAACTCAAGCGCATTTCTCACGATGTATTCTCCATATATGTTAAAAAGGTCTGGAGATAATGTACACATCCTTGTCTGACTCTTTTTCGTACTTTAATCTTTTTAGAAAAGATGGAGTTGAATTTAACTGTGGCGGTATTATCCAAATATAGATTGCGAATGAGATGCACATGGATCATCTCACAAAGTACTTTCCACATGCATTTCAATTTCACGCAGTCAAATGCTTTCTTGTAGTTGATGAAGCATAGCACGACCGGCGATAGGAACTCTGCTTTTCTCCACAAGTTGGCGAATGTTTAGTATATGCTTGTCTCGAATTCCTTTGCCCTTTACAAAGCCAACCATTTACTACTAATACGTTTAATAATAATAATAATAATAATAATAATAAATGGTGTTTTTTAGAGATAATTTTAAAATGAAATAAAATACATAAAAATCATGGTAATTGCCATGATATCGGCTTTATTGGAAATATATTTTTATGCCATTAGTGTTTAAATATGATTTCGCACATTTGGGCGCCGCGCTGGCTCGAATAAAGCGCAATCTGGAAGTCCAATTTCAATTATGGATCTATAGCGCTCTCCATTGACTGTGATATTCTGGCCGGCATCGTTTTTGAAGAAACAACAGCTTCTGAGGTGCGCACTGTACAATGTCTCTGCGGATGCGTATTATCGATTAGAGTATGCGTGGTTATTCTATGAAAACGGAAAACGGTGAAAACGATCCATGGTTATTCTTAATTGCTCGGTTATGTCGACCATAAAATGGACGTAGCGCATGGTAAGTTTTGCAAACTGAACAACGATTTTCGAAATAAATTTGCACATTTTGCAAGCATCATCTGGCATAAGTCTATTCATGGTGAAATGGCAAACCAAACTGAGTACAAATCAGCTGTCAGCTGTCAAATTGGCTGTCGCTGGAAAAGGTGTTACTAATTCAGAAAACATTAAAAAAAAACACCTTTACATAGTTATATTTATGTATAAACCTTAAAACGGATATATATTATAATAATAGATAAAATCACTGGGTTATGTAAAATATATCATTATTGTGAAGGTGAAGATGAATATGATGCAGCTGAGGTTAATGAATATGACTTTTAGTGATTTCAGTTCAGAAGTTCCTCCAGCAAGTTTTCCCTTGTGGACTTTGGGACCAAATCAATCGCATATTAATTTAATAATTCAAGTGTTAAATCATCAATTTTGCTGACCAATTTATTAAAATCAGATTTTTTTAAATACATTCTCGACCAAAACTGTCTGCTATTGTAGCTGAAATAGACATATTTTACTACGCCATTCTAAGCAGAAAATAACATTCTGTAAAATACAGATTGGTATATATAGAATACTACAGGTGAATATTACAGTTGAAGAAATGCATGTATGTTGCACACGTATGTTGAAGGAGGAGGAGCACTTGTCTACCAATCCCCTGCTAGTAAGTAAAGTAATATTTTTGGCAAAACTTTTTGGAGTTTTACTGTATTTGGATCCACATGCATTAGCATCAGTACACTACCATCATTTATATGCTCCAACTTTTTTTCTTTTTTTTAAAAATATAAATTTGCACACAGAATACATGTTGCATTAATATTCTTACCATTTTCAAACAAAGCTATGAAAATAGGACTAATTTGCCGGTCTCCTGAAATGAGACTCGAAATCCTGACCACTGGATCATTAGAAGAGTGTCTTAAACACTAGACCAACAAGCATGTCATTACATGCATTACATTGCCTCTTTTAGGTTATGTATATTATTTTAATACATGTGAACTGTTAGCTGAACTGAGGGCTAGCGGTAAGAATATGGTTTCCCTCAGAATGAGAAGTTGAGGTAATTGCGCTTTTATAATTGGAAAAAACTTTCAGTGCATATAAATAATACTATTATAACGTGTTACTGCCACTTATTGGCAAAGTTCAAAATCTTTTTATAAGAGATATGTGCGAAAAACTAGTTTTTGACATCTTGTGTGATATGTAGTGTTTTTACTTCCAGCTCCTCACCTATTTATTGATTGCTGAGAAAATATGTAATGTCCTTGAGATCGAATATATATGTGTGTATGTCAGAGCGCCGCACTGCCGGGGCGGGATGTATATGTGTGTGTGTACGAGCGGGGTAAAAGGGGTAATACGCGCGAGGCGCGAGCTCTTTTGTGTTATATACCTTAATTGTATTATTTGAGTAATAAAGATATACTTGTCACATAAGAGTTTCTCCTGGACCACCAACAATTCACTGTGAGGTGTACAACTGAGATGTACTTATTACGCAAGTACGTAATAATTATATAAATACGCTGTCTTTCCAACAACTGATCTTCCATTGTAACAAGTGATTCAGCATTAATTCCGTGAGCGGTATATTTACTAATCAGCTTACTGTCCAAGGATGTAAATAAATGTGGCTTTAAAAAAATTATGTTCTCTGAGCTTATTATGTATGTAATGTAGAAATAGTTCGGGTCTTGGGATGAATTATGTCTGTAACGAGCAGGCGACTGATTAAATGCAGGAGTGAGAGTAACATTTTTATTTTATTTCCATTCCAGGTCGGTAATACAGCCCTGATGTACGCTGCCGGTGGAGATTACCCCTATGCTTGTTACGAGCTGTTGGTGAGGGGAGCTGATTTGACCCTCACTAATGAATGTGATCAGGATGCTTACGGTATCGCTATCTCTAATGGGAGTAAATTGGGTGAGTGCACTAAAACTATTATTAATCAATGTAGTAGTAATGAAATCACCAACATCATGTATTTAATTTCTTACTTATTACGGAAAAATAAATTTAGACAATTTTCTACTATCTTGTTGTAAAGTGCAAATATATATATTTTATCTACATTTATTTTAATCTTTGTTGTAGACATCTTGTTCTGCCATATTTTATGTAAAAAATTTGAACCCCGTTTTACACTTTTTAGGGTCTTAGCTAATACAGGCAATTCTCGATTTACTAACGAGTTTCGTTCCTTGAGGTCGTTCATTATGTGTTTTTTTTTTTTTTACATATTTGTACAATGTAATTGTATAAGCTAGCGGTCATTTTTAATATACGAAAAGCATTGTATTAAACATCAAATGTGTATTTCTTTTATTATGATACACCACTATAAACGTAAAATAAATTGAAAAAATACTAAGAGAACACAAGGTGTGCATAGTTAATTTTAATTAAAAACGAAACAAAATTATATATATACATATATTGCACATTCAAGTTTTATTTGTTCAAATTTTCATCAGTGTTGGTTATTTTCACAAGCGTGTCACTGTGCGCACTCGAAGTACACGGTTCAACTACTAATGAAACAGCTGTGGCTGGTTCGTCCACTCTTTTAAAATACCACTTGATGGAAGACTGCACAGTTAGTTTCTTTTTGACTGACCGGGTTTTTCTTATTTGATATAGATCAAAATTGTTCAATTTGCGTTTCACACACAATGTATCGGTCTTGCGTTGTTTGCTAAATTGCGCTAGAAAAAAGATTTTATTCTCCCATTCTATAAAAATGTCAAACAGTGTATTTTTTACTTTTTACATGACATGACAGCTAAAATTTGAAATGCAGAATGACTCTTCTGCTTGTTTAAATGACTGTCTGTGTTTTTTATTTGACATAGACCCCATGTATCAGACACAAAATAAGATCGGTCGGCATTGTTTGTTTGTTTGTTGAAAACAGATATCACTTTCCCATTATACCCACCGTGTAAAATATGTAGTTTTTTTTAAATGGCTAGATTTATTTTATAAGCCAAGAAACATTTATTTTCGATCTATAGAATTTCATTTACATACCTATTAAGAATTTTCTGATCAGTATTGTATTTAGTAGTAAGTAAGTAAGTTTAGGGTATCAGTAATCTTTCAATAATGTTCGCTATTCATTTGCACTTGTGCATTATGTAAATAAACAAAATCTTAAAATTGTGATGTTCGTTATATCGAATGTTCATAAATCGAGAACTGCCTGTATGTTGTAAAATATGGTAAAGTGTACTTTTGGACATATAACATAGTAGTTTTTTAATAACAAAAGTCCCCTGCGTCATAAATCCACTCATATTTATATCACATGTTAGAAAATTCCGAGAAGCACACAAAATAAAATTGAAAAAAAATCTAAATTAGCAAGGTGAAACTTATCAGCTTCACGTATCTAATGCCACTAGCATCTGCCATGCCGCTTGATGAAAAATGATATGTACTTTTTTTTCAAATTGACAAGATGCATAACCGTAAATCACGCTTCAGCTCTACAGGAATGTATCTCGAATAGTACTCGAATCCATCCATCCCTCTTATCTATCTATCTTTCTTTCTATTTCACAAATTGTTTTGACATTTATTTTTAATCTTTGCAGTTTTTTAAAATCATATTTTGATACTTTCTGTACATTCCATTCATAGTTTGTTCTTTGTTACAATTGGCATGAAAATTTTGTTTCATCTACAAAAAGTTTAGAACATTTATACACTTTTTAAAAATATTGTAGTATACATTTAACATTTCCAATATAAATTTACGAACGTAACTGTAATAGAGAATGTAATTGAAAAGTAATATGTAATTATAGATATACCATTAATAAGAGAACGTGGAATACTTAAATAGTTTGATATTTCATTCACGCAAAGTGAACAAATTGCAGGCAATTTTTGTATCGTTTTATGAAATGAGACCAGTAAATTTTGACGGGACAGTGTAAAATCAGGTTTCCATTGAAATATCAGAAAGCTGCTGTAATTTGAGGGAAATTATATATTTTTTTGTTTCAGCTCAAATTGTCATCGAAAATTACCTCGTCTCCAGTCTCTTGAAGATGTAAATGTGAAAATAGATGTTATGAGTGTTATTATGTATGTCTTATTTTCACGACCGTGTTCCTTATGCATCAATGTTGTGCACAAATATAATATATGATAATTGTTATAAATGTTTACTACATGTTATTACGTATTCATTATTATTATTATTATTATTATGTAATTGTTTGTTACATATAAAATGATTGTTTTAATTACATTGTAATCTCGTTTGATACATTTATATATTAATGAAACAGAGTTGTTGGTTCAAATTTTTAGCTATATAAATTAATGGGTTTGGACATTTCAGTCTTATTGGCACCAAATTTTACTTTATAGCATTCCACTTCTGTAGATTTAACGTTTTTATTCTATTACTCTCTACCCACGATCTTAAATGTTTTTAATATTATATAAGTTTAGTAAGAGGCAGTTGATTGCATTTATTTTCATATATTATTGTTATCGTGAACATCATTTCTCACACTGCCAGTAGTCAGGCTTGATAATTACGTTCATTGACATTTCCGTGTGTTGCATATCCAAATATTTTTCATATAATGTGTCTCGCTTGAAAGATATTAAGTATAACTTATTTATAAATTCAATACTTTTATGTGCCAAATAAATGTAATCATGTATTTCTCCCTTTGAAATGAGAAAATTATTTAACATTAATGATACTATGTAATACATTTTTTTCAGCCTGAAACTGCTGATATTTTAATGTTCATGCAAAAATGAATCATATTCTGATTATTTCATTAAATTATATATTATATGAAAATATGTTCCAAAAAATATTGAAAATGTCGTCTTGTTGAATGATATGAAGATAATATTTATAAAATATTTAGCAGTTTCACGGTATATGGGTCCACCTTAAAGTAATTTTCTGTTTTTTGCTCATACTCGATTTACATTGATTTGCGAATGTTTGAAAACCTAAATTAATAATATTATTTCTCAAAATATGATACGAGAATGTAATAGTTAAAAGATAAAGAAAACAAAATTCATATATCTGGTGCTAATTTCGGGCTCTTTTCTTTAATTAATACTACAAATGCTTTAATTGTAGGAATTTTAATGACATAATAGTTTATTCAGTTATTACATATTTGAGATTATTATTGTTAAGGAAATATTAAAATAATAATAGTAAGGTTTGGAGGATATGGTACCTACCATTAATGTTTATTTATTCCGCAATTATTGTTACCATTGCTTTAGCTCAGGGTAATTTGCCACACTCTTGGAGCCTTAGTAGACGCTCAGAGAATTTAAGAGTGCCTGATTAATATAAAAAAAGACAATATGGAGCATTATGTAAATCATACATCATATCCACATTATATTAATTATGTTTTATTGTTTTTGTTTGGCCATTTATTTTATAATATTTTCTAAAACCTTTGTACATATTAAATATATACATATATATATATATATATTCACCAGTCTACTAATACAAATTGAGCTTCAATTTGTGCGAGTATACTGTAGATTCAATTACAGTACAATTTCGGTAATCCAACAGATTGATACTCTGATATTTCTGTAATTCAGCTTTTTTTTTAGAGCTAAGGGTAATAATGGGTGGAGGGGAGTACCATTCACATCTCGGTAAGGCCCTGCAGTTAATTTTTTCCCACATAACATCTAGTAAACTAACTTTTTTGGAAAGTCTATTGCGTGTGTCAATTATGGATTATCAGGATTGTGCTTTGAAATTATTTATATTTTATTCTGTCAGTTAAATGAAAAATAAATTATAACTCGCTGAGGAAAACTGCTACACTGTTAACTCTATCCTGTTGCCTTTAAACCGTTTTGTGCATAACATACTGACACTTAACAAAAAAACTCTAGCCGATGGTATCAAAAGTACCCAATTGTTAAAATGTATTGGCGGAAATTTTGGAAAGCTTTATTACAAAATATCATTTCAACAACATTAAATATATTTTTTAATGAAGTAAAGGAGTTTTTTTTTAAAAATATGTCTTCAATTCTTTCTGAGATGCCCGCGTTGTACCAGTTATAAATGTTATCTGCATATTTGACTTGACAACATTATTTAAATTTGTCAATTAAAAAAATTTATAATTAAAATACGATTTCTCTTGGGACGCAACACATTTGAGACTTACATAATCATTTGAATTGCCTCCTCATTCATATATATTTATATTCTGTTATATATATATATTTTTTCTTTTTCTTTAATGTATGTCTTATTTAAAAATGTAATTAACAAAGAATTTATAATTGATTGCTTACGGTTGATTGTTTTGAGTCAAAGTAATATCATGTATGTTTAATGCCAAATAGGCTAATAATGTTGGTGGCTGGAGGTAAGTCACTATCAAAATGTATTATTACTTTACAGGGTGTATTAATAAGAAATTGAAATAAAAAGAAATTAAGGAACATAACTTGTATTAAGATTCTGTATTATTTTATATAATCCCAGTTTGTTTAATTTCATTTCAGCAAACAATATTCTGTGTGATGTGTAACGAATTATTGTTCTAAGATTGATGTGCGTACTCATAATATTAAAATGATTTGTGTACTATTAAAAAAATATATATTTGGCTTGATCGTTTTGAAAAATTTTCATTCTCTGTTATTTCAAGTAAATTCTACAAAGTGTTTGCTTAACAAAAAAACATTTCACATATTTTACATATAATATATTAATTGTAGGTATATAATAAGAATGAATTACTTATTCATACATGTTACATAATATATATTTTTGAAAGTGCGTCAGTTCTGTACCATTTCTTTTAGAATAAAAATGGAGCAGATTCTCTTAAAGATTCTTGAATTAAGAAAAAATACTACAAATCAAAAATTTTAATTAATAAAATGTTTTTTTTTATTACATATAATGCTTTTTGAATGTCAAAATGTATACCAAACTTATTTTCAAAGAATAATTGGTAGGTAGGAACACGTAGAAAGTAAGTTTCTATCTAGGTTAGATACGCAAAGCTCAGCTCAGATGGCATCACCAGCTCGTACAGAAGTATTTTATTAACATAACAAAACTGGTAACATAACATCAAAAAGTCTTATTACAAATTATTTTCATAACTTTCAGTATCTTCTTTTCCTTTTCAAAATTTCATCTTAAAATCCAACCAAAAACTTAGTTAACAATATTTGAATGTGTTCAAGAACACTCAATCACTGGAAACAAATTCTAAAATAAGATTCTCATTAGTGACATCTATGTTGTTTTAGGGGAATGAATATAAAATTTTCAGACCATAGATGGGGACAGTGAAGTTGCAGTTAATACCCAAAGTGTTTCTACATGGTAACATGTATACAACTTCCAAAATTTTGATAGATATGGAGGTTGATTGGGTGGAATAGTGAACATTATATTGTATAAAGTGATCACTTAAACCAGCTGAAAATAAGTTGTAAGCCCTGTAATACCTATACTTCCATACTTCTCATATAATATAAATAACTTCGCCTCTATGAGATATCTATAATTTGTTTAAAAACTTAGTTTGTTGTGCCGTTTCTACAAGAATACGTTTTAATAATTATTCTCCTCAAAATATCAGACATCTTCACTCGATGAAATCTTGTTTGATTACAAAATTCAATTAATTATTCTATATATGAAATATATTACAATATTGAATTTAATTTCTTAAATTTTAGTCAGCTAATAAATAATATTCATCAACACATGTTTAATCCACAAGCGGGAACCAAGCTTTATGCATCGAATTCTATCAAATTTGAAAAAATAGCATGTTTAAGAGCGCAATATATTTTCATATCTGATCAAATGATAAAGTATATTTTATTACAGAATTATTTTAACGGAATTATGTATGCATATAGTTTTCATCCTCAAGGATATCATTAAAAGTGTGACTGATAACGTAAATGATAACGAAACATACAAACGACAAGAATTATTTTATAAGTTACATACCATTCAGTAAAATCAACATATTTAGAAATTTCATAAATATTTTGAGTTAAGTTTAAATATTTTCTACAATAAAATTATTGCGTAATTAAAATATTTTGTTGATTTTTATTTCTTATTAAATTAATCCCACAGTCAAAAATGTATTTTCATGTAATTTTATGTTTTTTTTTTAGTTATTGTTAACAATATAACTATTATTGAGACAAAAAACTAAATAATTCTATTTCTGAAGTTTGTCAGTTAATATTATTGCATTCTAAAATTAAATGTAATGTTTATGGACGTACTTCGGTGTCAATGGAAGCAGTAATATTAATTTCTACTTCAGACACAGTCATACAATATTCGCTACTGTAGTCACACGACAATAATATTTCTAAACTTGATTCTTAAAATCATATGTATTTATAATGCTATTAAAATTTTCTAGTTGATATTTAGAAACATCATAGCAATAGCAAGATAACTGGATTGTATATGCCCGGCTTTTTCATTCATCTTTTCCAAACATGTAACTTAGTTTGTGAAGATTTTTAGAGAATCTGCTCCACACAGTTTGTATGAATGTTACCTTGGTTGAGAGCAAAAAATGTTTATTTTAAACAGCATTCTATAAGTGTAATACTAGATGTCACATTATTTTAAATAAATGTACTTGAGTGTAGTATGAAACCGTAAATGTATGTTCCAATGTTTCTCAATATAATCGGAATAAAGTGTTTTTATTCTAATGTTTTTGTTTTCATTTCTCCTTATTTACCTCTCTTCACCTGCTTGGGTACACGAGGACATCATAAAGGAAGCATCATGCTTCATTCTTTAGGTTCCTGGACATGTGCGGATGATAAACACAATATTTTCTCTTTTAGTCTTTCTTGAACAGATAAACTAATTTTAATTTTAATAAATTTCATAATTTACTTTCGTTAACTAATTTTGTTCTTTTTATATAACCTTTTTTTTAAATCACTTAATCGGTTAGTGTATTAATTAATTAAGTGGCTTAAAAAGCAAAGTTAAATAATCTATATATATATATAAATGAATGTTTGTTTGATTGCGATGAAACATTGGTGAGTTGTTGTGCACACGCCCGCGAAGGTTTCTGAATTAGTACAACCATTTTACAATGAAAAAGTTCGCTGAAGAAAGCGATCTGCGCGCCACAGCTATCAGTTTCATGGCAAACCATATGTCGTGAAATGTGAAATTTGAACACGTTGATTGACTATTTTTAGGATTCTCTGGCAAATTTTCCAAGAATTATCGCTTTTTCTGGCGTCTTCTTTGTATACGCACCAGACGGAAAAACAAAAAATATTGTGTTTCCAAAAGCACTTCAATAATCAGAATTAAAATACAAACATTTTCTTTCTTTGAGTGGCATTGCAACGCAAGCCGGGTACTCGCTAGTCTATAATAAAATGAACATTAACCACAAAGTTGAATTTGCAAATATTAAAAATACAATTTTGTATATGTAATACATTTTAATGGATAAACCAAGCATTATGAATATATCTTATATACAATACTTATTTAGGAGTGCCTTGTGTTCCATTCTGCATTAGGGACCAATTTTTATAGTTGAGCCATTATGCATGTGCCTAATCTTAACCATGTCAGAGATAATAAGCATATAAAAAAAGTCTTATTTATGCGATTAGATGGCATAATAATGGGTCAATTTTGCAAACATTTATTTCGATGTATGTATGCAGACTTTGTCGAGTTTGACAGAGGTGACCCAGACAGAGGAATCTAGCGATGGAGATTTCTCCATATGGACTGACTCAATAGTCAAGCAGTTCACTGCCAGTTAAATGCACACTTACAGCTGGATAGAATTAATTTTAGAATTGAATAGCGGCAGTCTGTAACGCTTGTTGGAAAATGAATTTTTAGCTCACTTAGGTCTTGAATATTTATTATAGTTGTGTGTTCTTGGATATATTCAAATATTGCTAAAATAATATATGGTTTAGATCCTCCTCCTGTTGGCATTCGCAAGTTGGAGAATCAAGGACTGTATCTTGGCAAGGTGGGAACGGATAGAGCAATGACCTAGCCGCATTCGACAAATCATTGACGTCTCTCGTTCAATTTAATCTTGTGGAACTAGGAACGTGTTGGAATAGTTGACTGAATGGAGGCGTAGTGTCGACTATTTGAAATTTTGCTTTTATCCCAATGTGCCTGCCACGGAAATTCAATGTCACTTTTGGTAATTCTGAGGTCACTAACTAGTATGGAGGAAAATGTGTCATCTCCTTATGTGATTGCTTCTTTAGCCAAAGAGTCCACCATCTCATTACCAGAAATGCCTACGTGACTTGGGATCTAAGCCAAGACAATCTCGATCTTATCTAACCATAGATCATACATTATGGCTCTGATTTCCATGCATAATTGATCATCAGGATGGCGAAAGGCGGAGGACCTAATTTTTATTAGGGAGTTTGAAAATACACTTTTGCATTTCCTTTGGTTTACATGTCTTCAGCGCTTCACAGATAGCCAAGCACTCCGCTGTAAAGACGGAGGTCTCCTTAGGTAGTTTGTATAAACTGATCACCATCACTAGGGCAGTAATAGGCAACCCCTGTTGTATTTTGAATCCATCAGTGAACATTTGGGTCCAGTCACTCCATTCACTATTAATTATATCTAAGAATTTTTCTGTTGGGTTGGTAGAATATTTGTCAATTCCGAAGGATTGGGAGTAAACATGTGATGGCAGAAAGAAAAGTTGTAAATAGGCAGAAGAGGGTTTGACTGAACCTGAGGAATAAATTCTTTGTATTTGGCAAAGCATTTGTAATTGGAGTAGGCTTATTTTTCCAATACACATTTGAGATCACGAGATTTGAGAAAGATCGAGATACTCAAAGTCTAGGGTGGTAGGTTTCTCTGAAACATTTTATTACAAATTTATCAGCTAAATATTGCCTTCTAATTAAAAGAGGGGGTTCCAAAGTCTACCTGCAATGCATCAATTTGCATTGATCTCATAGGTCCAATAATTAACCTCAAGCATTTTGATTGAATTTTGTCTAGTTTTATTGCTAAATATTTAGGGAGAGGATCGAATAGGAACAAACATAGTCTAAATAGCTCTGGATAAAAATATTGTACATGAGTTTTAAATACAAAGGGTGGGACATCCACCGTACACCTGAAGTGGGACGAAGGGGTTGATTTTAGTTTCACATTTTGCAACTAAGGAGTTTATCTGAGGGGCCCAATTTAATTTTCTATTTAGGATGACATCTAAGAACTTTACTTGATTGGAAATAGGGACGCATGTCTGAGAAATATAATGTTTTCTCAAGAAAACTATAGCTTGGCTTTTTGAGGGAGCCATTTGTAGACTATTGGAGATAAGCCAGGTGTTCAATAGTGAACGAGCTCTAGCAAGCTTCTGTAATGAGATATATCCTTATCAGAGCAGTATATTACTATGTCATCTGCATATTGGAGAATGGAACACACTTCTCGGATGGTTGTTTCAAGATCAGATGTATATAAATTGTAAAGGAGAGGGCTGAGGATTGAACCTTGCGGAAGTCCCTTCCATAATTTCCTGAGATCGTCCTTTCACAAAGTATTTTATAAATTAATTGAACTAATTTTAATGGGACGCCCAGTTTTAAAAGTTAACATTTTAATATGGCAGGGCTCACATTGTCATTGGCTCCACGAATATCAATGAAAGCCGCTGCAATACAATTGCCGAGGGACAGAGATACTCAAATGTCTGAGGTAAGTATGCTGAGATTGTCTAAAACAGATTTACAGAAGGAAGATTTACAGAAACAGAAGGTTAGGATGTAACTTCTGCAAAAGATTTTTTCAATACAGAAAATATTTTGAAACTTGAAAGTAGGACGTGTTGTTTGCAGCCATGTATTGCTTTACATTCTTTTGCCTTGTTGAGAGACTGATTGCTGTATGATTGTCAGTGCAATTCACACAAGTGGGAGGTTTGCAAAAGTTTGGGGATTGGTTGGCAGGGTGGTTGTTACCGCATTTGAAGCAACGAGCAGGAGATCTGCAAGTTGGTTTATAGTGTCCAAACTGACAAAAATTGAAACACTGCATTGTCGGGAAAGCATAAAGCTCTACCGGCAACGAATTGTAGAATAGATACACATGAGATGGGAGAGTTTGTCCTTCAAAAGTGAGTACAACTGTTTGAGAAGGTTTCCAGGTAACGGTTCCAGTGGAAGTATCTTTGTAGTTTAAAAGTCTAGTCTACCCATGCGAGTAACATAGTGGGTCGGAATGTAAGCCTTGAATTTGTTATTTTGGGAATTTTCAAAAGATTTAACAAAGCCTGCACAAACACAACTGTCACTCTCGGAGTTATTGTTACAAAAAAAAACGTATGTAAACTTAAAGCTTAATAATTTTTTTTAAATCTCATAATAATATTTTCCATAACGGCACAGAACTTGTACGTACTCCTTGAACATTTTTGACTCGTAGTTTAGTTAGGTAACTACTGAAAAAATATTGTGGACCAGGTCGGTTACACCCTGTATATAAAAAATCTTAATGTTATTTATAAGATAACTTGCTACAGTGAAGTGAAAGATGGATAATACTTTTTGAGTTAATCTTAACTCTAGATTACTATCGTTAAAAAATACATGGTGGTTGCTATCGATATGAAAAATTTAAGTGTCTGGGTATAAATACATTTGGTAACTGGCCATAAATAAGAAACACATGGCCGCGTCCACGGTATCAGGCGCGATGACATAAATGTCAGTTTTAATTTTTAAAAACAATAGTTATATACAAAAAAAAATCATTAATCCTTAGAATTAGTGTAGGAACATGTTGAATATTTAAAAAAAACATTTTTCATTGCTGATACAGTTGATACAGTCAGGGAGAGCACTTGTAGAGTGGGGGGGGGTGTCAGAATTGGTAAGTGGGTGAAGAAGATACTTTTGTTTGAACAACACGTAAAATTTACGTACAATACTAATCTAGGGTTAAGTGTCTAGAAGTCATATACATAATTGAAAAATCGTCTAAATTACATTCTCCTTTGCTTTTGCAACACTTTATGCTATGAAATCTAAAATTTAATTAAATTCTTTCATTCTTTCTGTTATATTAATTAAGTAAAAAATACTTTAAATAAATCAACTCAAAGCAAACATTATTTTGGCAGGAAGCCAATTGGAATCTCCATACGTATTTAGTAAAATAAATTTTCTGAATGTTTTTCAAGAATATTATCAAATTACCCCTTTCTTTAGAATGTTCTTAATCAGTGTGACTGTTTTCTTCAAACATAACGATGCAAATAGATACTTTGTGTGTTTTTCTTTCTTTATTAATATTGAAGGCAAACGTAACCTATTCTTCAATCACTTTCAAACGCAGAGCTGGATTTACTATGGGGATTAAATACATTTTTTGCCAAATTAAACTCTGAACCCACTGTACTCCAAAAAGAAATTAAAATTAAAAATACTTGTGAGATACCAAATTTAGTAAATTTTCACCAGCACTGAATTCCAGATGGTAACGTATTGGAAAGTGAAACTTATGACAATTCCTGAGAGTATTTCATAATTCTATGAGTACAAGGAACAACATGTAAATAAATCGTAAGTAAATATCTAGTTACTCGTAACATTTTCATTAAATTTGGTAAGCAGTTAAACACAAATCTTTACTATGGGGCTAAAAAGGCTTATGACTCAGAGCCCGAAATATTAAATGAAATAACCCGTGAAAAAACTTTCAGTAATACTTGCAACCAATTGCCAAGGCAATCGTTTTCCACACAGTCACGAAATAAACATTTTTTACACAACACCATGGCTAAAATCGATTAAATTCACTTGCTCTAATGGCAATATAGTGTATTATTTCATCGACCCAATCCCGCATACAAGAGGAGTATCACCATCAGCACAAAATGATAAATATATAATATTAATAAAAAATAAATGATTTTGCAAACAACAAAGCAAGGAGAGCATCATTAAAATATTGAAAATTTTAAAAATACCTTTTTACAAGCTTTTTTCTGAGGCCCCAATATGTACTATTAGTCTAGGACCTTATCAAGCGTGATTCCAGTCCTGGTCAAACTTACAAATAGTTAAAACTTTTTGTAATCCGCTATGTGCATATATTGTTATTGTAACGGGTATTGACATTAAATTGTTATAAAAATGAATTTAAGGGGTTTTAAAATGGTCCATTGAGACAAATTCTCTACATAAATAAATCTGTACATGTAATTTTTAATTCCGACTATTGACAGTAAAAATATTTGTGTTTGATATTAGAAACAAATTAACACAGAAAATAAAGTACGTGGAAGTAAAACAATTGGCTGGCACCAGACTTTTATAATCTTTGGGTGGCTTTAGATATTTTAGTATCCACGCTTTAGATACATGTGTGTGAAACGCAATAAGAAATATCATCTCATTATGCAGGGGATAGCAGAAGACAACAGAGGTGTACCTAGACAGTGATTACCTTGGCTGCATAAGCTCAGAACGGGTCAGTGATCGTACGCATCTTGCACAGGATAAATCAGCACACCGCAACTTGGTTGCCAATATTTGACAGAAGACTAAAAAAAAATTATAATAAGGTGATATATGTGCTTTTGGTTAGTTTTTTGTATTCAATATATAATTTAGAATCAATAAAATATTTCAATTAATCGATAATTTCAATTACGATTGTTTTGAATTCCTTGTATCACTAACATGGTTGAGATTAAATACTTATTCTATGAACATTTTCGACTCGTAAATTAGTCAGGTATCCACCCATAAAATATTGTAGGCAGGTCTGTTGCACTTGTATATCATAAAGGATTGAGACGACTCCAAAGTGACGCAAATAAAGTGATGTGATAAGGACACGAAGCAATTATTAAAAAATCTAAACATGGTGATTCATCTGCAGGCGCCAACAATGACCGATAATTAAAACCCAGACGTGGAACAGTGAAAGTCGAACAAAGAATTTCTTGCGAACAAAGATTATTATTATTGCCTTAATTGCCTTATTGAAAAAAATATGAATGAATAATTGTATTGTTTGAACTGAAGTGAAATCAGATACACTCGACTGTAGTCAGGAACTCATCCTCGATCTCGATTCTCTCACCGCAGTGTCTAGTGCATCTTCCCAGTGAAAGGACTTTCTTTTCTTTCTTCCCCGAGACTCGCTGTTGCCTGACATCCAGGTACCAACGTCGGAGACCTGCATCTTGCTTGTAACGCGCCTTCATTTCTTGCGCCTGCGATGCAAGGCTAAAAGTATGTGTATTTCGCTGTATTTTTGCCCGGTTTTTACTTCCGAGATTTGCGATTTATTTTTCTGCTTTCTGTTGAGCTTTTTTTTTATTTTCTCTCTGATTATGCGGCTACACGGTTGTTATTTTCATATGTAGATTAGATTTTTTTTTACGCCAAAGTCTTTTTT
Source organism: Eubasilissa splendida (assembly GCA_031772225.1). NCBI lineage: Eukaryota > Metazoa > Arthropoda > Insecta > Trichoptera > Phryganeidae > Eubasilissa > Eubasilissa splendida. The sequence goes on along the minus strand of CM062845.1, from coordinate 13,869,583 downwards.
ATTTTACTGTTTGTTTTTTTTTTTAAATACATTCTCTCGCGTTCTTCGCGATTATTATTTTCATCTGTACTATGTAGGTTAGGTTTTGTTTTCCCGTCAAAGCTATCTTGCATTTTACTATATTTGTAAATACGCTTTTTTAAATATACTGCTTCGTGGTCAGTCAATCTCACGTCTTCGCGATTATTATTTTCATTAATTTTATTAAAAATTATTTGTTAATACATTTTCTGTTATTATTTTTGTCAAAATATTATTTTACATTTGATCTCGACGTCCTTCACGCGGCTACGTGAGTTTTGATTTCATATGTATGCTAGTTTTCTAAATACGGCGAATTTAAATTGTGACACAATTTTAACAAATTTTTTTAATAGTCGATTGAGTCTTTATGTGATTTTTTAAAATTATTTTCTTCATCCACAATGTCCGAGAAAAATTGGAACGTTAAAAAAAACCATCTGGATACAAATATAAAAAACGAAAAGCGGAGAAAGAGTTACAGTTTGAAAAATTTATAAGCATTACAAAATACATAATACAAGAAAAGCAAGACGAACATTATTTAGCTACTGAAGAGCCATTTGTTTCTTCAAATATTACACTGCGCACTATATCTGCTCACTAACTCGATATATTAGTGGCGGTTTTAAATTGTATAATTCTTTGCTCGGCGCCCTCGGGCGGGGCTTGAGCTCGCCCCCCCTCGGGCCGGCCCTGGGTGTATTAAAATAACTAATTAAATGGTTAAAAACAAAGTTAAAATATCTATATAAAAATATTTCATAACATTTTGCCTTCATTTATGATTTTTTTATTCTTATTAATTAGATTGGACTGGATTGGATATGAAAATGGGCGACACCTTGCGACAGCGGTGCGGAGGAAAACCGGGCGATGTACGGACTCGGAGATGAGCGCAACGGCCGGAGACGTGGCGCCAAGCTGATCGTGTCCGCCTTTCGGCCAATTCAGCAGCCGATTTATCTAATTTGCGTAATTTATTCTTAAGTATATTGTAAATACTAATTTAATGTATTAATTATAAATATATACATATAAAATCAATTTTGTCGAAAAATATTGTTTTTGCGCTACCGGAATAAATTAGTATTTAAAACATCACAGACCTATGTTCTGAATAATTACAACTTTACAATAATAATGTGTTCTCCTTAATAAGTATATTGTATTTGCATTACCTTTTACGTATTCTTAAGGTACTAGCATATTATGTAAAAACGGAATTATATCACATCCAAATAGCAGGTGACGCGTGTATCTTACTACCTTTTGCTCGTACAAAAGATTACCACTGATGATATCCAGCACGAAAGATATATTATTGTAGTACTGTGATGTTATTATACTTTTGGATTAAAATTTATTTTAGGTTTAAGTAAAAAAATTTAATTTAAGATTGGTGCATAATAATTGAGGCTTTCTTTCGCGACATGTTTATCTTGGTCCTTAAAATCGCACATAAGATTTTTACGCTCAAATTTAGAGAGAACATTGGGTGTGACGTCAGTTGTACGCCACATCGCGCGCTACTACGTGCTTTGCAAAAGTCCACAATTATTTTGCCGTTTTTAAGCCGATCAATAGCGTTTCTTCGTGTAATCATAGTAAAACATAATTCAAAAACTCAACGCTTCTCACGAAAGTACAGCTATTTCTATTGCTCACGCCACTGTCTAAACACATTCCTCTAGAACAGAAGGATAGAGTTACGAATGAAACATGTTACGGTTCGGATGAATAAAGAAAAATAAATATTTACAATAATAAAAATCAGAAAATTTCAATATATCAGACATGTAATGAGATATTCAGAGAAATCAGATATTGCATTTCGTAAAACAGGGAAACATTGCTGGAAATTGGGGCCCTGGAAGAAGAAGAACATCATGGCTGAAGAGCCTGAGGCAATTATTGGCTAGGCCGCAGAAATCAATGGAATGATAGCCGACATGATTGCTAACGTCTGTTAAAAGAATAAGGCATGGGGCGAAAAAGAAAAATGACTTGGGGGCAGATTATCATTCCACCATAATTCTTTTGATCATTCTCAAACCACACACCGACTATGACATAAGTATTTAGATAACGCATTCTAGAATCGGTATTGTGTTTATTATATCATATTTCTTATCTTCGAGATGTGGTATAGATTTGAACACAGGGGCAGAACAACAGGCGAGGGGGGTAGCAGCATCAGGGCGCAGAACTGGAGCTTCATTGAATATGCAAAAAATAAAAATTGATATATTTCATAACCAGTGACGATTTAGTGTTCAGAACCACTGGTTCACAATCTTTAATGAAAAAAATCGCAATGATACAAGTTTTGTATTATGGAAAGTGCGCACATTTCGTTATTGCCTCAGGTGCTAAAACACCCAGTTCTGCCCTGTTCTAACGAAATAAAGTTCTCAGAAGCGCCTGAGCGGGTGAGCGGTTTCTTGTTAAAAATTTTCCGTCTACATATATTAAGCTTCCGCTTACACAAAAGTTGTAAAAAGTAGATAAAATAAATCCTTTGTTGTCGCTAGCATGCGAATTAGTTGTTTACGCGTTGATTATATGGAGCAGTCTCACTGAACATTGGCCTTGCCATTTTATAGTACCACGTGTTGCATCATCTCTGGAGACAGAAATAAAATTAATGATTTGTCTGGTTGGTTGAAAGAATATAAAAAATTCACTCAATATTCATTTAGCATGACGTGTGTAAAAAGTAGGTATCTACCTTATCGTAAGTCAAGACTCGCGCATTTTATTATCGCAATTTTATTTACATAATCTTAAAAAAAATACTAGACCCATAAATCATAGTTACTATAAACGTCCAATAAATTAATAAAAATAAATAAAAACAATATTCCGAGAATACAATATTTAAATGAACAAAAGTGAACAACTTCTATGCAGGTACAATGAATATTATACAATATTTAAATGAACAAAAGTGAACAACTTCTATGCAGGTAAAATGAATATTATACAATATTTAAATGAACAAAAACAAAACTTTCTGCATGTTCATATTTTCAATTATCACGCAATAAATAATCAAGAAATAATAAAATAAAAATAATCAGTCTCTTAATCTAATATTCAATTTAATTATTACACGTAAGCCGCATTATTTAATATGAACCACTTCTTTCTTTCCGCCTCAATACATAAATTAGTTTTTTGAAAAATATTAGTGTCGTGACATTTTTTTATTTCATCACGTCTAAATTTCGGTGAATTTCTGAATATTCGTATCTGCATCAAAAAAAATTGCCTTTGCGCACTAAATGTGATCGAATGCTCGTTTGCAGTTAACTTCTTAACAATCTCTTCTTATTCTTCCTCACACTCTTCGTCTTCTTCTTCATACAAATTCTTCTAGTTGAAGCTATTCTTCTGGTTGAAGATCATTTCGCTTACCTCTTCCGAAGAGCAGGGCAAACGGTAACCACGTTAACTGAGCTTGAGCGCGATAATTAATTATCGTGCAAATCAAATTCGCAGTAAGCGAGTTTTTGCGCCAGTTCTAGGAAGGATTTTAAATAAGAGGCAAAACTCTCCGTATGCACGTTAGGCTGGGCCACTAATGTATGAAAAATAAGTTATCTTAATCAAAACGTTATAGTGAAAAAAGGTGGCCAAATGACGCCTTTTAATTATATGCAAAGTTTCATAACGATTAGACTTCTGTCTCCGGATTGATTAAAAAAATAAAATAAATCTTTTTTTCGAAATATTGAGGCGAATCCAGAGACAGAACTTGATTCTCAATTTGATTAATATTTTTTACACGTAATTTTGAGTTCATTTGGAATCATTCTGTCGCTATTAGAATTGCATCGTATAAAAAAAAATTCGGCTTGGCTTAATGTACTGTACGTACACCAATACATGTAACGTAAACGTAATGTGAACCTGACATTGAATACTTGGGTTAGTTTACCAAACATCTACGATCACAAAAATGTTCAGAATGTGATGTATTCCTTTTCTAATAAAAGGGATGTTTTAATTTTTCTCCTTTACGGAATGCGACCCTCGCCCGACCTTCTACATCAATGAAGTTTTTATGGAGTAGGGGAATCTTAAAAATTTCATTAACCAAATTAAAAGGAAAGAGTCTCGTAAACGAGCTGCGAAACCTGGATCTTAAAATTATCAAGTCAACCGAATATGCTTCCCTTAAAGTGAATTTCTTGCGAATTATGCCGAAGATATCTATGGGGACGTGCGACGGAGCGTACTGAAACGTATTTCCTGATTCCTTTCGCCGTTGTGAATAAAAGCAAAGACACAAAGCGTCGTGTACAACTTCATCCCTTTTATCTTGAGCGTCGGGTAACGCTAGATTCGGCCAGGCCTCGGCGCTGGGGTGAAGAATCACCTGTATTTTTATTTTTAGTATATAGATTATCAACATACCATTAAAATAATAAATAGGCATACAATTAAAATAGTTATGGGAATGCCATGTTACATAATTCACTTTTTTGCGGTAAAAAAATTAGTAAAGCTAGAAAAATAACATATGAGAAGAGTGAACAAGATATTGAAACTACCGCTCAAGTACAGAAGCGCCTGGTTTCCAAGGTCACGATGTACTGTACCTATTATGTGTTCGAACGATTATTTATTAATCATGTATGATACAATTTTTCTTTTAAGCTAAGCCTGTGTCATGAAAAATATATTCAAGTTCTTTCTTCTTTAAATAGGCAATCCACCCTTCAAGAGTGATTTAATGGATGAAATAGGGTTGGAGATCTCAATGGTCGGATAAGGATATTTGAGTCTCTGTTGATATAATTACTGACGCATAAATAAGTACATAGTATATATTTAGTTCGATATTTCTGAGATTTAGAAACATAAAAATTTTTGTGGGACACAAAATTGATAAATGTTTTACAAGGTACTATCTTTCCTTGATATACCAACGTTTTTACCTCATTTCTTGAAGATCGTCGGGACGTTGCCAATCAATTTCTGGACTGATATATTCCTTTCGTCTATAGTTCCTTGCGGAACTAATTTAACCATCTCTAATTGTCTTTATATTGTGATTATGTCTAATGGTGCTCACATTTTGATTCTGCCTCACACGTTCGTAGAAATTTAAGTGGTGCAAATAATTTAATAATAATCCAAACGATTGTTTATTTGTTACCTGTATCAGAACATATCACAATAAGTTTGTATTCCATGTAACGGCTTTTATAAAATTTCCTATATATATTATATTATCTGATCTCACATATTTCAATTTGAAATAATAACCTGTGACCATTGTAATATTACAAATTATGTCGGAACGAAAATAGAGTGCTCTGGCCATACAGGTGTAATTAAAATAGTTAAATTCTTATTTAAATTCTTTCATATATATATTTGTGTAAAAAATCTCAAATACATCCTTGTTAAGGTTTCATTCTATTGTTAATTACTTTTCTATAAACTACTGTGTTATATTAAAGGGGTCATACCATGTAAATTGGAGTGTTTCTATTCCACTTACATTTAATTGATATCTTTTAATTGTTTACACCTACTCTACTTCATTGACCTAATCGCATAATATATAAAAAGGTAACCTATTAATTCACCCTGATGTATGATATTGTTTTGCCGCTCTGCTAGCCAGGACCCTTTTCCTCCAAAGTATGATATAATAACCTAATCTATAATTTATATTTTTTTGAGGGTTTGTATGAATTAATTTTTTTAATTTAATAACTAGGGATAGAATGCTTATAATCTTTATTTACACATCTTTTGCAATGTATTTAAAAACGGTTTGTCTCTTGAAATTTATGATATCCACATGGCCCCGTCCGCACTACTATCATATGATAGAGAGAACAAACTAAATATATATATTTCTAAGGAGAACACATTATTATTGTGAAGTTATAGTTTTTCAGAACATAGTTCTGTGATATTTTAATACAAATTAAATATATCAATTAGAAAGATATACAGATAAAATAAATTTGTCGAAAAAAATATAAACATAAACCCGAACTGGAGTAATAAAGGAATAACGTCAGAGAGGATCTGGCCTACCTTAATCTCAGCCCTGGGATGGACGGCAAATTACACCTTTCATTGACTCGTACTGTTGTGGTGAAGAAAGAAAATATCGCTGCATGCTGTCGAAAGCGGTTTTTTCGTGGTCTGGATTTAACGCATGGCGCCACTTTCGACCGAAAAAAACGTGTTGACACATCAGCGTTCGAAAAGAAATCTGTCGCACGTCGGCCAAAATCCCTAGATATTGGTTAGCCCGAACGGGACAGGTATATTGAAGAATTATTGGAACGTCGGAAAGGAAGAATAAGGTAATATTCGACTTGCGTCAACAACCCACTCACCTGAGTCGCTGTAATTTCACGTGGATGAAGAGTTTGGGGCAGTGGCGTAACTACGCTAATGCAGCCAGTGCAGTGCATTGGGATTCACATCAGACAGGAGCCTACGTTAAGTTCGCGCCCTGCAATCCATTTGGCATTGATATTTTTGCAAGTATCGATATATTTCCCAGCGTTAATTGTAATCCATAGCAAGAAATTGATTTATAAAATTTAAAAAATCGTTTCTCACATGTATTACGAAAACACGTGAAAACATTACCGATATATACAGCAACGGTACCTCGCTAATATGATAGGTTAGGGACTAGAATTTCGTCTTTTGTTTCAATTCTGAATTGGCGGCCATTTTTTGTAGTTATATCACTGGTTTGGGCTTCTAATAAATATTATACAACTTGTCATTGTATCTTATTTTCCAAATTGCTCCATCTCGCAGGTCTCTAAATTCTCCGTACCACTTTCCTCCCAAAACTTCAAGATTTCTTCCAATTTGACGGGGATTCACGCTTCATACAGTACGGATAATAGTTTTATTTGTCGACAATTTTTTCTCCGTCATGAAGATTTGCGATGTACTTGAAAATTACGTTCTATGTTACTATTGCCGTCAGAGAAGGAAATAATCTGTTCATCAAACCCTTTCATAACCCTCGGGGGTGACCGTATGTTTTTCTCAAGTTTTATTTTTTTTGCTCGTGTAGGTACCGCGGCCGCTTGGTGAGTCGGTGAGAGCTCCCTTGGGCAACATTCTCGTTTGTCAACGAGCGTTCAGGTTGGTACAGTAAGTGGACTCCACTGAGGATACATAAGTCAGATGTTGCGCCCTTTAGGTGGGCGAAAACCTTTAAAGATTTACAAACTTGAGACTCGATGATGATCCTCAACCATTGAGAAAAGGAAGAAGAAAGTTTTATAAATATTGTACACAAAAGCGGTATAGATTCTAATACGTTTATGTTGGTGACGAGTTTTTGTAAATTAGTATTATATATCTTTTTATTTTTATTTTTTTATTTTCCATCTCTGTTTTTTATAAATTTAATTTAAATAATTTCTTATTTTTAAACTAACATTTTGAATTAATATCGAAAATGTTCTATATAGATACACACACCATATCACTATTATTTAAAATATATTTTTGGATTTGCCTTCTTCTTGTTGTAGAGATCCATTGTATTATTTGGGTTTATATTTTATTTGAGGTCCATCCGTCGATTCAGATATAGTTAAAATTTAAAATAGGAATTTAAAGGGAGTGGGTGCCATTGTTTTGCATAGGTCCTAAATATCTAATAACGCTAAATTTGGTCTAGGCAGGGGGAAGGTGAGCTGGCCAGAAGAGTCAGGCGGGTTAACCATATTTTAGGTTAAATAAAACACAATCACTTTATTACTATATATTATTACACTATATATTTTCAAGATCCTGGGGTGCATCTGAACAAAATTTGGATGGTATTCAATATATTTGGTACACATATAAATGTAAGCCAATAGAAGGAAAGGGAGATGGTGTTTTCCGCAGGGTCCTAAAGAATAACTGTGAAACATTAGGAAATAAAGTTATTCATATACATTGGTATTGCAAAAAAGGGATGAAGTGGATAGGGAGAATAGGTGGATAGGTTTTGAACGGAGTTCCAAAGAGTAAGTACGCAAAATTTGTAAAGAATGACATTCAATATGTTTTTGCGTTTTACGTATTTCGGTTGGCAATCCTGGGTTTTAGAAATGCGAAGTATGTACTTTCCAGTTTTTGTGTGGGTATACCACAAAAAACCTCGCGGACCTAAGATTTGGTTCTGATCAAAACTTGCAACAGCAGAATCAATCAGATGCTTTCGGTACACATCTATATTAACGGTTGGCGCGCGCCAGATTCTTATCGGTTTAAGGGTTGGAGATTTTCAATCCAAAGCCATTCTCTAGAAGACAATCAGCAGAGTAGCCTGGAGAAGCGAGACGGCTTTACGACTTTTACGAGCTGTAGGGAGAGGGGGGTTATATTTTGAGAGAGGTCCTAAAGAGTAACTTTGAAAGATTTGGAACAAATTGCATTCGATATAATATAATACTAATTTTTATCACGTGACGGGGAGGGGTGGCCTGAGGGAAGGGGTCCTAGGAAGTACCTATTTAAAATTTGTACAAACTCTCCCAAAGTACCTAAATAGTATTTAAAAGTTGACAACATTTTATCACCGCGAATGTATGTGTAATTAAGTTTATTCAACGTAAAATCACCAAAATAAATGTATTTGCGAAAGGTACAGAAAGCATTAAAAGTTCCGGCGAGGGCTGTGCGAACAATTCTAGTTGAAGTTGGTCTAAATTGAAATTGGCTAAAACGTGCGGATGTTAACCTTCATTTTCTGTAATGAGATTACCTACACGGGGCGCTCCAGCAGCCTGGCCGCCGCGTCACATCAATGGCGCCATTTCCGGAAAACTAAATTACGAGCACCGTTCCCGCCATACACACGTTTCCTGTTGACTCGACTACCCGTACAATGTCTCCGCGGAATCATCCACCCCGACAGTGTGATGTAGGTGCGGCGCACTTTCTGAAAAGTTTTGCGAAAATCGAATCACGGCCACTCTAGGATTTTGTGAAAGAGCTCACGTATTTATCTGAATAGTAAATATGTGTTGATATATTACAACTAGGGAATCCAATCCCGGGATTCCAATTCAGTTCACAATGGGTATTTACGATTCCTGTGAAATTTTTGATTGATTTCGGGGTACCAAAATAAGATCAAAACTAAATGTGAAACATTCGATGCTTTTCATAATATACATGCAGCTATTTGAGGGTGCTAGTTGCAATCTCAGTAATATTCTTAGGATTAGTAAAACATTTTAATAGGTGCTTGAAAAACAATATAGATATTATTTATTAATATACTTAATTGTGAAGATTTAATTTTCTTTTTGATAATATTTAACATATTTCTATATATTTAACAATTTGTTTTTCATTTTTGAATAGGTAATTTATTTACAATGGGTGAATTTATTATTGAATTTCTTTCCCCTAAACTTTTCCCCTTATTCTTTTACATTTATAATTTTCCCCCAAGCTTCATATACTTGAACATTTAAAAATACCATTACAGAATAAATCACATAGCTACTGAATGTTCGCAGGGCGTCGTGTTATTTTTAAAACTTGATTGATTGGCAAGTGCCAACACGTTTGACATTGTTTAACGCAATAATGTCCACAAAATGCCAATATTCTCCTATCGAAAATCGTCTCAACAATTGGCGCAACCTATGTACACGGATTTAATAGAACGTTGGTGCCTTGTTAAAGTTATATTTTTTTATGCGAGCAGTGGAAACATTGATCGTAACTCTCGAATACATTTTCCAACAATGACATGTTTTAATTGAATAACATATCTAATAATGCTGAATCTAGAGTAATACAAATAGAAAAATATTTTTCGCAGAATTTCACTAAATGATTAACCCATTCGTGGAGTTTAACAAACAAAACAATTTTATTTAAATCATTTAGTCGACGGTAGTCCTTAATGCTATTTTATTCCAATGGAGTTATACGGCTGGATGTCAAACGCGGGACAATGCTGACCCATGTCAAGGTTAGATCGCGGAGCGGACAGGGGCGGAGCCCCTCGTCATATTTTATTTTTGAAACACCGGATTTAAGATAAATATTTATTTTCATATAAAATAAATTTAATTCTATTTTGCAGGCGCATACAATAATTATATAAAATGATTTGGTGTCTGCAAATATTTATTTATGACAATATACATACTTACTAGGCCTGATATTTGCTAAAATGAATTTAAAATATACAAGAATAATTATTCGAGCGTAACGCAATTTCTTCAAGAACGTTTACTGAATATTGATTACCATAATTATCATCTCTTTAATACATTTTAATATTCCTGCTCCTCGTTTCAGCCTCACGCTACTACTACTACTTTTAAATATTATATATATATATAATATTTTAAAAATATATAAAACCATTGCGGCGAATGGCCCACGTCCATGGAAAAAATAACTATGAGTTTTTTAGGAGAACACATTCTTATTGTGAAGTTGTAATTATTCAGAACATAGGTTTGTGATATTTTAAATATGAATTAAATATATTAATTATAAAGATATACATATAAAATCAATTTTAACGAAAAATATTGTTGTTGCGCCACTATGTTTTGAATAATTACAACTTCACAATAAGAATGTGTTCTCCTAAAATAATAAAGTTGTATCAATGTGTCCAAAATTTAATAAAAATGAATTGATAATTCTGGCGTCTGCTATCAGTTTACTCAAAGGTATTTGAGATTCTGTAAAAATAAGGTAGATGGCTCTGTCGAATGATGGAACGATTAAATGTATTAATATCAAAAAGGTAACATATAGGGTCGAAAATTGTCGCTAAAAATAATGTCGCTGTAGCTTAGTTGGATAAAGCACCTTCCCCGGTTAGGAAAGAGATCCAGGTTCGAATCCCGGTGGCGCAACAACAATATTTTTCGATAAAATTGATTTTATATGTATATCTTTATAATTAATATATTTAATTCATATTTAAGTAACTATGAGATTTAGCTATCTCAGAGATTTAGTTGAGATAAACCTCAGTACACGTGTTGAGATTTTTATCTGGAGATAAACTCAGAGATCAGCCTTGATAGAAAGTTACAACACGTGTGTCTGGCGTTCGGACTGACAGCGAGACCCGACAAGTGCGCACATACGATATCACTTTCTCTCTCAGTCGATTTGGACATGACTGAGTATCGTGATTTTTTACATATTTTACTTCTACAGCACAAACTGCTTGCCTCCACTTTTCGCGATCCTGGGCCTTACTTAGGCGACGTGTAGCGACTGATGACGATGAGAACCTTGACATTATATGATGCATGCACACGAGACTGTAAATATATGGTAAACTGATATTATATTATGCGTATCATTAATGTGATTCTCTTACGACGTATTTTTTGTAAGTAAAATTGAAAGAAAACTGATACCTATATTGGAGTGACCTATTAGTTTTCTTCTAAATAAGAATTAGGCCGGTTTGTTTTGAAGGTAAATTTTTCAAATAGAAAAACAAACGACTTTATTGTTACTGTCATTTCAACTTATTTAAATTTTAAAATAAAAAATAGTTTCTACATTTAATTACTTCAAATTATTATAACGTTTGTGTAAGTGTGAGTCCTAATTTGTACGTATTTTTTAAAATACGTTTTCTTTAAAGAACATTTAAACGTACTTTTAATGTACTGAATCGAATAATATAATAATACGAACGTTACAAACAATTTATCAAAAACACTTTCTTATTGTGAAATAGTAATTATTCAAAACATAGGTCTGTGATATTTTAAATAGTAATTAAATGTATTAATTAGAAAAATATACATATAAAATTTATTTTATCGAAAAATATTGTTGTTGCGCTACCGGGATTCGAATCTGGATCTCTTTTTAAACCGGGGAAGGTGCATTATTCAACTATGCTACAGCGACAGTACTTTTGACGACAAATTTTTGAATAACGGAACGATAGATGTATTAATTTTAAAACTGTATTGGAAAGAGATCCAGGTTCGAATTCTGGTAGAGCAACACTACTATTCTAATTAATACATTTAATTTGTATTTACAAATAATTTTGTTTAGGATGTTTGACAATGTGGAATACTGAAATGCTATGAATTATTTAAAACAATCTTTCGGTCTACTTTTTTATATTTCCGAATTTATTTAGATTTACAAAAATCATTTCGTCATTTAAAATGCAAAATTAAGTTGAAACCTTTTATCTCACCTAAGATAGGCGTACTACATGAAGCTACAAGAGTTTTATTACAGAGGAATTCAAATCATTCTAATGTTTGATATTCGTGCATTTGAAGAATCAGAGAAAATCATGTTTTATACTATTGTCAGGAAATCTGATTAGTTAAGATTCAGTTCACTTTGCGCTGGGCTTAAAATATAAAATACTTTCATAATAATATGGGATCAAAAAAAAACGCTTCAAAGATACTTGGGAACTAGCTGCAGGAGACAGGCAGAACTAGAAGGCAGTGGTATACTGTGGCACCTGATACTTTGAAGCAGAAAGCCAACAGAATACTGAAAACAAGAGAAGATGCAAAGAGAGGGAAGTCACCCGAGGACCCACAATCGTGAAGGTCAGTCTACCTCGGACACAAGAGACAGGCGATGATGATCAAAATATAAAATTCCTAATTAAACATTTATTTTCTACTATTTACTAAAAATAAATAGTAATTTGCTAACTTCTAATTAAAAAGGCGTACAAAGTGCTTGCTGGTCTGTTTCCTAAATTGTTTGTCATAAAAGTCTTTAAGGTTTTATTTTCAAAAGACATTTCGAAAAAAAGTATGTAAAACAGAAATAAGGCGTATTTATAATTTAGGCAAACAATTCAAAATAATAACTGGATTTAGCTTATTCTTTCTCTGTTTCGCCTCCACTCTCATCATCATCGCCCGGCAAAGCTGAACACACCCAGCAGGTACCGGTGCGCGAAACGTAGTTCCCATCAGCCTTAAACGCACTCAGTACCGACATCATGCAACAATAACAATGCGACCAGTAGAGATAGGGAATTACTAGCTTCAGTCTTCCTATAGTCACCCTCCAGTCAACAGCTACAGAACCGTCTCCAATAATAATTCGTGCAATATCTTCATTGTACGGGTTAACTTCTGCTCTGTAAAGTTTGTCTACAATAAACCTATAAATAAATACAACAAACTTGCAGCTTACCTATACTATATTTACACAAAAACAGGCTTCTAAAAGATTGAACGATGAAAAAAACCTTTAATGATAATACCCATTGCTTTTACACTATCTATCGATAATATCTTAGCAGCATAACCTAAGTCCATGCCTAGTGCATGCCACTACATATACACTAGTGATGAGCTCAAAATTACGAACGGTGAGTCAATCACTGATATCTTTGAGTCACACTCACTATCAGTGATTGAATATCTAGGAATATCGTGATTCGTGATTCATTTTTTTATTTAATTTATATTTGGTTGTGAACCGTGATTCGGCGCATGTGCATATGAAACGAAAATATTGATGAAGGAATGACGTTATAATTCATGTTAGGTGCCATCTAGTAGATTCTGCCGAAACATTTTACGCATTTAACCCGAAATGCTGAGAATTTGACCCGAAAAATAAACTCCTATTTTTAAGGGTTTTCATTATCTTTGTGATGATATTAAATTAGATATATATTAATTATGTACGCTAGAATGTTTTTTACGCAAATTAGGTTTGAATAATATAAGTAAATACGCTCAAAATTATGTTTTATTTATTTATTTCGTGTATTGTGATATTGTGCGGCGCACGCGTATTAGTAATGAAACTATGATCACAGTCACAGTTTTCAATCACTGATATTATACAATCACAATCACAGCAGTGAGTCAAGAGTAGCATTTTTTCTCATCACCAATATACACAATACATTCTGCGACTTTCAAACGAGCATAAGAGTGGTGGGGCATCCACCACTCTCATACTAATCACATCATTTACAACATAACCTTAAAAATCCTTCTGATTCAAGTTAATATAAATGTACATCGACACACATTTATTCAACCATCAAAAACTCCGAACACCTAAATCCCCAAAACCCTGTAAGAAGCCTTCGCAATCGATGAGTATACATGAGAAGTTGCATTACTGTATATGAGACGAGAGTCACACGAGTATGTATTAGGACAAAGGATTGGACAGTATAGCACTCAATCGTCTTTGTCTATCCCCGAGGGGAAGTACAAACAATAATTTCCCTATGAAAGTTTTCGTATTGTCCGATTATTAAGTACCTATTTGGACAGCAAGAGGATATTTTAAATATTATAAAGTCGCAGCTGTGAATACACATCGGTAGATTTTTTTATATGGGTTCCATGTTTTCGAAAGGTAATAAAGTACCGACCTTATAAGCTTTCGAAGCAATATGATTATATTAAGAAAATGGTAATTTGAGAGGGGCAATTATGAATGGGATATTGATGGTTTGATATACCGTTTATTGCCTTCGTTTTCAGAGTCAAAATATATTTAGAGCTGTCAAAATGGACGCCCCCTGTCTCCCTTCGTTATGTTAATGGCTGCCCGCCTTTTCAGGAACCGGAAGTATGGTCCCTCCATTTTATGGTGTATGTCATAATTATTATTCTATTTCCTTTCCCTATAGAAATAAGTGAATACACATTTTCAGTTATTTCCTTGATGGTGACAGTTTAATAATTTTTTGCTATAAATAATAATCTGTCATCCGCGTGAATCAAATTTAGTAAAATATAAGAAAAACGATACAATGATTATATAACAATTTTAATTAATGTTGTTAGAAAATTTTGGAAAGTATTCTATTTAGTAAAGAATATTCTTATTTTTCTTTTCAAAGTTTTGGAGTTTTTCTTGCACTTGTTTGCGACTTCTCTAGCCGATATTTCATCAGCGATGTCAGCTCTGATGATGGACCTTGCAATGGGATCCGAAATGTCAGTCAGAGAGGACGGAGACATATGGCAGAATAGGCCAGAAAACTTTGAACAGCCCTGCAAACCAGTAAAATAAATCTCACTAACTTACCAATTGCCGTTTCATCGTAGAGGTAGGCTGAAAAATATTTGTATTAATTATTTATTGTTGATATTATTGTATGTATTGTCATATATAATTTATCGAGTCATCCCCTTTCTCAAAAGCTCGCGGCCTTCCACTCTATGATTAATAGATTAATTAGATTCCTTTGTCTGAACTTTATTACACTTCTGAATAAAACCTTATAAAACAGATAGCACTTAATAATGGTTATTCTACTAAATTAATAGATGATTTATTAAATTTAAAAAAATAAACAAAGCTATTTTTAATTATATATATTTACCCTAGAGAAAAATATATAAATAAATAATGGCGTAGAATTTTATTCGTAAACAATGATTTGTCAAAAAATATAACTAAAAATATTCTCGCTTTTTACACTAATAACAAACTCAAAAAATATTAATAATAAAGATAGCAATACTCCTCCTATAAATCAGGAATTTGTAAACTTAAATGTAACAATTGTAATTATTTTTATATTATAAAAACTACTAGAATCGTTGAAATAAGGGTTAAAGAACATCTCAGAGCTTTAAATAACAATAATGACTCGGAATTTTCAAAAAATTTATTAGAATATGACCATACACTTGATTTTAATACAGGGTTAAAAAATTAAATACGGGTTATAAGGTCTTGCAGATTAACAATTTAGAAATATAAGAGATTGGAAAAAGTATGATTATTAAGTCAAATAAAATTTGTAAACAATCCTCTATTGAATATTTTCCCACTTAACTCTTCTTCCCCTTCTAATGACCATGTAATTCGCTAATTAATTACGTACTTATTACCTATTTCGATTTTGAATTACCCCCCCTTCCCTTCCTTCTTTCTAACTCTATCCCAATGTCAATTTTTAACTTGAGTATACAACATTGTTCTAGAGAAATGTAAATTTTATATCTAATAAAGTGGTAGAAACAAAGTTATTTGGCTTTAATTCATTCCCATATTTCAATAAATTGAAAATTGAATAGAATAGTAATTAATAAAAATGGTATGAATGGAAGTTCTATGATATTTTGAGAGACGTAGATTCTAAAATATATATAATTTTGAGAATACGCAAATAATTTACGAATTTCGGAAGATCGGCCTGAAGAACTATTGTTAAAATTACGAATTAATATTTATTTGAGGTTATTCGGTTATATGAATAATATACTTTCGGCTGTGGCGACAATCAAACCGAGCTTTTTGTATCCAACCTTTTTTAGTTACCGACTTAGGTTGAATATATTTTTATAAATTCCGTCATTATTGACAGATTTTTCAGTTTTACAGCCGCAGTGTCTCGTGTTTTAATTAATTAAAGTCAGATGTGTGTAGATGTTCTCGTTTTAATATTAACTTAATTGTTTTTTACGAATACTTCTTAAGCGATTTGGTTTTATAAATGTAGATAACGAATTGAATTATGCGGTAAGCGATGTTGTATACAGCTGGACATTTTAGTACATAATTACACCCGTTGTTTAGTTGTTTGATAGAATTTTCCTCGAGTCTGAAATAAACCGAGTAATCGCAATTTAGTGAACAAACTTCGACAGTTACCACTTCGGGCGAAACAATGTACTCACAGGCGAACAAAAATATTTGTAGCTACGTGGCTACATACCCCCAAAATACATTTGGTACATATAAATTCTCTGTTGGCTGTATAATAATTAATTACGGTGGTTTGTATATAAAAATTATACAACCTCTTAACGGTGATCGAAAATTCATTCAATAGTTTATTTTTTATTTAACTAACTGTTTAGGCAGTCTTTCGTTTCTAATGCCGAGGATATATCCAAGCCAATATAGCTAAAGATTTTTTTAATTTTTTTATTTTTAATTTTTTTTATTTAAGTTACTATGAGATAGCTAAATCTCATAGTTACTTAAATATGAATTAAATATATTAATTATAAAGATATACATATAAAATCAATTTTATCGAAAAATATTGTTGTTGCGCTACCGGGATTCGAACCTGGATCTCTTCCCTAACCGGAGGAGGTGCTTTATATTTTGGCGTCTACTATCAGATTTACTTAAAGGTATTTGAGATTCTGTAAAAATAAGGTAGATGGCTGTATCAAATGATGGAACGATTAAATGTATTGATTTCAAAAACGGTAACATATAAGGTCGAAAAATAGTCGCTAAAAATAATGCCGCAGTAGCTTAGTTGGATAAAGCACCTCCCCCGGTTAGGGAAGAGATCCAGGTTCGAATCCCGGTAGCGCAACAACAATATTTTTCGATAAAATTGATTTTATATGTGTATCTTTATAATTAATATATTTAATTCATATTTAAAAGATTTTTCTATTTGGAGCAGCAGCGGGTTTATTCAAGGTCCTCTCGGATGATATCGTTCCTGATTTGATCTTTTAACGTCACTACTCTTCATAGGTATCTCATATTTGCAGCCTGCATCATCAGTGCCAGAGGAAATAAGACTTATAAACGACCCAAGAGAACACGGAAAAAACAAATGGAGAGACTCTGCGATGAAAGGTGGAAATATCACTGGCCCCAAGTAATCGACACAGCGCAATGATACCGTTTCCCCGCGGGTGTACGTAAGTAAAATAGAGCGCCACACTCTTCTGTCCTGATACAACTCTCGCCTCGTTCATATTTACATATCTTTTCAAACACATCTCATGCGAGCTCGTCGATCGTTGAGGCGTCTAGCCGTCCCGTATCTGATATACGATTAACTGAAATAAATAATAAAAATTTAAAAATTACATTTTGATATCGTCACCATTTTGAAATTGATTGTATCAGATGTATCTACAGGGTGGACCAAAAAAAGTGAGAACATTTCGTAAAATGTGATATAATTATATCAAAATTAGTTTAGCTATATGAACGATAGCTTAAATAGTTTACTAATTTACTTACTTACCTATTTACCTATATAACGTTTTATTTCGACAATTTTCGGTCGCCATCTTTGATTATTAATTTTCCCATTGTTTATATTTGTTTTTTTCAAATTGTTGCCCAGAATGACAAAAATCACTGCAGAAGACCGTATTCTGATAAAAAATTTGCGAATTGAAAAACGTTGGGGTGCTAGGAAAATGATTAAAGAGTTTCAAAACAAAGTGTGGAGTATAGCTAGATATTACAGCACAACTGGACATTACAGCAGGATGGAGCTCCATCTCACACAGCCAGAAATACAATAAAAAAATTTCATCGTGAGAATGTTAATTTCATCGAGCCAAGCATGTGGCCACCAAACAGCTCAGATTTAAACCCAATATATTATGCAACATGGGGTGTTTTGATGATTTCTGATTAGCAAAATATTGTGCAAAAAAAAATTACATTACATTATGAGTTATTAATTATTAATCATATTATGTTTTGAAATAACTGTGGGATGCTCTCACTTTTTTTGCGTCACCCTGTAGATGTATAAAAATACTATCCAAAAATATACTTAACCTTAGAAAAAGAATGTAGGCATACATAATTCATTGATATACTGGTGTGTACAAGACCAATAGACCGCTTGGGAAGACCAAAGTTTAGGTGGAGTGACAATGTCTTCAAACCATGACCCACCAGGAGTTGTAGAGCCAGTATTGATGGTAGGTATGTACAATTAATAATAAATAATGATGATATTTATAATTAATTATAAATAAATGTTTGTTTTATTAGCCTTCTTACGAAAGTTTGTTAAGTTTCTCGTTTTTTAAAGGAGGTCAATTACTGGTCTAAGCCTCGCTACTCTCATGTAGGCCGGGAGGGCCGTGCGTGATGGCCATGATCCCATAGAGAAAGGTTGACTACCTGCGTATGTACATATTTTTTCTACAGGTTAATACAAGTTAAAAAATTCAGGAACCTTTTGTTAAGCTTAGGTTAAAATCACCCACAATCATGTGGTACATACGTTATCTGCATAATATGTAGGTATATGGTATATTTTTTCCCTTATATTCTGAATTAGTCTTCACAAATGGGTTGTCAAATTGTCTTTTGTGATTATTTAAATTTTATGATCTTTTCCATATCCATCTCTATTTTCTTATCTAAAGTGGTCGCCCGATGGCCCGCAGCTGATAAATTATACTTTAGATATTATCAATCAATCAATCTACTATCCATCCCCAAATATCGCCTGACTGCATTAACCACTTCCTATACCTACTACTGTTATCATCCCCAGTGCTGTATTTTGAGTTGTAGTGGTTTAATTTTGAAAATTCACACGCACTTCTTTATTTTAAAGTAATAATTCACTCACAAGTCAAAATTATAAAAGTCTATTTACAAAACGAGAAACACTTGTTCATCTACGTTTTATCGTAATTCAAGCAGTAAATTGAATGCAACTATTATTTAGTTTAAATTAATTTATATAAGTAATGCCGCGGAAAGCCCATACGTACACGTATACTAATTTATAAGATTATTAGACATATATCCATTAAGATAAAAAAGGTTTACTGATTCATATGATCATGAGTTCAAATAGTGATACCAATAAACAATCGTAATAGGGTGAGTTATTTTTTTCATTTCATTTTATTGGAACGTTAGTCTGTAACGTGGCAAGCCTTTTTGATATTATATACAGTCGATTCCGCTTAATTGGGCCGCCGGTTAACTGGGGCACCCGCTTATTTGGACCAAATCTCAAGGAACGGAAATCAAACCAAGGAACTAATAGTAATTTACATCGCTTAATTAGGACGAAATCCTGCAAAATTTGGACAGTAAATTTAAGATTACAATACATAAGTTTAAAATTTATTAATAAGTTCCACAAAAGTCAGAGAGTTAGTGCAAAAATTTCCCTTTTGCAAGCAATACAGTTTGTCGCTGACAGTTGGCGAGCTATAAAAACTAACACCACATAAAATCTTTAAACCTTTAGATATTTACGAAATTTTGAGCAATGAGGTAAATGAGAACACGTTAGAAGTTCTATTGTTAATTTATTTATTTTATTTTATTTGTAACTATATAATACATTTAAAAAATATGTTTGGACTGTTTTCGACAATAGATAACAATTGACCATGTTACGATGAAAATAAATAATGGGGATGCAATTGTTGAAGCGTTAAATCGAAACATCAAAAATAAGATGAAGAAGACGTTGATGATTAATATTCAACTATGCCTGTAAGTGACCAGGAGAAAAAACGTTATTTTATGCAAGAACTTACTTGCTTCGGTTAATTGGGGAAGCCGCTTAATTGGGCCAAACTTCCTGGTCCCGATGTGTCCCAATAAAGCAGAATCGACTACGACTAATACATTAGTAAAATAAATTGATCAATTATTTTCCATTAAATATCATAAAAAATATCTTTGTCTCTATGAGATATCTGATATTTATTTAAATAAATTGTATTTGAGTGGGCGAGGGTCCGTTTCAGTCGAATTCATTATAAGCAGAACAAAACTGATTTAATCAGAATTCGAGGTTTTCAAATCAATTCAAAGCCTTAGAACACATTACTCTAAAAGAACAATTAAATATAATGTAAAACCAGGAATCAACCAAATGGTAAGTAATTGTAAATAAATAAATATCATCCATCTCTTTACTATTATAACTAGTTTAATAGTATTTAAAACCCATCCTAGGATGTGCTTTATTTGAACTAGATCTTTACCCATATTAATTAAATACCATAAACATTTTTAAATGTCAAGAAAAATAGTCTGACTTTGACCTAATATTTGAAATAATTACCTACTCACTATCTATTCATATCAGAAAAACAAATGTTAATTTAAATAATTACCCACCTATACTTAGAAAAGCACAAATAATACAGTTTTTCAATTTTCAGTTTTCCGACAATAAACTTGTTTACTATTTTGTAAAATGTGTCATCAGAATAAAAAGGTCACGTATCCACGTTGAACGAAATTGATCTTCATTCCGATGAAATGTAACAGTTTCTCTATACATAACAAAAATTAAAATGGAACTTCACTACAAAAATGTGTTCTTAAAAAAAATATAGACACTGAAATTTTAAATATATATAAGATGGGCTAAAAATTAGGAAAAAAATATTCTATATCAGCATACAAATCAAAAATAGATATTAATTACTGGAGTGATTTACCGAAGTATTAAAATGACCTACATGTGCCAGGAATACATAAAAATGTTGAAATTACTGAACAATAAGTATTTGCACACATAGGTAATTAATCTTATCAAAATATTAAATTTCAAGATTTTGGGATGAAATATTTGAGGTTTTCTTCGTTCCGAGGAAGCAATAAATTCAGTGATTTTCTTCAAAATTAATTTCTGAAACGCGCGATGATTATTCATCGAAGGTAGTCAAAAGTCGGTATTAAGTTTCGGAATGATTATAAAGTGAAATATGCTCGTCATCAATAAAAACGCCTACACTTTCCGATCGATCTCATCCCCAGGCTGGCCGCTCACTGCCTGCTGCCCGCCGCCTGCTGCCCGCCGCCTGCTGCCTGCTGCCCGCCGCCCGCCGGGGGTGAAACCTTTCATTATCTCAACCGCCCCATCCCCCAAGGCCGAAACCACAACCATATTTATGGCGTCGTAAATTTGTGATGTATGAACCGAACCGTTTTATTTCTAAAAGTAAATGCGAAAAATATTATTTCACCTAGAGTTTAGTTTATTTTTCTTCGTAAACCGCTTTCGGAAGCGGAAGGATTCAGTCGACACTTTTTCACCTCGTAAAGATACGTGTTAAACTGTCGTATTATTTGCGGCGTATAGTGACGACAAGCGACGAGGAAATGGCTTATATAAATCAAATAAATATCAAATTGAATATAGTCTTTGATGTACTAGGCGGAATAATGTCTAGACTTCCGAAGTGAGTATAGCGTAAGTTTCGGTCTTTTTCGTTCGGATATTTACGAGTGAAAGATATA
The DNA here is from genome assembly GCA_031772225.1 of Eubasilissa splendida. Classification (NCBI taxonomy): domain Eukaryota; kingdom Metazoa; phylum Arthropoda; class Insecta; order Trichoptera; family Phryganeidae; genus Eubasilissa; species Eubasilissa splendida. Next base: position 13,847,587 of record CM062845.1, on the reverse strand, counting down.
AAATGTGACATATTACCCTTGCAATAACGAGACCATTTCACACACGTACAGCTTGTATCTACTGAAATATTATATTATTTCAATTCTCACGAACAATTACTTCATGATTGAATCGTTTTTAATTTTTTTAAATGTACATTTGAACTGGTATGAAATATATTCAAATAACAATAAAATGTTATTTTTGTACCAGATACAAGGCACATTTTTTAAAATAATTACTGAGTACCCCAGTAAAATTTACATGAAAACTGCATTAGAAATAGAATATAAGAAAATTTTAACATTATTATATCATTATCAGGCACATACACTACAAATTTTGTTGAAATCAAAAATATTTTGGATGACGTCGAGTATCGATCCGATACGTCTGACAAGCTACGCGATTGCTTCACCATCTTCATTTTGCTTAATTGTCTTACAAGTATCTTATATGCTGACTTTTTTCGTGTCAGAATTTAATGACATTTTTGACACACTTTATTGTTCATATCGTACATTCACAACATAAAATTTTAATACTGATGTTGAATTTTATTTGAAAAAACCCGGCAAACTTTTTAACAAGTTTAATAGAATATAGTTATGTAGGGCGCGGCCAGCTACAGAAAACTCAAACTGAGATAAATGCATTTTTATGAAAATTGTGAATAATTACTACAATAGTACACAATAACTTGAATGTTCTTTATTATTAAAATAATACATAATATATACATTTTGTATGACTTTTAAGAGGCTTTGAGAATAGACTAAAAGATTTTGGTGTTTTTACATATTTTAAATTTTTTTAGATTTGAAAATGGGGTTTTTACGTAGTGTATATATACTTACTTAACATCACGCCGTTTCCCCACGAGGGTAGGCAAAGAAGATAGAGCGCCACACTCTTCTGTCCTGATACACAATTCTCGCCTCATCCACATTCATACATCTTTTAATACACGAGTCTTACTCTCATAGAGAAGAAACAAATGTTAAAAAAAATATATATGTACACTGATTATTGAAATTGTATTATATTTTTAATATTAATAAAATAAAAAAAATACAAGCTCGCCGATTATTGAGGCTTCTAACAGGACCATCCTCTAGTATCTGGTTTACCTGGTCGTGCCGAGTCTTCCACGGATGTCCTCTACTGCTGGTGTCATTAACACTTGCGTCGTATATATTTTTTACCATTCTCTCCTCATTCATCCGATCCATAATGAATAAACCACTTAAGTGATCCTTTCTTAATCTTACTCACTATGCTAAGATCAGCTTTATATTCTTTCCTCATTTCCACTTCCATTTTCACTGCATTCAGTATTTAATAATAAGAATATAATAAACATTCAAATACCGCCCATTACATCCCCTCTCTTATCCATTTAAACTCCACCCCCACTCCGACCTCCGTTAACTCCAAACACACCATATATTACTGTCTGAAAGTGTTTTTAATTTTAGTTGAATTATAATAGTGATAATGGGAAGATGTTCTTGAAAACGTTCTAACGTGTAAATACAATATATTGGAATAAAACAATGTTTTAACTAAATTTATAAAATATTTATATTTTAATTTAATTTTTTTAACTGAATTAAAGAACATTTTTCCTATCTTCTGAAGAATACGTTACATTACATCCAATCATCTTTGGTCTATGGTTGTCGATTCGAAATCGTCTGGACTTGAATACAATGTTCTTGGTTTATTTACAAGTAGCACATTAATTAATATTAGGGTCACATACTTCATTAAACAGATTGGGATAATTTCTTAGGGAAATTAATGGAGAGCATGGACCGTGAAGACTATTTTTTGCCTGGACCGACGGAACTTCCGACTGAAACAATCTGAGACCAGAATCATCCCACCGGACTCCTCCCTCTGCGTCCCGATGGGTAAGTTACGACAGTCGTGGCTGACCTGGAGACTGTAATAAATAAATACATAAAACTTCACAACGGGAGACAATTCTCCGAAGGCTTTGGCCGAGGTTTACAAATTAGGGGTACTTCTGTGGACAGATATTTTCGTTTTAGTTTTCAATTGAAAGAAAGCATTTCAAAATAAACCATCCTTGGTTTTGTTCTTGTGTTATCTGTCACGAGTCGGTACTTGCCTTACTCGGTTGGTACAGTCGAGTATAGCGGTAGAGCTGCCTATTGCTAGCACAAGAAAATTGTGATTTGTAAATTAATTTCTAAAGATTGCGTAAATACTCTCTAGGGATTCTGTGTCGAGACAACCAGAGAAATCCATGTTTTTTTACGATATTTCTGGAGACATCGAGTATCGGGACTTTTTAAAAAAAATAACTGGAGACTTGTAATATTTCTTTTCTTTTCCATTGACATGCAGCAGAGGCCCAGCGACGAGCGGTGCATATGTAAGTATATTTAAAAAAAGGAGAGTATCCATAGTTTATATGTTCAAACAGGAGATTATGTTTCATTGTAAAATGTGATCTTTTATCTTTAGAATAAATTCATGTAATTTTGTCTAAACAAAATTGGTATGGAATGAAATTATTAAAAAAAAATTATTAGGAGAATTCAGTTGGCTTTGGCTAAATACATGTGTTATTGTCTTCCGATATGTTTCTTAATTAATTGTTCTTTTTTGTATATTTTATATTCTATTTTTAATTTTTTTTAAATGGTTTTATTTTGTTTTATCGATCGTCTTTTAGTATTAAATATATACATAAACTTAATTTCATTTTCAAAATCTACTACCACATTGTGAAATAATAAATATTTCATAGAACAGTTTTTATTTGTTTTCATAATTAATACTAACGTATGTTTTTTAAACAGATAATATCCTTAGTAGCTATTGTACATCATTAGATATGAATATATATAATATTGATTTTCTTTTTAATTAAAAAAATTCATGGTCTCGAGTCCTGGAAATTGAAAAAAATCGACAATACAGAACGTTTAATATTAGTGTCCCTTATTTTTCAATGTTAAAATTAAACATTTATGTTCTAATTTTATTTCTTTTATCTTAAAATAAATTTTATGACTTTTGGAGTACTTTAATCTGTGCCATATATCAGTACACGTTTCGTTGAGGTATCCTCAAGCCTACGCGAGAGTTGTTCATTTTATTATCAGTTTTTATTCGTGTAAGACGTATTTATTTTATTAATTTAATATATCAGTAGAATATAAGCTAGAAAAAGTATATTTTTAGTGAGAGATGTAAGCCATCAAATAATGTAGGGAAAACTACCGTCAAATCGGAAAATTCTTGCAGTTTTATTTCATAACATCGTGAAGTTAAAATAACAGTTAGTAAAAGTGAAAATCTTAATTCGTGAGTATATTTTATATTGGAAAAAAGCTAAGAATACCCACCAAATATAAACCTAATCACGTAAAAACACTCGTGGACTTGTATCACATTTGGAGAGATTTGAAAAAAAAATAGAAAGAACATTTAAGAAAACCGATGCGAAATGGATTTAAAAAATAAATTCCATAATTTGTTTGAGATTCTACATGCCGATGCGTTTTAAAGAATCAAAATAGAAGAGAATAGGATCTTTTTACAATGGCAAAGAGAGCCAGGATGACCTGGCTACTTAGCAGGTGTAGATTGCTGACTGAAAAGTAAGAAAAAGTTAGATTTTTAAGGCGATAGAAAAAGTGAAAACATGAATTAAATATATTTCACTAGCATTAACATCTTCAATGTCATTAAATTTTTTACATCCTCAAAAACTCAAGTCAAGAAGAGTTTTTGTCGGTTCTGTTCAAGAGTACACAGATTGAAACATCAGACAGATGCCAGAGACTCTGTTAATATTATTTAGACCATAATGCAAGCAATTGGACATATTATTGATGAATTTTCAATAAATAAATCCTTTATTTAACGAATCCGGAGAAAGAAAGGGAAAAAAAACGTGTAGATGTTATGAAAAGCGATTTTAGCAACGATATACCGGAAGTTGTCACTATTCACTGGGATGGAAAATTGTTACTCGCTTTGATTGTAAAAAGATCCAAATAAGAACGACTTCCTATCATTTTTCACATTGTGAAATAAGGTACAACTTATTGCGGTACCAAAACTGGATAATTCTTCGGGCAATTACTTGAATCTGGAAGACAGAGTACAGTCTCACTGTAGTGACACAACGTCAAATGCTGTTCGTTTGTTCTTAGTGTGCATCCTATGTGCTCTTGAATAAAAATTAAGAAGTTGTTATTTTTTGCTTATCGATATAATGTTTATGAATTAGTATTAAGAAGTGTATTTGAAACCAAGATACCACCAGATAACGAGTAGCCCCGATATACCTCTTTAAAAAAAAAAGATTATTGTCAGTAAATATACAGCTATTAAGCTAATGTAACACATTCATTGGTTAGTAACTGTGGAAGAAGAACAAAAGCGATTTCTATTACGTAACGTCAGGGTATTATTTCCTATCTACCAGCATACCTGTAGGAAAATATGAAGTTATACCCTGATTGCAAAAAAGAAACTCTAAAGAGAAAATATCCACAATAGTTTTTGTATGCTTATTTTTAATATTTATGGCAAACTTTACGTTGCGGTTCTTCATTTTAATATAAATTATTAATAACTTTGTTTTTAACCACTTTTATGAGTTAAATTTAATACACCAATCGGTTTTGTAAAATACTCTTTTCTTCATCAGAGTGTTAAATAGTTTTATTTGTTGGTGTTTATTAACTAAATTTAACTCATAAAAGTGGTTAAAAACAAAGTTATTAATAATTTATATTATTTGTATGTTTAGATGTCAGCTTAGATGTTGTAATAAATACAAGTATAATAATAACATATTTAAAAAAATATATTTAATGATTTCTTAAAACACCTAATCATTTCATATTAAGTTTAGTTGAACCACATACATTTACTTTGCGGTCTAGTCGGCACAAGTAAAAGTTATTCAAGAGCGATAATATTCCGTAATTGAGTAAGCCTTATTATTTGAAACATATTTAGAGGATAGGTGTAAAAGTTTTTGTAAAAAAAAATTACCCCAGTTACTGGACATCCATTATACATATATATAAAAGTGAACCAAATTGAACGCTAGATGAAAATTATAAATAAAATGACGTTTTTTTATGGTATGATTGGATTTTTATTCAGTATAAAAGCGTGCACTCTCTGATTAAATACTAAAAATTATGTCGGACAAATAGACACTTCGGCTTCGCCCGCAAAATTTATTTCTTTTCAACAAATTTTCGATTACAATTTCGCACAATCTCAAATAAATTTCATTGAAAGCACGTTGGATTTCGTTTTTGAGGTAGTCAAGTGTTTGTGGATTGCTGGCATGGATTTCAGATAACCCCACAAAAATAAGTCGTACTGTGTTAAATCACAAGATCTTGCTGACCAATTGATGTCTGCATTCCGTGATATTACGCGAACAGGAAATTGTTGGTGCAGTAAATCAACTGTTGCTCGAGTTGTATCACAGGTGGCGCCATCCTGCTGGAACCACATTTGTTCAAGGTCTATATCGTCCAGTTGGTGCCAAAAAAACTCCACTATCATGTTACGGTAACGATCGCCATTCGCAGTTATCGCATTTCCAGCCTCACTTTCAAATAAGTATGGTCCTATCACGCCTCTTGCTTAAAATCTAGTGACTTGTTCGGGGTGTGTTTACTTCTCATGTAACATGCAAGAATATTCCGAGCTCCAAATTCGACAATTATGTATAATGTATGTAATATATAATTAAAATAACACATTAATGTGTGTTTTAACTTAATATTTTATTAGGTTTGGCTTCATTCATTGAATCTCATAATTTTAAATATAATTATAATTTCTGCTTGGACCAAATAATTACAGATTCATAATAATAATAATTGTTAACTTTTAAGAGCCAATCAGTATTGTTAATTATTTTGTGGTAAAAATTTCGAATCGTTTTTTATTTCCACTGTATACGTTTATTGAAAAAATAATATAATTATTACATATGTGCGGTTTTAAGTTTAAAAATATTTGCCTTATTCAAAAAATATTATTATGTTTTAATTTAAAAATATTTACTTTTAATACGTCTGTATAAATATATATAAATACATATGTGGTGACATTGCACGCATCCAATCAATGAGATCCGCGGGTTATTTTACCTTGAGCATACCATCTTATTTTTGTCACATTCTGCCTTCATCCTGAACTGGGAAAAATTTATAAAAATAGCTGGAGGTGATAAATAAAAGATGTTAGTCTTTAGTAAAAGTAAGACATCTAATCACGATAAAATATCCGATTACAAGAAGTAAACAAATACAGACTACAAATCTTCATCTCGTCGGATTGGGCGCGAGTTCGACGTTCTTCTTGTATGAGACCCCAGACGTCTTGGCATCACATCACGTTTTGGCCCGCAGCATCCAGTCTGACGCGATCAGATTCGTAGATGTTATTTGTTGTAGATCGTCGTGATAAAGAAGTGAGGCGACTAACTTCAAGGTAAATCCAAATTTGCGATTGAAGTAAAAACAAAGGTATAAACCAGAGGTTAAAATTTCGAGGTTAAAAATCCAGAAGTTAAAATCAAACGAAAAACCCAGAGGTTAAACATCTAGAGGTTAAGACCCAGAGTTTAAAAATCCAGAAGTTAAGGCCAAGAGGTAAATATCTTGTTTCCTGTAAAGATCATTTACCATACGATTAGATTAACATGTTAAGATTAAATTATGCACTAGTGATTGAATAATAAAAAAAATACTTACTCTCTACGTAGAGTGAACCACATAAGGTAACATTTTTGTCTGACAGGTCTAGCGACGGTTTGAAAACAAACCATAGATTTCAACGGTTTTTATAAGCTCAGACGATAAGATAAGCTTATACCAACCTGAGGGTAACTATTCATGAAATGTCAAGGTGCTTGACAAAATAAGTGACGAGCCAATTGTGTATGCGACCTCCATTTATAACGTTACAATATATACCCAGTAGTTCAGCTATTTTTAACATAAATTAAATTAATTAATCAACTACACAGAAAGATACACAGAAAAAAAAATACTTACCGAAAAATATTCAGTTGCTACTGGGATTCAAATGTTGACCTCTTCCTAGTCGAGGAAACGTGTTAACAATTCCACCATAGTAACCGATCACGATTACGACAAATTTAGAATTTATATCGGTATATTTTTACAATTGATACATTTATTATTCAATTTTTATTATCCGGGTAGTAATTTAATATTTTTTCAAAAATGCAACTTCACAACAAATTCAATTGAAAATAAGTTTATGACTGGTCTACGTCAAATTATAATTAGATTTTTTCCTCTGTCTGTATATCTGTCTAAAGTAATGTAATTAAGATTCGCGTTAAATGGAAACCTGAAGCACCAAATTCTAAAATTGGTTATAAAACCAATTTTTGTGTTTCGCTCGGTGACCTTCGAACAATTATTGTTATAACAAGCTGTAGCGAAACACACCCAATGGGAATAAATTGAAATTTTGCATTCTGATATATTCCCAAGGCTCATTATCCTGACAGCCCATATTTCGACATTCCCGACAGACGAATATACCAATATAAAGAAATACCCGTGAGTATTTGTAATTCAAATATGTTCATAGATCTTCAGTATAGTGTATTATTTCATAAACTTACATCACCAACAAATAAGATACTCTCACTTAAACAATTGTCACAACACTTTGTACTAAAAACAAACAAATCTTTTGCACAAAGATTTATCTCGTTTCTAGCATCAAAAAATATACAACAACCTAAACGTAAACGTGAAAAGCCTCAAGCATAGAATTTTACGACAAACCTTACATATTTTACGACAAAAGTGAAATTGTGGCTGCACGAAAAATACAGAAATCATGCTTACAATCTTTTTAAATTTTAAACGTGATCTGCGTGTGCAATAGTATTTTTGAACATTACACTTTTTAGAGTTATTTAACAGATTTTTAAATTTTTTTAATTAAGGCCTAATTAAATTTTTTCACTACCTATTGTAATCTCTGTTTGCCAAATGTAAGTGTAGTAGACAAGGAAATTGATGAAGTTTAATTTCCTGCCGAAATTCTTACCAACAAAGATACTGAAACTAATCAATATTATGTAAATTATCACTATTTAAAATATTGTGTCAAAAATATTAGAGATTAATAAATCAATATGAAAAATTACATTTATAAATAATGGACTTCTCTATTGTCACTAAAAATAAAATAATTGGTTTAACATTTTACCTTGACGGTATTTTTTGGTAATTTTGGCTGTCGAAATTTTGGGTAACAACATTTTGAGTAACATTTATTTGTCGGTATTTATTAGATTTATCTAAATTGCTAATAGCTAAATTGATATTTTAATACAATTATTCTCTGAAGTTTATTTAAAACTTGCGGTCCTACCCGACGTTGCTACGATACAATATAATATAATGTACATTTGTATCAGGTGGAAGAGATGGGTTGATCGGGAGAAATATGCGTATATTTTGCGCAGGGTCCTAAAGAGTAATTACGCAAAATTAATATCGGTCAAAGGATGTAAGATTGTACGCAAAACGGGCAGAAATACAGACATTAATTTTATATACATGTCTAAACTCAAAGCAACGCTCCTAATGAGACCTAAAAATAGGGTACATTATTTTTTAGACACCCATTTTTCTGAGAGGCCTTAATTTATCCAATTACACATTGGCGACTCCACTTAATCGCTAATACTGAAAAATTCACCGGGCAGCCTGGTTCGCCCTTGTCCCGTAAATAAACATTTACCAGGTTCAGGGGCCGAACGAAAATTAAAACAAATTATTTTAAATTTATTTTCAAGAGACGAGACAATGCAAAGGGGATTCCTTTGTTGGTCGCCATATTTCACCAGGGAGGAAAGGAAGAATCTTTTTTGTTGAAAAATTCACGCCGTGTGCGTGCGCGAATAATAACTTCCAGCTTTTATCAGCCATTTCCCGTTCCGGCCGCCGAGGACAGCTTGAGTCATGAGATCCGAAGACAATTTCTCCCTGCTTCAACTTTTTCATATTATAGTACATGACGACGGGACCTCGAGAAGTAATCATTTTTGTGGAGGTCAAGTCGTAAACAGAATATCTCAGCGGTGCGGGACCACAATCTACATTACTTGAAGCCACCCACTTTGTCATTTTTATGAATGCTCCCTTCTTTCTTGGTGTTCCGCTGCAGTCGTGAGACACCTTTAAATATACTTAAAACCCTTATTGCCGTAACGTCTTTTTTAACTACGGACATTAATTTAATAATAACAATATAAAGGGTGTTCAGCAGAAAAATTTCAAGATTAAATTGTATTGCTCGTTAACCATCAGGGTGAGGTAAGTGGGAGGGGTATTGTTCGACGCGCACGATTTGCAAATTCGCCAGTCACAATGAGTCACTGGTCGGGAATGCACCGCGCGTTCGCTGTTTTAGCAATATTTAAAGTGCGGCGATTCATTAGTTTGTGCGCGTTGCACTTTTTGATCTCACTTTAATATTCGACGAGTAAGTGATGGACCGAGCACGCAACTATCTGGTGTTGTGTTCAAAAGTTCAGACAAGAAGGGACAATGGTTAACCAAACTTCTCCGGAACCATTAACGTCAGCAGCGACGCCAGAACATATGGCTCAAGATCGACGTGAAATTATGCGCAACCCGTGTAAATCAATATAGAAGATAGCAGTCTGTACTGGAATAAAAAAATCAAAAATGTTCATTATTTTGGAAAAAACTACAGTTTCATCAATACAAACTGAAAATCGTGCAGTTTCTCAACGAAAATAACTATTCTTTACTTAAAACCTTAGCGAGAACGATGCTGAAACCTTTTGGAACAGCACGAACGCTTGAAAACATATTGTTTACTGACAAAGCACATTTTCATATCGATGGCTATGTTAAAAAACAGAACATGATATACTGGCGGCCCGAAAATCCAAGGAAGCGCTATCAAAAATGTTTGCATTGTCCAAAAACGACAGTGTGGTGTGCAATTGCTGCCCGAGGGATAATTGGTTCTTATTTTTTTAACCGGCGAGAGACAGTCACTGCTGACGTGTATTGCCAAATGATCGACGAGTTTTTGGTACCGCAATTGCATCTGTTTCTGAGTACAACAACAGAACACAATTTCAGCAAGACGGAGCCACTTCACACACAGCTACAGTTTCCTAATAAATTAATCAGCAATACGGAGACATACCCTGGGCACCTCGGTCACCGGACCTTACACCGTGTGACTTTTTTTGTGGGGATACCTTAAGCCGAGAGTTTACAGCAATAATCCTCGAACAATTCAGGCCCTACAAGAAAATATCCGCCGTGAAGTTGCTGCCATTGAACTAACGCTTTACTCTCGCGTGTTCGCAAATTTCCGATTGCAAGAGTATCTTGATAGAAATGGACGGCATTTAGACAATATTGTTTATAAAACGTAAAATCCGCATCGGTAAACTCCATTTTGTATAAATAATTGTAGTTTCTTTTAAAATTTAATATTAAACTTGAATATTTTGACAAATTGTATTAAACGCTTTGATTACAATTGATGTCAACCATACAAAATCAATACTTATTTTTAATGAGTATATTTAAAACAACTTCACGCTTAACAAATTTATAAAAACGATATTTAAATAAAATATTCATGAAATATTATTATCGTGTATCTAATAAATATGAAATCAAAAAAATACTGCGTTTTTCTAATATTCAATATTTTGGAAATAATGCTTTTTTAAAAATATTATTTTATTGGTAATTTCAGTCAAAAATTACACATGTATATTACCAGAATGAGTTTAAACAATATGCACCAAAAATATTTTTTCAAATAAAGTCTCAATCCTATGAGTGTTGACGTTAAAACAAAAAAGTATTTATTACAACGTGTAATACTTAACGTTGTGAGTACTCACAATTTGATCAACTTATGCTACAACAGAACTATATTATTATATTATCATACATATATTCAGGACTCGTAAGGTGAAAGGTTTGGAATAGGAATGACAATACATAGGTAAGGAAGGAAGATGCAAGAAGTAATAGAAATAGAAAGCTTGATAAGAATATGGGTGTAGCTTAGCATTTTCCTGAAGTAGAATCACATTTCTATGATCAATTTGCACAGAAAAATATTAGGTTTGGGATTAGTATTATACTATTGTAAAGTAGAAATTGAAAATGTTAAAAATATAATATTTGTTGAAGTATAATATCACCAAATCACAAAAATAGGTTTTGAGAAGTGAATTTTTAGGCACACATACAATATTACAATATTCCTTATTACTTAAAAGTCGTATCAATGTGTCTAAAATTGAATAAAAACGAAGATTACTCAAAGGTTTTTGTGATTCCGTAAAATTAAGGTAGATGACTCTTTCTAATAATGGAACGATTAAATGTATTAATATCAAAAATGTAACATATAGGTTAGAAAATTTGTCGCTAAAAATATCGTTGCTGTAGCATAGTTGGATAATGCACCTTCCCCGGTTTGGAAAGATATCCAAGTTTGAATCCCAGTGGCGTAGCAACAATATTTTTCAATAAAATAGATTTAATGTGTATATCTTTTTAATTAATAATATATTTAATTCATATTTAAAATTATTGTACCTAAACATGTTTTCAAGATCTATTTAAAATATATTTTTGGAAAAATGTTTTATCACAACGGACTCGTCCAATCATTATCCATTTTTTTTACACTTCGTGTTTTTGATTCACACAAATTCGTAAATTTTTAGAAGTTATCTTTGGACACATCGTCGACAGCAAAAGCAACCGCGAGTCATGCTTGATTTTTTTTATTTCCATTCAACGCATTTTATCTATCGAGGATGTTATTTTTACTCATTTAAAATTGACCGTCTTTTTTAAAAATATTTTTGTATTTAACTTATGTACACAATCATCGGTTTATTTTTCCGAATATCTAAATCACTTCTACTTATTTGCTCTGTATTTAAATTAATAAAATGTAATTATTTTTTAAAAGAAACGGTTGGTGTACAATAATATTTAGTCAGTAGAAATAATTAAATATCTGTAATTATTTAAACTAAACTAAAGTAGGTTAGGTTAAGGTGTGCGAATTCGGAAGATACAGGAAAATAATTTTAGACGAAATAAAATTTGGGTTCGACGCTATTAGTTACATTCCTGTTTTGTTTCATGATTATAAATGTGACTAAAAAATAAAATATGTTATATAACCCAGTGTTTATTTTCCTCTATTGGTTTGCACTGGTTCAGGAGATTCGGTTATTGAAATTAAAAATCTCTTGTTTGTAATAAATTCAAATTGAGAATATTCGAGACTATCGGCGGTGACAAAGTTATAGTTTCATAAATGATACACTTGACATTAAGTAACTAATAAAAATACATTTAATATGTGGGAAGGGGGAGGGAGAGGGGAAGGGAAAAATAGATATTTGAGTTTTTATCAAATTATTTTAATTCAACAATTCAACAATGAAGCTCAGGAATGGTCATATAAATTATTATAAAAAAATCAACGTAAAAAAAACAACCAATGGAACAAGCAGTAGTCACTTAATATCAGAAAAATACTAATGATTTGTAGATTGCGAATATCGTAGGTGCAAAAAATTAAACATAATAAAATGTATGCCGTCGTCCATAAACACTTAAGTCCAATATATGTGATTAAGAACAACATTTTACTTCCCCATGCCATAGAATTTAAAGAATACGTTTTTTTTAAATTGAATAATAATTAAGCATGATTAAGAGTCTTAAAATGAGTCTATTTAAAGGGGTTTTGTTTGGTTGGAATCGGGATTGGTAAATTTTTTTATGAAAATTAATTTCACTATATCCCTAAACCTGAGACAAAGTTCTAATGTAGTATATACAAATTAGAAAAAATAGAATAGACATTTTTTTAAAGTGTTCTCTTAAATATTTTGGCCACATTCAAAGGGTAAGGATAATGTGAAAGGATTTATGGTTTATGGTAGAGTGAAAGGATCAAAGGTCAAAGAATTTACGGTTTAATGTAAAGTGAAATAATTTATGGTTTAAAGTAGAGTGAAAGGATTTATGGTTTAAGGTAGAATGAAATGATTGCTCTTACGCAGTAGATCACATATAAATATCCATTTGTTGGACCACCAATAGTAACCAACCAAACCAGTCAAAAACTCGAAGAAATGCGAAGGGTCAAGTCAAATGGCATCCAATACTTTCCGCAGCAGTGTCGTCAATTCATCACAGTCATTACATAACCTTAATTCTTAAATAATAATTATAATGTATTCATATAAATAATAAAATGACTAGCCTGCTCGCAGAGCTACCGCAAACGTACCCTGCAAAGACGCAGTACTCTGTTGTCAATCTCCAGATTAAACAACACTTAAACTAACTAATGTAATAAAAAAAACCCAGTGTGGTGGGAACAGAAGAAGAAAAAGAATTTGGTAGTACTTTTTTTAAAATGCGTAACAAATTTACCTATTAGTAGAATTTTTCAAAATTAATATCGCACTTGAACTAACTAATATAATCAAAAAAACCTAGTGTAGTGGTAACAGAAGAAGAAAATAAAATACGTAGTTTTTTTTAAACGCGTAACAAATTTACCTATTAGTAGAATTTTTCAAAATTAAAATCGCATTTAAACTAACTAATATAATCAAAAAATCTACATTATCTTTATTGAGGCAGACATGTTGTTTTTAAACCACGTGTACGATCTTACGGCGCCACCTTGAAAAATGTTTCAAAAGAAAATATACTGCCATCTGTGTTGGTTTCGTGACGTATTTTTGAAGTTAACAACAATGGCCGACCAGATAGTGAAATTTTAAAATGTCAGAAATGTGGCGGTAAAATTATTACACGATTATTGACAGATAGCACAGCTGTTCATTCCCAGTTTTCCGACGGCCAATTTTTTTAGTTCACGAAAATAGACCAATAAAATCAACTGGCGAATAAGAGCCCTCGGCGCCATGTTTTAACGACATTATTATAGTTTGTCAAAGGGTTGTATTACATAGACTTATAAAATTTCGAGGTGTTTTGTATCGCTTTCTGCCATTTTTTTTCGGATATAGGTAGGGCTGGTAAAAAATCAATCTTTGACGTGGCGTTTTGCAGGTAAAAAAAATAGTAACAAGGTTGAAATGGTACACATAAATTCGAGAAAAAATTTCGTGTGTACAGACTGAGAAAAGAGTGAAAAGGTGAAATATCACCAAAAAGTCAGGTGTCCCCGCGTTCATGAAAGAATAGGAAAAAAAGTATCACGAGGAAAAAGGTTATGCCAGTCATTGGGTGTCTGCCAAAATTTTCAAAACATAGATCGCACGAGGGAGAACAGAGTTACAACGATTCTAGTGTGTGACAGATTTTGATACATATATCGCGACATACATATAAACTTCTCGAAATATAGCTTACGTGTTCCGTACAGGAAACAAGAACTGTATTTGTAATGGTGATTCGTCGGTTCTCTCTGGTATCTCGGATGCGACGATAGCTGCAGCGGCGTGCAGAGATCCTGGGGGGTCCACAATCGTCGTCTAGTGTAGTCGCCAAAGTCCAGAAAAGGGTTGATGGCAATACGCTAAGTCTCGAACAAACATTGGAGTTGATCGACAAGGTATTGTAGCTGTTGGGTTATGACCGTGGGGTTTGTGGAGTTGGTGAGAACTGCTGTGTCATCGGCGTAGAGGGCTGTAATGGAGTACCTATCAGTCGGTTTGGGCATGTCGCTGGTGAAGACGTTGAAGAGGAATGGAGATAGAATAGAACCCTGCGGAACGCCGGCTCCCATGAAACAGAGGGAAGAGAGAGTGGTTTAACTCGAAAGGCACGATTTCTCAGGAAAGACTTGAGGAGGCCGAAAAGCTGAGGGTGATCGTTGTAAAATTTGAGGGTTTTGTAAAGAAGGCCATTATGCCAAACTCTATCGAAAGATTTAGCCACGTTGAGGAAAATGGCGCCGGTTGAGCGGTGTTTGCGAAAGGCGTCAGAGATAAACTCGACGACTCTTAGAAGATATTGGGCCCGAAACCAGTGCTGTTCTTCGGGGATGGCATTTTTTAGACCGGGTTGGTCTTGAAGTCTGGATAGGAAGATTTTTTCGAATATTTTACCCACATTGGAGAGGAGACTGATTGGTCTGTGATTTTCACAGAAAAGGGGATCATTGCCGGCTTTATGGATGAGGATTCTTTTTGATGTTTTCCACGCCTTCGGAAAGTATTATAGTCGGAAGGCTGTGTTGAAGAGAATTGTGTGGAAAAGAATACCTTTGGCAGGGAGATGTTTGAGGGCTTTGGTGGGGACACCGTCGGAACCTGGAGCAGTATTTACTTACGTGATTTAATTATATGTTTTATTTCCTCTGGTGAGGTTAAAATTTTTTGAGGGCGGGGGGGATTGTGGGAGGTTGTTGACGTGGCTACTGATGAAGCCGGTGTGAGAAAAGGCGGTAGTGTTGGGATTTGTTTCGAATCGAAGCTCAAGGCTGTCGGCAAAAGCTTCGGCCATGTCTTCATCTTCGTATAATAAGCCGTTATGTGCTTGGCGGGTTGTATTTGCTGTGTATGCGGAGAGGGCCAGCATTAAAATTTAAATTTTGAACTGACCAAGAAAGTCATAATGTGTCCACGAGATACCTTTTTAAATCAAATTATAAGCAATACGCCTGTGAAATACTGATCACCAAACGCTAGGTGGTATACATATTGCGTTAACTAGGCGTTTCTCAGTTATACTCATAATTTATTAATAAAATCGATATGACAAATACTTGTAAGACAGGCGCAATACACTTTTGTCAATCTCTAGAAGTTTGAAAAACATAACTATTGAACTAAAACTGACTAAGAAAGTTATAATGTGTCCACAGGATATTGTGGAGTGTAAACTTAAAGACGAATTTTAAAATAAATATATAGTTTCATTCTGGATACATTTTTAATTTTCGTGTTGAAGCTGAATACTATTTGAACAAACTAACAGCCCGTCCGCTACACTGGAGTATATGCAGAAAACACGCAAAATCGCTGAGTAATTAACAGATTTGTGTGTGACGGAAAAACTTACATCGTTACATATAAACATATGACTCCGCAAAATATGCCTTGTTTTTATAATATATATGATGATGATAATGTAGATGTGTGTCATTAAATATTTTTCTTAAAATTTTGCATACTATACAAAAAAGAAAATAAAAGTTCTTTAATGCGCAGCTTCGGAAGGAAAAGAACAATCAATTTTGTTGAAAATATTAGCAATTTATTTTATCCAAGTTCAACAGCACAAGACTTGTAAGTAATTAAAAGTGTGAAACAATCTATACTAAAATCGTATGGAATGTTGAATTTACGTCAAAGTAAATATGTTTTATGACGTGAATAATTTATAATTCTGGTTTTTACATAATTATTTTAAAGAAAAAGGTGAAGCGTAATGGTTCAAAAATAATTTTTATATGAAAAGAGGGGATCAAAGTAAAAATTTTATAGAAAATACTTTTAGCAAATTATAATTCCGGATGAAAGTATGACGGCCTTAATATCAAGTTCGTTTCCACTTAAAAAACGTTTTTTAAATGCGCAGATAATATGAGCTTTATGAAAAGCCGGCAGATTATAAAAAAGGAAATCAACATGATATAATTGTGTGAAATACAATGTACATTCACTTATAACCATCGTATAATATTATTATCGTACCGTCATTCTGTTTTCTCCTCTCTCAGTCTGTTCTTCTGTTCTACCTTTCATTTCATTCACATCTCTCCTAATGCATTCCATTGCTAAAGTTTCTAACAGAATCATCCAATTTCGCGGACGTCTTCTATTTCTGTTGCATCAAATATTCACTTGAAATATTTTCTTTTAGAGGTATATAACTTTAAAATGAAATAAAACACATACAAATTGTGATAGTTGCGATGGTATTGTCTTGATTGGAATAAAAAGTTTATACCATTAGTGTTTAAATATAATTTAGGGCATATGAGCGCCGCGGTTGGCTCGAATAAAGCGCAATCTGGAAGTCCAATTTTCGACCACTTTTTTAAGCACCTGGGGACGTATATCAGCAATAACGCGACGAATGTTGGCTTCCAAGACGTCTATCGTCTCTGGTTTATCGGCGTAGACCAGCGACTTTACATATCCTCACAGAAAATAAGTCAAAGGTGTTAAATCACACGATCTTGGAGGCCAATTCACAGGTCCATTACGCGAAATTATGCGCACATCGAATGTTTCTTTCAATAAATTGATTGTAGCGCGCGCTGTGGGGAATACAGAACCACAGCTCTTCCACATTAATGCCATTTAATTGGGGAACGAAAAAGTCAGTAATCGTGGATCTATTGCTGTGCACGATGGCGAATGTACTCATTCGGGTGCTCCTCAATACTGCATTCCACTACAGCAACAGCTTCTTCGCTGTGTTCTGTACGACGTCTCTTCGGATGCTTATTATGCTTATTATCGAATTACTAGCTCCGATTGATGATTATGTCGACCGTAAATTTGCACAATTTACAAGAGTTGTTCTGGCGTAAGTCTATTCATGGTGAAATGGCAAACAAAACTGAGCACAAATCAATCACAGTCAATTTGGCTGTCGCTAGAAAAAGTGTTGCCAATTCGAAAAACAAAGCTCTAAAAAAACACTACTATCAACTCATTCGTTCCACATACCCAAATCATCTTAATAATTAATCGATGATCTTTCATTGGTGGTGACATGCACATACGTAGTGGTCGTTGCGCAATCAAATCTGATCCTCTAGGTGTGCGGCCAGGAATATCCGCCGGTTGCTTCGTGTCCGAGGTCTTCGGATGCCCTCTAGGAGACACTTAGCAGCTTCGTGTCGGGGTCTGATGGTGGTCCGTGTCTCACGGGAGCAGTGGCGGCCAGCCGGGGACCGGCGCGGCCTCCCGAGAACAGAATTACAGAATAGCCGGCGGGGAAGAGAAGCAATAAACTTCCTGGGCCCGCACACCGGCCTGTATCGGCTAACTCGCAGGGGAGTGGGTAAACTACCCTTCGCTCAGCCGTGAATGCTCGCTGTCGATGCGGACGGAAAGGGGGAAAGGGGTGAAGTTCTTTTTCATTCGCACGAATAATTTCTTTATAATTAATCCAAAGTAAATCGAAAAAATGCAAAGATTTATTATTTTTTCTGAAAAAATACCCCTCGAAGATACAGAGCAGTCTACCGGCAATAGAATCAAACAAGTTCCGGTGGTAGTTTGGTTATACGTGTATTTCGTTCTATTTGATAATTTTCACGAAATTTTGCAGAGTAGACTAGACTAGACTAGAATAGATTTTATTAAACAGTAAAGAAGAGAAGTCAGTACTGAGTCTTGAAAAAAACATAAGCATACTCAAAACGCGAAGTAGATCGTTTTGACCAAATATAGAAAATGACTATTCTTTATGACTACTGCTGATTTCACGGAGAAATGAGATATTGAAGAAGAATTGGTACGGCCATGTCTGCTATGTCAAAACTGATCAAATTAGGCACTTGTACTTGTAATTCTCAACATAACTGGGTCACAAAAAAATAAATATAAAATCTTCATTATCAATTGATAGCAAAAATTCGTAGTTGATAGTTGGTAAGAAGGATTTAAAACGAAACAATTTAGTATGTGCATTTTCCAAAATCAATACCATTATAAAAAACATCGTGTACTCAAGACAGGCATGGCACACTTTTAGTAAATGCAAAGTTATAAGCGATAAATTATAAACATTTGATATTAGTGGTACAAAAAGTAGCAATGTAAATAATATTAATACATGTTTATATCGTTATTTGATTGATCTTAATCATTTAAAAAAAAAATTATACCAGTTTTCATGAAAATGGAACAAAATATGTATTATTATTCAAGTCACATTACGACATTCAGCCGCACATTATGTATGAAAATGTTTGGAATAACGTGACAACTGTAATAAATGGAGAATCAGATTATTCGGCTTCTTTTCCATTTCCTTTACTAATTTACACACAAAACGTTGTAATTACCATGTTTACAAATAAAATCATAATTTTAAAATCTACATTAAAAAAAATTATTAATTTGAGTCGCTGCAATTTACGTTGATTCCCACGCGGGTGTGATTTTTACACCTATGTTTTTTTCGCTGGAGTAAACAAAAGCTGTACCGTAATTGTGTTTGTATTTTAATAACTTTTCACATTAGCTGAATTTATGTATAAAAATTGTCAAATTCATAAATGAATTAAGTTAAGAAACTAGATGGAGAATACAAGATACATATTATTACAATTGACATTTACGGTTTTAATTATTGCGCCAGCTCAAACTAGGTGTTTTATTGCTCACTAGAGTAAATACTATCACCATTATTACAAACATCTTCTTCTTAGTGGGTCATGGTCGCCCCGACACCGACGATCGCACTGCCGTAGGTCTCTCTAACAGCTATATGTAACAGCTCCTTCATCCATTTGATTCCAGTTCAGTTACGGATGTTCCCCAGCAACCAAGATACCTGTCTCTTACTAACTCCCATAGATTCTTAAATCTTTCCCTTTATTATAAGGTACACAAGGTAAGGTCATTATTGTTTTAATATAAATTTAAAAACCTCTAAATATACCTTTCTATCAATAATAAAAAAATAAAAGGTTAGTTATTGCATTTCTTAGTTACCACGTTGTACCAATTAATACGTAATTATCTGCATACATTTTAAGTATTTGGAAATAAGTACGAAACAATTAGTAAAATTTGAATGATTATTAATTTTTAACATCACATTTTTTTTGTGAAGTTACGATTAGTTCGACCATATCTGGTTTCGTAAAAGTTACAACAAATTTAAATAAATCACCTAAAAAATGAAACCATAGAAAAATTTATGCGAATGTTTTTAAGACATTTATTAAAATTTGTTTTGAATGAATGATTAACTTTTTGGAAAAATCTTAAAAACATCTGTAGCAAAAATATATTGTACTTCTTTTAATATATTTTTTAAATCCTTACAAATTTATGATTAATAATACTACGAAGTATTACATTTAATTATAAATAATAATAATTTTAGATATAAATACTGATTATTTAATCTAATTAGGATTAATATTATAAATGTCTTTTGTATTGGATTTCATAAAAAAAAGCTTATCGTTTTCAAATCGTTATTGTGCGTAAGTATTCAACCCTCAATTAACACTCAGTTAAGTAAATGTAAATGGTGTAGTGGTCAAGACGTTGGCCTAGTGATCTAGTTGGCCGAGGGTTTGCGCCTCGTACCAGAACACCAGCAAGTTAGTCCTATTTTCATAGTACAAGCGTTTAGCTTCGTGTGTAAATAGTAAGAATATTGATGTGACATGTGTTCCGTGTACGCATCTCTATTAAAAAAAAGTTAATTTAATTCCGAATCAGACTGGTATCCCGTGTTAGAGAAATTGTGTTCCTAATATCTATAGATACCTTCCAACCTGATAATCTCCAGCATCCAGAAAATAAATAGAAGACGTAATAAAATTTTCAATTTCATGAAGATTTGCACATTTATGTTATATTTACAAGTTTTCTACGAAACTGGAAAAGTATTTACGACTCAAAAGGAAGAATGATAGCCGTGTTCAATCATTTATGTGATTGAACTCGGTGGTGGATTCTTAGGTTTTGTCTTTTATTTTATCAATCCACGTGGAAATATGAAACAATTCTTTTGTATTTTTGTTCACCTTTTTAACAACCTTTTTCACACTTACGTCTTGTTTTTGAAAGTATTCTGTTATAATATTTTTGTATACCACTACATACAGAGGTTGATCATTCTTCATTGTATTAAAATGACGAATAAATTTAATTTAAAATTCGGATAATGAAATGAGGTTTCTTCTATAATATTTTAACGCACATATGACGTTCTGGCAACACGGTAGAACTATGCTATTTTTTCGATGTGAAATGCAAATACAAAATTGTCAATGGTATATTTTTTTGGTAATGAAAACACATTTTTGTTGCGATGTTACAATTACAAAACAGTTCTGTGTTATTTTTTAATACAGAGTAATTGAATTCTACGTTCTGAAATTGCAACTGCACAATAAAAAATGTGTTTTCATTGAAAATTGGAAGGGTTCCTGGTTCGAGTCCGAGTGATAACAAAAATATTTTTTCGTTAATTTGATTTTATCTGTATATCTTTCATTTAATTTGTATTAAAATATCACAGAACTATATTTTTAAATACTGCAACTTCACAATAACAATGTGTATTCCTTAATAATAGGTTAATGTTATTTTAAGTTTAATGGCTATATTTTTATGTAGCTCATTTATTTTAACCGATATTGAATCATTCAATTGTTAATGCCCTATAAAACGATATTCAAAATAAAAATCTATGTTGCATTTTCAACAAATTCACCTCTAAAAGTTTTGTCTCTTCATTAAACAAATGCTATTATTTTGATATTGATTTTGATATGTATTCAATAAACAAAATCTCTACGAAATTATGATTGTTGAAATGGTGACCCCTAATTTCAATACACCATTCAAAAATAATATGTTTCCCAAATTCAACGTATAATCTAACGATAGTTACCGATTTTAATAAACTGAGAGGCACATCAAATATTATTTGGGTTTAAAATAAATAAATAATGCAGGTGTTCCAATTTGTTATAACATTTACTGATAATGTTAAGAATAAGTAGTTTAATTTTTGTACAAAAATAGGACTTATATTTTTTAAGCTGTCCAACAATTACAATATTAAGGATAATTTTTGTTGTGAAGTTACATTTTTCATAACATAGTTCTGTGGTATTTAATACAAATTATAAAGATATACAGAAAAAATCTATCTATCAAAAAAATATTTAGTTGCTACCGGGATTCGAACATGAATCTTTTCTTATCTGAGGAAGTGCGCTTCCATATTGATGGGGTTTTAAATTAAATAAAATAATCATTCTTAAGCATTTTATTTATATAAAATGTATTAACAAAACTAAAATATGTTACATAATATCTGTTACAAAATGTTGAACGCGCACATCAAAGGTTTGAAAATTTTACTCTTTATACGAATCTCGTGATATATCACCATCCCTTGTTCGGTAGGTTGCCTTCTGAACCCGCGATTATTATTTGTATTATCCTAAAATGTTTTCTGCAGCCCGCATCACGCACTGGGCGGCTTTAAACTGTGTTCATGAACAGCTTCCGGGCCACAACCCATTAAGTCGGTTTTAAAATTAGAATAATAATTTAGAGAAAATTTCTAACTTTACAAATTTAAATCGCGATGTAAAAAATACTTACACTTTAGAGAAAACTACAATTTTTATCTACAAGTCTTATTATTGTATATATACACATTTCATTAGGAGAGAAAATAAATTAGCAGAAGCATGTGCATTATACATTATTTGTATTATGTATTAGCTGAAAGCAATCGGCAAGGCCGACGCTAGTACGCTACCAAGAATTCATTATCTAGGCAGCCAATAGCGGCCGATTCCCCATTGCTATGCTATTTATCTTCCAGGTGAACAATTTGTCTACATCCAAGAAGCTCGGGAAGCTTAATGGGACTGATTAAGTTGCCAGTGATCCTTATTACTCGGAGTTGACTTATTACTCTTAGAAATCAGAATCATAATACAAATAATCAAAATATTGCGTAATACAAACAGGTGTTCTCTGACGCAATAACCGTTATGTCCATAAGGATCAATTTCAATGACAAATCGTTACAGAATCTATTATTAGACGTACGTGCGGAGTTTTTTATCTTTCTTAACCATCACCCATTTATTCCAATCATTACACAGAATGTGTATAAATAATGCCACCGATAGGAATTAAGGAGAATATTTGGTGACACGCCGTCCACAAAACAAAATACCCCGCGTCATAGATAGTAACGGATATGAATTATCTAAAATCAAAGAACACGTGTATTAGGCTATACGAGTATAAGCAATACAAATTCTGCAAAGCGGATCAGTCTGGACCGAAATACGTACGAAAACTTACTTCACGAAATTCACACGGCGGGAGAGGAAAATCTAAAATCGCGATGTATCAATTTTAAGTTATCATTATAAAATATTAAGATTTTCAATTGAAAATAATATAATACAGTGATAAAATTACAACAGATATATTACACAGAAACAGTGAATCGGTATAACAAAATAACAAAAATCCTTTAATAATAGCAACTGAAACCAAGGTCAAATCAAGATAAAA
Source organism: Eubasilissa splendida (assembly GCA_031772225.1). Taxonomy (NCBI): domain Eukaryota; kingdom Metazoa; phylum Arthropoda; class Insecta; order Trichoptera; family Phryganeidae; genus Eubasilissa; species Eubasilissa splendida. The sequence goes on along the minus strand of CM062845.1, from coordinate 13,824,269 downwards.
TCATGGAGAAATGTCCCGGGAAAACAGTGTGAGTTGATCCATCTATCATTACGTGCCACGAGAACAGGCTGACGCTCAACCTCAACCAGTAACTAATCAACACTTTATTGACGTCGCGTCCCATCAAGTGTTCGCATTACGACGGCACCACATCTCGAAAGCATTTGGCATAACTACAGAACGACACTTTGCGTCCGGGGTTCAGATTCATCACTTTCGTCAGGTCTCTCTATTCGAATCTTCAGTCAAAAGGCGTCTTCTTCATCATCTTCAATTATTTTATATCTAGTGTACAGTTAGTAAATACGTTTGGCAACGTCATGGACATACACAATTTCAATGTTCGTTTAGTTGTAATTTTAGAACTGAAAACTCAGACTGAGTACCACCATAATAGTTATAAGAAATCAGATGTTTTTAAATTCACAACATCAGTCAAGTAGAAATGCCTTCTACTACATTATTCTCGTCAACTGCCATAATAGAGTTTTTTGATTCTCTGTTAGTTTTTTAAGTATAGTGTATAATACATATTTTTATTATAGTAAACTGACATAATATGTAAACAGCCAATATACAATAAACCTATTTGTGTTCAACTAATTAAGTCTTTCATTTAATAACTGTTTTGATTTCATTCAGGCTATAAGCCTTCTACCTGAACAAAAAGCTGAGGCAGAAAAGTTATCTCATCGATAAAGATTAAAATTATCAATGTAACAAATAATTAATTGTTTCTAAGTAGTATTAAGTAACAAGAGTAATTGGAAAAAGAGGTAGCGTGAAGTAGATATAGCTGTATTTCGAATGTACAACGTTAGCTCTGAAAATAAAAAAAAAACAATTTAATTTACGGATAATTCTTCAGACTCTCTAGATATCTTATTTTCCCCGCTATTATTGACGGATTTTCGATTTGTAAATAAATAATGCTTTCTGCTAGTAAATTATTTGTTTAATGTTCTAAATAAATTACGGTATTATCAAGACGAGTATCAAATTACACAAACAAATACTAAATCCTTTACCATACATAACTTAAATACTTGATGTTAAGTACGTTAACAACGTACGAATATTTACAATTTCAACAAAACAGTTGACAAAACAATAACGACTCTTTATTTATTTTAATTGTTATTTCACAACCTTCCGTGCCTCAATGTTCTGGTATCAATATTATTACATACTATCGGACTGTATTCGGCGGTGTCCAGGATACCGTGTACCGGATAACATGTGGGAAAATTCTGTAAATGTAATATTTTTTTCTGCAAATTTAACTGTCAGTCAGTCCTCATAATTTGAATATTAATTGGGAAAATTTTTAATAACCAGTTTCGAATCAAAAGTTTGATTTATTATAATGTATTTCAAACAAGAAGCATAACAATTATGACACAAGAAGCGTAATCATAAATTAACGACTCTCTTTAGCAAATTTGAATTATACAATTTGGGTACTACAAAAACATAAGATTATTAAACTATGTAGTGCACATCCTAGGAATTGATAAATTGTTCTCCTCAGAGGTTCGTGTTTTTGGCATTTCCATGGAAACCGCTGATCTTAAATTGATCTTAAAGCTTACCATAACTAAAATGCATTTTAAAGAGTGATGATGTACTTTGACAATAAAAAAATATCAAGAAATATCAATGTGAAATGTCAGAGTTATCGACTCTCAAACTTATTAGATGCTCAAGGTTACTTAATACTAATATAATGTTCACAAATATCATAATCCTTTATTCAGAATTAGGGTTTACCGTGATTTGGTTGACTGAACAGAGGAATGGTTTTCCTATAAATGTCAAAATAGACGGACATCAGCTTAACGAAGGAGGCTTTCACCAGGAGACGAAACTTTTAACGGACTTATACGCAAGTAGTATAATTTATTGGAAATGTTGTTGCCAAATACATAAATTAACCACAGAATTTAAAAATATATTTAGAAATGGTAGAACCAAAGTTTTACAGTCTATCAATCATTAATATGGTATTATTTTAAATAAATGTCATAATTTTAAAACACTTTGTACCTTCGCAATGCAAACCTAGCGGACTACAAATGAATATTTGCTTTGCCTTTTTACGTTTTAAGTCATAATGTCTTGTGCAAGATTTACGGCCGAGATTTAATCGAGACCGAGGGGAAGACCAATTCGTAGATGGGTATATCAAGATAGACCTGCAAGACATCGATGAATGCCCGGCGAACTGGACCACGTGATGACTGGACCACCAAAAGATGTCAAGGGATGTAGGCATGCTCTCCATTGCGACTGCGATTATGGATCGAGTCCATGACTGCAAGACCTTGAAGAAGAAGAATAATGTAATGAAAATATCAAACAAATAAAATGAAACAGAACACATTAGTGTACATGGCACAGTAGTTCGTAAAATGTATTATTACTTGAAAGCCTTTTCTCAACTTTTACTATATTTTAGTCCGAGAATAGGTAATGTTTCGAAAATTCAGAAAACTCGTGAGTTTTCTGTATCCCTTGGGACATATTTCAAATTGTACCCTCACCAGAATTTATATTTCAAATATTTTTTAATAAAATGTGTCGTCAGTGAGATACGCATTATTCGAATCCTCTTGGGGTTTTACATGAAAAATGCAGCAGAAATGTGATCAAATAACGTGTACGTGTATACAAATACGCCTTGCTTGTGAAATACTATGCCCGATGGAAACCAGTCTGTAAGCTTCCTGCGGCGGGAGGTTGTAGTTTATGTACCCTCCCCGTGCGCCGCCGCTGCCTCTAGTCCCTACACACCTAAAGTTCCAGTGGAGGCCGCGCTAATGATACTCAAAGGACTCCATTTTTCATGCAATATGGCAACTGGACGGAAGTTCACTCTTTTTTGGTCCGTTGATGTAATGATTAATCGAGTGGCTTCCGGGGGATGAATCCGGTTTATATTTCATATTTAATACAGGACATGAAAAGTGCAAAGGAATTATTATTTATTAATATTTATCAATTAATATTAGTGATTATTGTACACCAAGAACATATTTGAAATAGTGACGGATTAATCTGTTATTGTGATCGATTCTAACGACGATTAGTAACCTATTTATGATGAATTATTTGAGCAATGACTGTTATGCTAAAAAGTGAACCACCAACAGTTAAATCTTAGTTACCGATAATCGTTAAATATCAGTTACCAATCATCACCACAACGGTTTACCATCACTAATTTGAACTTTAAATTTTCTTTATTACCTTGTATTTATTTACTATAATATATATGATTTTAAAGATAACAAAAATGCATCCAGATTAAGATGTCTCACAGAGACGAAGCTATTATTTTAATATTTTTATATGAGAAGTATGGAAGTCTCGGGCATTACAGAGCTTACAATCTGTCATCGGCTGGCTTAAGCGATCACTTTACACAATGTAACGTTCACCTATTTACCCACGCTACCACATCTATCAAATTTTTGAAAGTTGTATATATGATATCAGGATGGAACATTTCACTTATTTATTATAAACTATGCTGTCGCCATCTATTGATAATTTAAAAAAATTGATATTCTTTCTTATGTAATAGTATAGATGTCGATGAAGTTGAGATTTATTAATGAAGTAGGGGCAATATCCTTTATGTGTATATGAAATTCATTCGAATTATTAACATATACTAGAATACGTCTGAAAATGTAGTATTTTATTTTTTATTTTAGTAAAAAAATAAAATAAAAAATGCATCGATTGAAAAAAAAATACTGGGTTAAAATTTTCAAAACTTATTTAACAAATTAACATATATTATATTAAGAAATCCGAGCTAAATATCAAGTCCAAATTGTGTGCCTTCAGAGCTTTATACAGTTATGTATAGGTTCACCATAATATCATCATCGTTACCAGTCATTTAATATCTACTGCTGGATGAAGGGCATATTAGTCCAGTGGATTTTGGAGCGGTCTCTAGTGGAGCGGACGCTACAGGATGACAGCAGTCGTCCAATGATTGTCGGTCCTTCGAACGATGTGCTTGCCCATCGCCGTTTAATTTTCTTGTCACATTCAATTATTTCCAGTTACTTTCGTTTCTTATCTTATCCACACTTTTTTTTCCCTAGGTCTTCTCTTGATGCCCAATATACATTATTAAGTTTTTCGACCACTTTAATATATGTCTCCTTACGGAGAAAGTAGGATCAAGAATTCAGGCTGCCGAAATGAGTTATCTTTAGGGGAGTACATTATTGGACCGAGTGAGAAGTTGCTGAGATAATGAGAGACCCTCGGTATGGAGCCCTACTTTTAAATATAGAAATATCTCAATTAAGGTGGCTTGGACACGTCTTGCAAATGTCAGAGGAATGGCTATCAAAATAGTTTCTTTTTGGTAATTTTGAAGGGATGAGGGCCCAGGGAGATGGGTCGCCCCAAATTAAACTATAATAAACAGCAATAAAGACTGTATGAAAACAGATCAGATTTTGATTGGTCAACGAGTACCGAAACGGCACAAGCCAAGGGAAGATGGAAGCGCCTTGTTTAGGCTTTGGGCCCCCGATCCTCCTAGAATAAGGGTATGAACATGCATAATAATTTTGTAATAATAATAATAGCTATAAAGTATAATTTTCCTAATAACCAAAAGAGACAAAATTAAAAATAATGAACCAATATAAAAATTTATTTGAAAATTACACATAATTTTCATTCATCATCTATGTGAAACTAAAATCAATATACATACCGTCTGACTATGTGATCACTTAGATACGTCGACAAGTAAACAAAAACAAAATATTTTTTTAAGAACACATTATTAGATAGTTGTTCTGTGCTATTTTATTATGTGTTTCAACTAGAAAGATATTCAGAAAAAAATAATTTATCGAAAAAATATTTTAGCTGCTTTGTATTAAAACCAAAATAATTTATCTGCTTCCTTGGTTTTCTTCACTCGCATTACAGAAATTACAATTCTCCGAATAAGTGTAAACATGGAAACACTGGAAAACATGGAAATTTTGTTTGTGAAAAGACTTTCCAAATCAATGAAAATTAAACGACATTATTTCTGTTCGACCGAACCGATTTCTACTTTTATAGAAAGAATTTCTCACGCCTCTAACCATGCGGCATCCTAAAACGTTTGGCCTGAGATTACAGCCCTCGGCTCTTTACACCCCTTCTGTACTCCTCAACCCCCGCCCCGGGGCTGCCTCAACCGCTGTCATCCCATGACAGTCAACGTTTCAATGTCTGCTAGCTTTGTTTTGAAGACAAAACGCTATTTTTTTAATGCATAGATTAATTTAGAACATGCTTGGTTTTCATGATAATGTTGACATTTATTTTCTGTTGAAAACCATTATAATTTTTAGAATACTTTGAAGGAATTGAGATTCGCGTCAAAAAATAATGTTCTACGAATTAGTAGAAATAAAACAGAGTCAGTAGCGTTTAATGTTAACAACAACCAGGCAAAATTCTATGGAGTATTTATACAAGGTGAATATTATGTTCCAGGTCGATGTTGTTTTTAAATAACTAAAAAATAAAACACAATTTTTTAATTTGGTTTTTATTTTTTGATTACTTTGTTTATTACATTTATTATTATGTATAAAATATGATACTGACCAAATAGCCGACTCTGGCAGCGGCACAAATGCGTGTTCTTTTAACCATATATTTCTCGCACACCTCACGTGTTATTTAAGCAATTTCATTTCGAATATGTCTTGTAGCATCAGAATTATTGTTGATTTATTAGCGTAGATCTATCCTTTCAAGTACTTCTATAGAAACTAGTTGGGAGCCATTAAATCAGGTGATCGAGGAGACCAGATGATATCACCACTTTTTAACATGCGACCGAGAAAAATTTCTCACAAAATTTCAAGCGTAGCCCGGGCTGTGTAATGGCACCGTCCTATTAAAATCACACGTGGTGCAGGTCCAATCGACCCGATTCGGTCACCAAGAAGTTTTCCAACATGTGACGATTGCGATCACCATTAATGGTTACAGGATTGCCATTATTATTTAGATAAAATGTTTTAACGACTTTAACACGCTATTGAGGCGAAAGATGGTCCATAATAAATTGTAATCAAATACTCTCTACGACTACCAAATGCGAATTGATAAATGTCCGCCAAACCAAATCGGCCAGGGATATAATATTCACCCTGCATTTCGCTGTATTCCCTGTGTGTTTAGTTAATGATTTCAAATACTCAGAATCCATAATATAGGCAGTCTCCACAACAGACGTCGATGAAGACCATAGGATCAACACAGGGTGGGTCAAGTGGAGTCTTATGTAATAATGGGCCAACTGTGCTCTGCGGGTCAACGTGTTGGGCGAGTATTAAGAGAGAGATAGAGAAGATGCATGTACCTAAGACGAAAGACTGGTGGAATCAAAAGATTGGACAAAGCATAAACCAATTAAAATAAAACAAGGGTGACTCGTATGATACGGCCTTCTTAATTATTTATCTCAGATATTTACAATGAATATTTTTTTTTTCTATAGAGTTGAGTGCCCTGATTTCAAAAATGAAAAAAATACATTTAGTGGCGGGTATTTAAAAAGTTATGATACTTTAATATTTAGAATTTTCATCATAAATTTTGACATATTTGTGGTTGTGACGAATTCAAATTATAGACTAGTCAGAAACACGATGAATACACTTACATACTAAATTCTGAGTTTTTTTTTTACAAAATGTAATTTTTCTGATAGAATTTAATTTATATACTAAATACTAATGGTTTAAATTGGTTAGATCGGTTTGGTTAGATTAGTTAGTATGATTTTACAATCCGATGATGTCTACATGTATTGAAGATGGTGTGTATTTAGGATTTCATCTTTGACGATGGTTTGGTATTATTATATTACAAAACACTTATATACATATTATAATATACACATATTTTTAATTTGTTCATTATTTATTTTATCGTGCATATATGAGCCAATTCCGGTCGCTTATTCAGTCTATTTTCGTTCATTTTTTTTTGCCAATTCCAAGCTTCACTTTCATACATTAGTGTTAGCCCCAGAACTGCATTATGCACCGCTGGTCTTGATTGGTGTTACAAACTCTTATTAGCGATCATTGCATTCAGACCACTGTTCACTTTATTTCCCGCAGTCACTCTCCTTTCGATAGCATTCTCAACCTTGCCACCCATACATTAATTATTTACTAATATAACACACTTTGATTTACAAACATTCTATTCTATTTACTAACATCGGACATCACTAATACTGCATCATCTGTATATAATTATCAGAGATGATAATAATATATAATAATAATGTATAATTGTGAGAGTCATTCAGATGTAGCGACTGACGTTTAAGGTTATGTACATCAGAAGGATTATTTCAGGTTTCAACCAAGGGCCCTAATCCTCCTCGGATTCTCACGCATGTATATTAATGTCGCAGTGTATATTAATGTTACGGAGCCTGAGTGTGAGTAAAGGTGTTGGTGTTGCGGCTAGAACAGGTTGATATAATGAAACATGACTTACAATCGGTTGCGTTTATTGTCGAGTGACACATAAATAAATTTACACTACTTGCATGCTAAATAAATGAATCACAAAAGCTCACTGCGTTGCGTCGCGATGTATTGTTGTCTAAATTCTGCAGGTATTCGGCGGCGTGGAATGGCTGTAAAATATTTGTTTACACGGCCAGGTCGGCGAGGCGCAAGTATGGTCTCCACGGGCCTATCCTCGCTCCTACTTCTAATCCCTTCAGTTATTTCATACGGTTATTCGTGTACAAGTTGAAAAGCCATGGTGACATTACGCATCACTGTTTGACAACTTTTGTAATATCAAACCGTGATGTGAATGGTCCATGAATCCTTACAAGCACTACTTCCCTCATACATGATTTACCCTTCACCCCGTACTCGGACAAAATATATTCGATATTCGCGTATGAACTAAAAGAAAAACTTGTCTAACTAGCGCTGTGAAATATTCTGAATATTCGTCATTGTTTGAACTGACGTGTTGAAAATGCTTTCAATTCCACAGCAAAAATCTGTATTTGAAGCTGACTCATAAACTCGTGAGCGTTCCATTACATTATAAACCTATAATAAACGATGAATATATATTTACGTACTGTTGATGAATATATAATAGAGAAAAGATTGAAATAATTTTAACCAGACATATTAAAAACACGTTTGATTTATTTACGTCGAAATTCAATAAGAAAGGCCAATTGCATCATAGCATCGATAATAAAGTCAATAGACAATAATACTTGCCAATAATGAAGATTCGTAGGTTTTCACTGCATCGATAAAAACATTTAATATATATTTATTTACTGTTATATATACTTCCTTACTGTAAATATGTTATTTAATATATACAAGAGAAAATATTAAGTAATCTTTACCCCAGAGATATTAAAAACATGTTCGACATTTTCGCTACTTTGGCGAATATTTTTTTTACTGGCTAATAACACTAAATCCAAGACGTTCAGAAAGTCACAGAAATGGACGGCGAACGTAATATTATTATGGATTATGTATTAAATTGCCTTAAATTTTTAACCCACTTTTTCATACATACAATACGTTATTACAATGAATTACAAATCGTTAGATTTATAATATTGGGTTTGACACTTAGTAGTAAATCTGCCACTAATGCACAGACTAGTAGTTTTGAATTTATTATGTATTTTATGATTTCCATTGTTAAAATACTTAATCTAAAGGTATTGTTAAAAATATATTCATCTCATTCGTGCTAATTTGATATGTATATTTTATAGGGCCTTGATTAGTCGACATTTACTTAAAACTATAAATACATTATATAGAGATTTTGGATTTCTCATACAAGGTAGGTAGGTACTTAACTTGTATGAATACTTGTACCACAAGGTAAAAACAGATCTGTGATCTAATCAGATTTAAGATCAATATACTGTATCTTAAATCACATTATTGCATGTTCATCCATTCATCACGCTTCGTATGCTTGGATTACCTAAGAAAACCTATTTTTTACTTTGTACAGAGTATGATATATTAAAATATAATTATAGTAGAAATCTTCTAAAAACTTTATTAAACAATTTAAATACACAATATTGTATTTGAACATAAAAATAATGTATTTAAATAAAGGTAATTGGTTTACTAGACAGGTTTGTTCCAATGAAAATACCTATACAGTTTTTTAAAGTTATATATTGTTAAACAAAAAGCATAGAGAAGTTAATGCAAAATACAAAATTATTTTGAGACAAAATGTATATAACATACGAGTATTACCTACAATTTAATTTTAAAATAAAATTTTACAAATTGTATCAATGACGGACATATTAACGCATTAAAAAGAGAAATTAGTTTTCGTGTTTAGAAATAGATATAACATTAATAGATTTAATTAATAGAAGCAATATAAGAAATATAAGGAAAGTTGGTGAATTAAGTAAATAATTTAAATTATACACCTTACTAAAATTGATAATCATATATAATATAATATTCAAAGTGTACATTTTGCTATATTTGATACCTAATCAAATTCAATTATCTATGTTTTTGTATGTCATCTCGGCTTTATTTAAATTATATATAATATTATTTCTTTCAATATCAATCATTCTTCTTCTTTCCTTCGTTTCTTTTTTGGTCTTTCCACAAATTTAAAAAAATCATATATATATTATTTTCGAAGGCTAGTGTAATTTAATGGGGAGTGTATTTGTACATCCAATGTTGAAAATTATTATAATCTTGAAGTGATTCATTCTTACATAATATCTATGAAGTAAATTAGGATAGCTTTTCATTGAAAATGATTACTCCGGTACATGCTATTAACTCTTGACATTCATTATATTTATATATAGGTATTATGTATGTATATAATTAATTAATTAATTATTTTGACCATTTTACTGTAGATCTACATCTCAAATGCTTCATCTGCAAGTGTCCATGCTTCCATTACATAAAATTATATCGAGAATATATATATGATTACAGAATACCTTTAGGTTGAACGAGCTTGCTCGATACGTCATTTGATTTTAACAGGAGGATCCCATCTTTAATATGCAATCCTGGTATGTGATACTCGCTAGTAGATATTAATTAAAACTTGTCTTCACTTACGCGATTTTTGTCAAATTGAATGTAATTGTTTGGCGTTTCTTCGTGTCATAATTAGAATTTCAGCCGGCCGGATTTTATTAGAATGCAAACACAATTTAATTGGATACACTTTGTCACAACGAACTGTCACGGGCGGTGTCGGGGCGGCAACTTAACAAAGAATGTGAAAAGAAAGCGCGAAAAACATAAAAAGACACGTTCCTTTTGAACGGAGTTTTCCCGTAAATTGTAATGCCTTGCCGCTGGCGGCACATTTGTCTCACAAGTTTTTTTCTCGCGCACACCGACACGCCGGGGGACGTGACGCTGCTAAACTTTAATCTCGGAGAGGCCCGATTGAAAATAAAAATAACATTTGTCACTCCTCGTGACGTTTGCAACCAAAAGACGGATTTAATCAATCAGCAGTTTAACCTGTTTTTCAATGAAAAGGTAACGAATTTAATAAAAATATATAACATATTTGAAATATGAAAAATAACATTTTTTGTAATAATAAATGGTTTTTGATTGGAAGCATGATTCTTCTTCTAATATTTATCCGTAAGCGATCGTTAATTTAGCAATATTTGAATATGTCCAAGAACACACAATTACTGGATTTTTACATATTCAAATATTGCTGGCCAAAATAAGAAAATATATAGAAAATTGAAAAATATTGATTTTTCAGATTACAGATAAAGAATATTGCTTTAAAATAATTTCAAAAAAATCAGATCAGATGACATATATGCTGTTTAAAAAAAGGAAAAAGTGAATTATCAAATTTGGTCTATAGATGGCGATGGTGTAGTGATACTCGAAGCGAGTCCACATACTAACATATATACAATTTTCAAAAATTTGATAAATGTGGAGATTGAGGGGTGAGAATTGATCGTAAGCCATGTAATTACCCCATACTTCCATATATTTTCCATTAAATATAATAAAACATAGTTTTGTCTCTATAAGATATCTATTTGTTTATTAACAGTGCCTTTATAGGTAAAAATCCAGTAATTGTGTGTTCTTGGACATACTGAAAATTTGCTAAGATTTAATTTGTTTGCAGCTGTTGGAACTAGTCGGACTGTGGATGTCAGGATGTCCTGAGACATAGATTTTTCATGTTTCAGCTAGGATATTTCTGGAACTCTTTAATTAACAATTTCGCCTTAAATTGTAAGTTGAGGAATCTGGTACATTAGTACCTAGTCAAAAATTTTTAATTTCCGGATTTTATTGTGTTAATGATTTTTTCCTTTCGCACCATTATAACATAATAATTAGTAATTCAGTCTATTTTTAGAAGTTTTAAGTCAATTGATCTACATATTAGATGCTTTAGCATTTCTTCAGTGAGTGTCAGTGAGATTTCATTTCATGTAAACTTAAATAATTATTCTATGGGGAATGGAAGATCGATATATAAATATGTTGTAAAAATATGGAACTTGTCAACCGAGGCAAAACAAGCGATACACAATGGAGTCCTGGTATCGACACTGATGTATAGAAGTGATGCCAGGAGCTGGCAGAAGAGGAACGAAAGTAAACTGTATGATGATCCACATATATTCGATAAAATAATTCGCGTAATTTCTTGAGCGGGCGGCAGGTCGTAAGGGGGGTGGCGCGGGGCGGCGAGGGGCAGCAGGTCGGGGGTTGTGAACGGTTCAGTTCTTAGAGCGAGCGAAGTGATCGTGGGGAAGCTTTTCGGGGCACGAAAGCTGTTTTCCTTTTCGAGACTTAGCCGTGGTCGATTAAAAGTGATATCGAGAGAGTTGCCGGATCCGCGAAGGCCTGTGTTCTAATTTAAAATCGCGTGTTTTGTGATGCCGAGTCCCAAAAAGCTGACTGGACTGGATCATATTTGCTCAGAACCGTTCAGTTTATTCTAGCGTGCTTATATATAATTAAAACCACTAACAAACACTAGTGTATAATTCAGATCATTATGTAATTATCTATTCATACCATAACTAGCGTAGTCTCCAATCGAGCCAACCTATGACGGTATTATGATGTAATAACTGAATAAAAATAAAAATGTAATGTTGACCATTTGTAATATTAAAGAAAATGAAAAAAAAGTGATTATGAAGGAAAGCCATAAGGTTTTAGTAGCTGTCGGAACATAACTAACTGCTCTAAAAATATAGCCCAAAAACAAGCTTTAAGGTTTTGTACAAAATATTGCACGCGTCTCTTTCGATTTTTCAATCCAAACGAGAGTAAACAACTTTCGAAACGATTTCGTGATAGGGTGGAACTCTTTGAGGTTTCCTTTATGTATCCATATTATATCTATACTATACCTATATTTATTTAAATATCTTTTTAATAAAAAATTATATGAATAACGTATAGAAGTCCAAAGGTATTGCTTTTTGGAAGTTATAGATTTATTTATTTACCTAGATTAATTTATTTAATCCATAATAATAAAGTTAAAATATAGTGAGCGATCAGCATTCTGCCTGAATTAGGCAGACGTATATAATCCGAGAGCTTCTAAATTATACAATAAATTATTGAAACGTAATCAAGGTTATGATATGCAAATTAAAAATTGAAAATGAAAATTAATATTTATATTTAAAATAAAATAAGAAAACAAATATGCATGAAGAATCATATGAAGACAAATTAAAATAAAACTACATTTTTTCGATAGATAGATTTTTCTGAGCTATCTAAATCTATCAAGGAACTATGTTCTGAAAAATTGTAACTTTATTTTATTAAAGATTTACGCGTGATCGATTAAGAGCGAAAAATGGTTATTTAAAATTTCATAGTTTTTTCTGCTCATTTTAAGCTTGCTTTTATATAATATATTTAGTATGGTCATTTTTCGTCATTTATAAATATAATATAAAAATTAATTCTTGTTATTTATATAACAATTACGCCACTATGCTAATACTAAAAATAAATAAAATAAAATAATTGTAGAAAATCGAAAACATTAAAATCATAATTTGTCCATTGTTTCAAAGGCATTTGACGTTGAAAAGGACACTTTTAGTTATCCAAAATATTCTCCATATTGCAATTTTTTAAATTTGTATTAGATTTGTATTATTTTACTGAAACTCTCTCATATTCGTAGTTTTGACAGCTCGCTGTTTGCTAACATAAAACACCGGCTTCATGTAAAATACGTAAACTGTTTTTTGTCTGATTTTAAACTCCAAATGAACGTTCTATGAAAATTTTCCGCCAGACACGGTTTTAAAAGGAGCTCACAATGAATAACTCACGCTGTTTGACTTTTCAAAATTTTAGTAGTATTACTAAGATTTCAGTTCTTAACGATAAATAATTTAAATAGGTATTAACAATTGATTTTAGCATAATCTTGTATCAAAACTGAAAACATTCAAATTAAATTGAAGACTGATTCAAATTTATGAAAATCTCTCATTCTCATTTGGTGCCTATCTTTTGGATTTAAGTAAGCTTAAGCTTCGATGAATAAATTATCAAGTCCTTTTCAACGAGCCTTCACTTTTACTTTAATCTGATTTCCTCGATCATCCGTCGATTCCAGCTCGCTTGGTCTTTAAACCTTCCTGAGAATCGTTAAAAATACCTCCTTTATTATATTCAGTGATGTTGCGGATAATCTTAGCATGATGTCTTGTCAATATTTGTTAAATTATTTTGATGTTAACCAATGCGAGCACATTTCAAAATTTGTTTCCAAAAAGTATTTTTTAAAATACAAATAAAATATGATTTTTTTTCAATGTTCTGCTCATCGATCGATAGTCAGAGTGCCAGCGCACTATTTATTATATCAGCATCTTACCGGCATTGCATTGTCGGCGTCTAAATAAATTACCCTTAAAAATTCTGTGAATATAAAACAAAAATAAAGTATTGAACCAAGAGGGAGTGGACGATTGTACCAGGAAGATAGGTTTCGTAAACACGGTGTGATTGAAAAAAATATATTTTGTTTTTTTTGTTATTTGTAATGAAAGGGTTGCGATATGGACCTTCAGTGTGAGACGTAATTTTGTAACGAAAACATATTTTGACTTTATTTATTTGACACGCAAAGATTTTTTTTAGTATTGGGCATATAAAGTGGAAAATTTTCAAGTTAATATTAAATAAAAAAAAAACTGTTATTCTCATATTTTATTTATACAAAATGTAGTTTAACGATGTTAATTTAACGTTTTATAAACAATATCGTCTAAATACCGTCCATTTCTCTCAAGACATTCTTGCAATCGGACTCTTAAATTTGCGAACGCGCGAGAGCAAAGCGTTGGTTCAATGGCAGCAACTTCACGGCGGATATTTTCTTGTAGGGCCTGAATTGTTAAAAGATTGTTACTGTAAACTCTCGACTTAAGATATCCACACAAAAAAAAGTTGCGCGGTGTAAGGTTCGGTGATCGAGGTACCAGACACCAGGATAAACACGACCTACCTGAGATGCTCATTTGTCTGGATTTTACTTCACTGTTTTAAAAACACGTACTTCGTTAATCCGCACAAAGCACTCTCGAACGCACATTTCGTTGATAGCGCGAAGTGAGGACGAGGCAAGCACAATAGTAAGATGACCAATTTAACTATCAAAACAACAGGATGATAATTCACAAAGTCTGATGAGCTTGATAGCAGGACATCCATTTCACAATTAGACATAATAGTTTAACGCATTACAATAGCTAACGTTAACGGAACTAGTCCAAAATCATAAAACAATACACAGGAAAAGGTCATGCTCTGAGTATAGGGAAGGAGAAACAGATAGGTAATGGGACATGAACTATTATAAATATGGGTCGCGTTCACACGCGCGCTTTTGTGACCAGCGATGCACGAATCTTCTCAGAAAGATCGAATTAAATATCAAATACGAAATTATTAAAACATACTCAATAATCACGGCGAGATCTTATATTTATTTTTAAGAAATAATATTATTTTCAAAATAAATAAAAGCTCTAACTCAATAACAATAAGATACTGGAAAGGACGGTTTTAAAGATGAAAACAGAATTATACAATTTGTCTAAATTAAGTACAGAAAGTAATTCTAATGCTTACAATTTAAAATGGGTTAAGAATGGAGCTCTCGGTGTCGCAAATACTTTAACGTCTTCTTAATTTGATTTGGGTCGTTAAATTACAGCAATAAGATCGAAGCGGGATGCTGGATGGGCGGGGGTGGACAGAGAAATGGCATTTAATATATCCCGCGCAACAGATTTGTCTTGATCTTAATCCAGCTTATTTCCGACCGTGAAGCTCGGGACGGGGAATAGGGAGCGCCGGTTCCTAGGGGATTTATACTAAGGAGTCTTTGACAGGTTTGAGTCTAATCTATAGGAAAATTATCCGCCTGCTGATGAGTCGAGGAAATTGTATTGTTTGGGGAAATAGCTACAATGTTTTATCCATCAGTCAAGATATCTTATAGTGGGCTTTTCACTCACTCTGTTGGGCTGATATTACTATGCAAAGGAAACAAAAAATGCGTTACATATCTTAGACACACGTGTCATACCACCCCTGCATGATAAATATATTTTTGGGTTTGAAAAAATATTCTAAAATACATTTAAACCAATTCGAATCCCAGACTCGTACTAGTCGTACAAATATTTTAAGGTCGTAAGTTCACCAGGTTAAATATTTTTCAAATAAAATTAAAATTTGATGTTTAGAATATAATATACATATTAAAGCTTATCAACATATAAACCAATGCATTACATTCTAATACAAACAAAAACACCTTTTTGCACTTATGTGACAACTTGACATCACAGTCTATGAAAAGAAAAATCAAGATAGTAGAGCGCTTCTTTGACACATGAGATACTTCGAATCTCCAAAATTTATTTGATTTCAAAAAGTTTTTGGAGACGCCTGATATTAATCCCGGTAATCTTGTGATTTATTTCTACCTGTACAAGGTAAAAACGAGATATACAAATATCACGCAATTTACATGACCCAGGGTATCCGCTGAAAAAATATATTCTAAGTTAAATGTAAATGTAAAAAAATAGTATTTAGCACTGCTAGTCTCCGCTATAACCGTAAAAAGAATAAAATATTCAATAATACGTACTCCTGGTCTTTGTATATCCAGAAATTTTAATGTTTTTAAATTCTCTTATAAATACGATAATCTGTAGGGGCGACTATTCTTCATCTTCAGCTCTACCATCTCCTGTTCTATCGTCTGACACAATAAACGACTCTACACCAACTGCGCGTTTCATTCACATGACCAGAAACTACCCCCACAAATTTATAATAATATTATATGATAATACAACAACATATATTTACATGTAATAGAAAAATCGTGTACAATCTAATAAAGTATCTAATCATTTAATCAATAAAATAATTAAGTAAAGAATAGATAGACAGCTTTTCCAACTGAGTCTTCCTCTTCTTCAGTACACATTTTTTTTCCTATTAGTAACTTTACTATTCAAATTTTATATTGAACTTAACATGCTAGGTGATACTAAGATATATATTATACTGCCTGAAGTACCCGGTGTTGCCCGAGCTATACGCAGAGTGAAGAGGCTTTATTTAGGGGGATGGGGATAGTTTTTTTTTCGATATCAGATGTATAGAGTAATTTTCCTCTAATTTTGAACGTCAAGTGTGAAAAGTTTTACCAAAATTCTGCTTTAAGGAGCGGAAAAGAGGGATAGGGGTGGTTTTTCGAAATTTCGTATAAATAGCGACCTTCCTCTTGTTTTCAAAGTTAAGTGTGCAAAATTTCATCAAGCTTGGAATAAAACTAGATTTGTATAAAAAAAAAACAAAAAGACACTCTTCTTTATATATATAGAGATAACGATGAATATACAACTTATTGTAGGAGACTCGGAAATCATACTCCGTTAAAAAGTTTATATGTGTATAAATAGGTTCATATCAGATTACGATCAAACCTTTCTGAAAAATGTTCAGCTTGATCAGCCATTTTCAATCAAAATGGCGGCTATCTAAAAAATCGTTATTAAATGCATTATTACTTGTTCAAGAGAAAAAAGTAAAAAATAAATATAATTGCCTTTTACACACAAACAAAATCTATCCGATTCTTGCGGTCGGTGCCGAAAGGAATTTCTTGTAGCCGAAATGTAAAAACACAACTAATATGATTAAATAATATTTTTATTTTATTGTAAATGTTGCGATTTTTTATAACATTTCGTTTCCCTACGAATAAAACATGAGCTGTGTACCGACATTAAAAAGGTCTCGGTTTCGAGTGTTATTTTTTAGTTTTATTGACAAATAATAGTCTTCAGTACTCGGTTTAATTATAAAAATACAACGTGTGTTGAATAACCTCAAAAAACTAATAAAAAAATAAATTTAGAATTTTCATTACTTGTTCTTAATAAATGCTCAGCGGTGATCAAAACCAATTTTAGCACCAAAGTGCTCCCATATATCACGTTGTAAAGTATCATTGTTTAAAAATGCAAATCCCTGTGTGGTTTTCTTCCTTGAAAATATAAACGATTTCCATTTATGTTGCGTTAAAAAAATATTAAAAAAAACTGTATCTTGTACGTCGACGCCCTATAAACGCCGTGATTTTTATTATTTATACGATTATTTACATATTTTTCTACTTTACGTTCAGTGCGGGACTATTCGTATATTGGATGAGATGTCTCTTACGTTGCAGGGAGGATGTATTTTCTCTTCAGCTTCTTGAATATGTTTTCAAATAATATTTTAATCCACTGTTTCGCGTTCCGCTCTCTTCTCAATTCCAGATTGTATATTCAACTTTTTCAGTCTTGATATGAAAGCGCACACATATATGTATGTAAAAGGTGTTCAGCAAAAAAAATTCATGTTTAATGAAAATTTTATATTAAATAAAAAAAAGTACAATGTTAATCTCATATTTTATTTATATAAAATGGAGTATAACGATGCGGATTTTATGTTTTATAAACAATATCCTCTAAATGCTGTATATTTCTCTCAATATACTCTTGCAATCGGACTCTTAAATTTGCGAACACGCGAGAGCAAAGCGTCGGTTCGATGGCAACAACTTCATGGCGGATATTTTCTTGTAGGGAATTGTTTGAGGATTGTTGCTGTAAACTCTCGACTTAAAGTGTTTAAACCCACAAAAAAAGTCGTACGGTGTAAGGTTCTGTGACCAATGTGGCCAGGGTATGTCTCCGTACTTGCTGATTAATTTATTGGTAAAAATTGCCTTTAGCTTCTTCATTGAAACTCTAGCTGTGTGTGGAGTGGCCCCGTCTTGCTGAAATTGTGTTCTGTTGTTGAACCCGGGAAACCGCTGCAGTTTCGGTACCAAAAATTCGTCAATAATTTGGTAATACACGTCAGCAGTGACTGTCTCTCGCTGGTTAAAAAAATAAGGGCCAATTATCACTCGGGCAGAAATTGCACACCACACTGTCATTTTTGGATAATGCAAACGTTATTGATGGCGTTCTCTTAGGTTGTTGGCGCACCAGTATCTCATGTTCTGTTTATTAACATAGCCATTGATATGAAAATGTGCTTGGTCAGTTTCGTGCTTCGTCAGCTTCGTGCTTCGTCAGCTTCGTGCTTCATCATGTTTCCAAGCGTTCGCGTTGTTCCAAAACGTTCCAGCATCGTTCTCGCTAAGGTTTCACTTAAATAATAGTAATTTTCTTCGAGAAACTGTATGATTCGCAGTTTGTATGGGTGAAACTGTAGTTTCTTTTTCAAAATAACGTACACTGTTGATTTTTCTATTCCAGTACAGGTTGCAATCTGCCAATCTTCAATTTACGCGGATTGCGCATAATTTCACGTCGAACTTGAGCCGCATGTTGCGTGCTCGGTCCATCACTTCCTCGTCGAATATTAAAACGAGTACAAAAAGCGCTACGCGCACGAACCAATGAATCACCGCACTTTAAATATTGCTCAACCGCGAACGCGCTGTGCGCCCCCGACCAGTGACTCATTGCGATTGGAAATTTATACCCCTCCTACTTACCTCACCCTGATGGTTTATGAGCAATGACAATTTAATATTGAAATTTTTTCGCTGGACACTCTTTACATGATATGAAAATATATACATCGTTTTATTTTGATAAAAGTGCTTAACGTTTTGTTGAAATTTGTTTTATCATTCTAGAAAAGGATGTCTTGGTAACAACGTCATACTACACAAGCGCTGTATTCCACTACGCGGCCAGTCGCTAGGGATTTAATATGTAAATAACTTTGAAAATATATGACATTTTAAAGTTACATTTAGTGAATACTGGGAGTTTGAAAAATGTTCATTCACATTCCAGCTCACATATAACGATTAAAATATAATACTGTATTGTGCTAAAGGTTAAAGTAGCCTTTTTTCGGTGTTAATGGTCGTTCAGAACCATCTGTATACAGTTTTTTGGGCTAATCTGCCTATTAATATTAATCCGGCGCTTGAAGAGTCCACACAGATAGTGATTCGATACTAGATGAAACTTACACATAATACAACACTATTCATTTCGCACAACACCTTTTTTCGACACGGTATTGCAAGGCAATACCTATAAATGACACATACTGATTCGATACGGTATTGCAAGGCAATACCTATAAATGACACATACTGATTCGATACGGTATTGCAAGGCAATACCTATAAATGACACATACTGATTCGATACGGTATTGCAAACCGATATAGCACTAACAGACTCACATCAAACTGACCTGGTGCAAACACATACAAGATCGATTGGGCGCTGCATCACGTGCACTCTGCGCCATGTACCGATTAATCGGCAGGCGTAGCAAACTTGCCATCGACAACAAGCTCCTCCTATACAAGACCGTCATAAGGCCTATACTCCTTTACGCAGCCCCCGTCTGGAGTCACGCGGCCAAGACACACATCAATAAACTCCAATCCTTCCAAAATAAGAAAGACTAGCGCTGAAAGCTCCAAGGTAGACCAGAATTACATAACTCCATTACCAATACTCCAATTACATTCCCCCAGTAAGAGAATTCATTAAACATCTTTCCAAGCATTTCTATGCTGATCTCAAGCACCGATGCCCACCGATAAACGTACTGTCATATTACGACATTAGGTTACCGTCGCGTATCAAACGCCCAAAAACAGTACTGTTATCCCCTGCCCCAGCTAGCAGCTAAATCTACGAAATTGTACAACAATTAATAATAATAACACCACTCATACTTTAAAACAGCCCATATGGCAACTTCACGATGAAGGTGCAAAGGGTTCTCTGAGCCCGGTACTCCGTAAGACAGTAAAATAAAGTCAAAAAAGTCACATCAGGCCTGATGATGGATGGCTAGAAAGGTCAGATATCAGATCATATTAGCCCAGAAAACTGTACACAGAATAACAACTACCTATTGTACCGTTGTGGACATTTGCATATTTCATATGTAAATCACCTTTGTATGTGATGTATGAACCTGTCTCCTTTAGTACAAACTTCGGTCTAGTTAAGAAGACAGTGAACATCACTTACATTATGAAGATTGTTCACTTTTTTATATACTTTAAGAATTGTTTATAATGTATAATATATAAGAATGTAAGAAACAGATTAAATTAAATTAAATTACGTAACATGTACATATTTCATTTCTTGAGAAATATAGTATGTACGTTCGCCTTAGCGACATATAATTCGTTATTTATTTCGTACACATTCTGTAAATCTTTACATGCATCCGTTAAGACGATTGTACAGAACTCCATCATAAATTCAGAGCAACTTAGCAAGCAGATGAAGGCCAAGCAAAGCGTGTATGTAGAGTAACGATTTGATATATTTATTTATTTGGCATTTGACATAAATTTTTTGTACATCAGAAATGAATATTCAATAATATAACACACTTATTAGTTTACTGTGTGAGGTGCAGTAGGTATCCACGTCTGATGCATATAGCATTGTCCTGGCTACTTTGCTAGACTACCGTCTATGTTAAAGTAGTTAGTTTTTTCCGTGCTGTTGCGGTGTTATTTAATAAAAAAAATAAAAAATAGAGTCAGATTCGACAGAGATATAGAAAAATAAATAGAGACAATAAAAAAGGGTAATAAATGTGTTGTAAATCTAAGGTAAAATTATTAGTGATGATTATGTTGGAATGTTGGGCAGTGATGCTTCTGACTGATCTCTACTCAATTGAATCATATATTGAGTCCATTTTTGCATAACTTTTTTGTGGGTGAACGTTTTCCAGTTAATGTTTAGTGTGTTGTAGAACACATCTAGAAACGTTGAAAGAATGTCGTCGTTGCTCTCGGAACTGGTGTGTAGATGCTCAATCGTTGTTTGAATGGAAGTATTGTACGAGTCTCAACATATAAATTTGTCTTACGTCTAGAACATTGCACTCTTTAAATATGACCAAAATGAAAACTTATAAAGTAGAGAATGCAGTCAGGTTTGTGAAGGCAGTCTCGACGGGCTGTACTTTTTCTGGGAAGTAAATTTGTGAGTCAACCCCTCTTGTCCGTGAATAGTATCAGTATGAGCGGGAGTTTTCTACAGGTCCGCAGGCTCATTTTCTGGCGGTCCAGCTATTTCAAGATCACGGACGTTTTGACCTCTTTTCAAGTTTAGTCCTAATAGATATTGATATGTTATATACTTTTATTGCCCAAAATCGGAGTATTTTAAATATGCATTCTTAAAACGTGAAATCATGGTGCTAAGTTCACTACAAGTACGTCTATAGAAATGCAGCATTATAGTCAGTATTCATGGAATGAAATACGGTGAGATAAATGTGAGTATCATGTCTCTACGCGTGTTGATATTTTGATTTGATAAATTCAAAGATAAGCTTGACATTGGTAGAAGAATACAAAACTCATACCCGTGTACACGATATTCTATTTGACAGTAAAACTCGACACGTGCACACGAACGTCGACAAAAATTAAAAAAACAGAAGGCATTAAATTGTAAAAAATTATTATCAGTTTTTAATACTGCTGGCGAGATTCTAATTCATACAACCGACGAACGAAACATGGAGTGCCATTTGACGTACAATACGTATTAGACGCGAGACGGCGAATATCTGTGACATGTTACGTAAACGGGGACCACGAAAGCCGAGAGTTGCCTCCAAAAATCAGTTGTCTCATTAAAAGAAAAATTTCTTTTGTTAAAACGGTTAAGAGTTGTGGCGGACTCATAGTGACACCTGCCAAGGGTACTCGGAAGCTATAACCGACGCGCATATCTCGCGCGACTCGAGTGGGTGATCAGTTCACCGTCATGCGGCTACACCAGGCAGAGTGCAACGAAATCATTCCGCTTGCGTGGCTTATTTTGTACTTAAAAATTTAACAGTTACGTGTACTTTATAGTGTGTTCCAACTACGGGACCAGCATAACGAAACCCAAGATATGTTAAGCCGAGTATTAATCATTATTCCTTTTAAGTATTACAATATCTACAAGCCAAAGATTCAAATTCGCACCGTACCTAGGGATTAATGAATGGCACAGTCGTAGATACAAAAATCAGTATTTCGAGGCTTACACAGGGTGCCACGCTTTCTTTGATTCTGTTTAAGATTTGACAGTGCGAAAAAAATGCAAGTAGATGATTGTCATCGCACCCTTCTCCGAAGGGATGTCATCTGAAATGTTAATACCTCCAGATTTACATTTAAACCGGAGCTGGGGCCACGGGGGTGTAATATTAAACCACCCGGTAACGTGGGCGCGTAGAAAAACCTCGGATAACTTGATACCCTGTATAAAAACCGTTAAAACTTTTTCGCGTTAATCCACATAGGTATCTGAGAATCTTTCCATGAAAATATGACACTTTCAGTTTTAGTTTGAGTTATTTTATTATTCAACATTCGGTATATTTTTTTATTACATAGAGTTTATTGGATTTGGCAGTCTTTCTTCAAAATTTGTTCTATTATTTATAAAAAATTAGATTACGTTTTTAAATTTAATGAATAAGTGTGAGTGTGCATTGTCGTCGCATAATTATTTTGCTAATTAAAAATGTCGGATTGAAAAATGTTTAAAAAAAATTTCTATAGCGGTGCTTGAAACAAAACTCCTATCAGTTGTAGACACACCCTGTACCAACGCCATGTAACAACTGGTAAACTGTGGCAACAATAAAAAGTGTTATCCGTAATAAGTTGAATAATTTAAGTGGCGATATTGTTTCGGATTATATGCTAATGTATATTAAACAACGAAATTATCATCGGACGAACTCTGATCACTAAAACAGCGGGATATTGAATGATTAATTGTCGTATACTGCAACTTTCAAAGTATCAATGTGACAGATGACTTTTAAAACAGCTATGAAAAGTCCGCCATATTTAACCATTGATTCTCATTTTTATCATCGGATATCGGAGAGTAAAATCAGTTTACTACGGGATGTATTTCCGAGATGTAAATATTTTTTACCAACGATTTTATTCGTTTTCGCAAAAAAAACTTTAATAACTTTTTTTACTAAAGTAAAAAGTTACTACTGATCACACAACTGGCACTTGAGGTTCTGTTTGTTATTGTAACTATGATTTTTTTTATAGGAGATATAACTACGCAGCGTTTCAAGTGTTGTTCTCATCGGTGGTAACGCGGCGACTCAGATACGGGCCGGGTTAGTATTGGATGACGGCGTTGCGTACAAATAGTATACTTTTTATGTCTTATCCGTTCAACGATCGTTGTTCGGATAGGGCATTCGTTTTCCTTCTTCCAGGGCTTTGATTTCCAGAAATGTTTCTCTGCATTATGAGGTGTAAGATCTCGTACTTATTCGTTCGCGCTATTGAAGTTTTCGTAATTTTATTGTTTTAAATACTTCTTCTTCATCCGAACCATAGGATCTTCATTTGTAACTCTATCCAGCAGGCTTATTGTGAAACTATTTCCACTAAAGCCAAAAACCATCGCCGCTAAAGATTCCAATCAATATAGTCTTTTAACATATGAAGAAGAACAACTCGATGTCCATTTCGACCATGAGTAAAAAGGTGAAATGGGAGGAACCTATGTATGCTGAATTAGAGAAGATCCGGAGGCACTTTACGCGCGTATGTGAAAACATTTATTTTATTGGACACATAAATATTCCCTTGTATCGTTATTTTAAACGCGTATATACGTCTGAGGATATGTTTTGTTTTACACGCTTTAAGTTAGGCCTTAAAAGTTTCTAGAACAAGGCACTGCGGACAGTGCTGCCACGAAAAACGGCCCACCTTAAATAAACGTAAATTTATGGGACTTGTATTTTTACTTTTTCATTCACCCTCGTACATATTTAAATGACCTCGGAGTAATTTCCATGAAAACATGTAATTTGGGACGGCAATATTCACAACTGTATACAATATTGAAGAAGATTCAGCATATTTTTATTTATTTTTTACAACAAAGGATTTCGGAAATGGTCCGTCATATTAATTTTCCTAACCATTTATTTACAAAAATATGAAAATGAAAATAAAATTGGTTTATATTGTGAATTAATGTAAAAAAAAGAATAGTTCTTCTTCTTTTTCTTCTTAATTGACTTAATAAACTGTGGCCCGGAAAAGCTCTACAGCAACCATAGATTACGAATGCAAATGGTCAGATGGTATGTGTTCTCGATATTATTTTATGAAATGGATGCATGGACATTTATTGAAGAAATGATAAGGTCACATGAAGCATTTGAGATGTGGATCTACAGAAAATGACACTACAATAGCACGAAAAGAACTGGCTACTTTAACACAGACGGCAGTCTAGAAAAGTAGCCAGGATAATGCTAATAAACTACGAGTATATACATAATTGTATCTTATGTTTATCATGTATGTCAATAAAGTCTAATAAATAAACAAATAAAGTATTAAGAATTTAAAGTCTTTAGATCATAAAAGTAGATTCTGGATAATTATATTTTACTTTATTCCATACTACTTGTAAAGCAGTGCGTGTACGGAGGGCGATGTGATCGAGTTTCAGAGATTTAATGAGATAAATTTCAATACCGCGTACACCTGATGTAATTTCGATGTGGAGAAATTTCTCAGCCAGGTCTAATTGCTCATCATTTGGTTTCACTGAGATCTCGCTTAAGTCTGCAAACTCTCGGAACGGGTTTCCGATATAAACTTTTTTTTACACTTTACAATATCTGTGTCCTGGTTTAATACTTTGATGCTTAGATGTTCAACTTATGGATACCTTGGTTTAAGTAATGTAATAATGAACCGAACGGGTATTTTATTGTAGAATTATTAATATGAGTTTTTGGATTCCTCTAGCGAATTAACACTTTGCAGTCTGGTTGGGAGATTTTAAAGGAATTTGAGATTTGCTTGCATTGTTTTATCATCACACCTGCATGACTACCTGCATTGAAGACATCATCCACGGCTACAAAGCAGTTCTATCCTTTGGAATGCATGTAAAAAGTACTTCGTGAGATAGTTCCAGAATACTTTATGTATCTCGATCGAAATCAATTGGTATTGAGTCAGACATGGGTATATATTGTCTCCGCATTATGAATTTCTCAAACTAGTATGGTGGAGAAAAAGTTGGAGACAGAAAGATTTGCAATCCCAAGTACGCGGACGATACAACTTTGATCGCGAAATCAGATGAATAAATAACTGCACTACTCGCTCGCATGTAGAAAATTGGGTCTTGATATATTCATTTATATACAAGGAAAAAACAAAACTAATGATAATGGATCGACACAACTGGATTTCATGAACAAATGCATTCTAGCCGTTGAAATTGTCAAGGACCATTATCTCAGATTCATAATTACTGACAAAGGTAGCTACGAGCCAGAAATCAAACAACCCATAGGTATGGCGAAAAGTTCTATGTCCAGACTTGTAAGACAACGAAGGTCAGCACCAGCATTATATATTTTTATATCGTATGGAATCATGGACCCAGAAGGCAAGGGAGAGAAGATTGATTGATGCCTTTGAGATGTGGTGCTGGAGACATACCGTAGATGGCGAGATGCATGAATTTATCAATTTTGCATAAGCTCAATTTTAAAGACGGACTCTCAACCATTTGCTTATGATGAATCCCTAATATATTTGGGCATTTTGGGCATCACGTCGAAGGACGGAGAGGACGAGAAAAATGGACCTGTTGGATGGACCAAGCGGAAAAGGCAACCGTCACTTCTTTAGTGACCGCCTTAAGATCTGTAGGATGCCAAGAAAAGTGAAGGAGTATAATTAAGAGAGCGGGGGTTCTTGGAGACTACGATCCTCAGTCACGGGGGATCGACGTGGATAATCCTTTGGCATCTACATTCTGGAAAAGCAGCACGTGCCTCTTGTATGCATATCTATCCTGGTCGACTATTCATATTCATTCGTCTGTAATATTTTCGATCTGCTTGACGCGACTCCGACACTTCTTTAAATTAGTATTAAGACCCTCCATTGATATACAACTATAAATTTCTTTTTTGAACGATATATTGTGTTGTTGTTTTAAAGATGAGTTTGTATTTCTTACTCACGTACGCATTCTCAGAGCTCTACTTTAGTACCTTGCATTTCAGATGATGCAGTCTGTGCAATTGGTACTCCGACATATTTGATTATATCTTAATGTCTTAATGCTTACCGGCAAACACCTAACCTATGGGCGTATTAATGAGTCTCCATGCATTTTGTAATCAAAATAAAGAATTTTCTCATTACTTATTCAATATACACGTGCATCTGCATATTTGTCAAAATTTTAAACACAAGTCTACAAACTTTCTGATAGTTTCAGCTTTGTTTTATATTTTATAGTGATGATTAGTGAAAATAAATATATTTATATGCACATACCTTGGAATAGCTTTACGTAAGACTTACCAAAAGATTATTTATTCCCGACAAGAAGGGCGGACGTGACGAAGGGGATTTGTCACTTCTATTAAAGCTGTCAGTCTTCAAAGTTAACCAGTTTACTGCCAAAGCATCCATTTGGATTGTTCTTAAACTTCTTCATTATCTTCTAATTCGTGTTGCTAAAATTACAAACGCTAAGTCAATATAATAATTCCCCTGATATCGTCAGCACGCTTGGCGTGTTCACGCTCTGAAAAGGTGATTAAAAGTTAGTTCAATAATCAGAAATAATAGGAAACTGCGAGGCACGCATTATCTCGCAATACATCAACCAGATATCAAAAGATATTCAACAAATTAGTATTCATAGTTTTATTTATTAGTAATAGCTGACTTGGCTAGGATTTAAATTCAGTTATAATTTAGAATAGGGTTTTAAGGGAAGGGGTGCCATTGTTTTAAGCAGACCCTAAATATCTAATTACAAACTGTGCAAAATTTGGTCCTAGCAAGGGGAGGGTGAGATCTCCGGGAGAGTGGGGTAAGATAACTATATCATTCTTATAATCCTAGAGTACACTGAATCAAATGTGTTCGATATAATACACATTTATTTCTGAAGGGAAGATACTAGGGAAGCCAGGGAAAGGGGAGAGGGTACCTATAGTGGTGCCTACATAGCTATAGCTCAGGATCCTTAAAAGTAATAATGCAAAACTTTAAATGGATGCCAATTTAATACAGGCTTATATCTCGGGGAAGGTGCGGAGTGGCTAGGGGAATTGGTTATTAAACACAGACATATGTTCAAATATATTGTGACTAGAAGCCTAGAAGAGGCAGACAGAGTAAGGGTAAGTCGCTGGACCCTGGTTATAGTCATAACTGGTATACCAGACGAACCCAAAGGAAGCGAAGGAGGAGAGGTGGAGAGCGCGTCTAGAAATGCTCACGTTTATCCTGTTCCTTGGTACTCGGCACGTTATTTATCCTTGATGGCGCGGAGGGAGACGTGGTAGGCACGTCTAGGAATTTTGGTATATCTACTCTGGGGTGATAGACTGATCATCCTAGATGGCGTGGAGGAGGATAGAACATCTAAAGACCCTGAGCTATCCATCTTCGGATGGAGGATTGAATTGGAGGACGTTCTATCGGATGTAGAGGATGCGACTGGAGGAGAAGGGTCATCCGGCCGATAAGCCCCGACAACGCTTACTCCAAGAGCCCGAGGTGCTTCGGCATCATGGACAAGGCTGGCGACGTCCGGAAGGACCCAAGTAGGTGGGGCGCTCAGGAAGTCACCTTGTAGCCAGCATCCACAGAGCATCATGAAGGATTGGAGGTGGGCGTCGTGGATCCGCCTTGCGGGGCGCTCGGAGGCTCCAGTCGCGGAAGGTGCTGAGACTGTGTACAGCCTGTGCGTCTATCAGACGCTGCAGCTTTGCCAGAATCTGTCGAGTGTGTGGACCGCTTAAGAAGGTGTGTCACACCCAGAGCTCATGGTGCAGTCAGAGTCGGGAGGAGGGCTGCTGGTAGGTGGGGCGCGCTGGTAATAATGTATCCCGCACGGATAGAGTCCGTGCAACGATGGTGCCCAGACCTACAGAGTAGACCTACGATGCTGAGGCTGATGACAGCCTGTGTGTCCGTCGGACACTAATTCTGCAGAAGCTGTCGAAAGTGTGGGCCGCTCTGATGGATATGCCTATCCAGCATATCAAGGACTCACAGAGCAGCCGGGAGTGAGGAAGAGGGTTGCGGGAGCAGGTGGGGCACTCAGGTGGACACGTATCACGCTCGGAGGGATACCGTTCAGTGACGGCTGTCCAGTACCCACACAGCATCAGAAGGGGTCGAGGGATAGCACCGGGGACCGCGTCGCGGAGATCCAGGAGCCATTGACCCTGAGGATGGCTGGTTTAGATTAAGCTTAGATTTAGGTTATTTGTAAGGTAGCTTTAAGTATTAGCACAATTTAGTTAATTAAATTATAGCATGTAAGATATCTTTATGTTTAGGTTGTTTATATCTTTTTATTTCATTATTGCAATACTTGTATTTATACAACCAGACTTCTCTTTGACAACCTTCCCAGTTTCTATCCCGAATATCAGCAACCTATGTGAGAAGACGAGTTGGCGTGTTTTGTGTGACGGCACGCCAGCAGACCGATCACCGCTCGGCTGCATTAATTGAGAAAAGCGCGTTCACCTCGTGGAATGCGTGGATTTCCGGGGGTGGGATGTAATTGGCGCGCTTCACGCGCTTCTCCATACTCCCCCCTCCTTTACGTTACAATATATAAATATACACAGGTAATTATATTTATCTTACATTATGAATTACCACCATTACTACCAACGCGTGAAGATATAAATGTATATTTTTTTGGCATGCCAGTGTGTTTGCCATCCGTAGTATACATGAAACAAATATTATAATTAAAAAACGGTCCTTCTAATTGAAGTTGTTATTCATCACACTGATTAATACAAAAAAAGTTATTAAAATTAGTCAGGATTGTCGGGATTAGATTTATTGTGCGTCCGAAAACATTCAATTAGAGAGCTCGAACAGATTGCCGCTGAATATGTATGAGGCGAAAGTACTTCCCGAAGAACCTTTTCCAGAAAGGCAGGAGTAAATAAACTCAAATTTCTTTTCTGTTATTCCAAGTGAATCGTTTTATTTTTTTTATTTTCTCTTCATTTTTCTCTTGAGAAAGGATTGAGAGAGTACTTCCCGCTTTACGGCAGCGCTGAGCCCGCCCTTTTTGTTCGCGGGAACTGTAATATTTATCGTAGCACAATACGAAGTTAAATATTCATAATGATATTCCTTAACGATCTTAGCTATTGCGTGACCTTGGCCGCTGCTGGAAATATCAACCAAATAATACATTCTAGCATCGTGAGGTGCGTGTTGACGACGTCTCATGAGAGACAGAACTGAGGATAGATAATGGTAAATCTCTGTAGGTTTGTTTTTTGTACAATTTATTTTATTTTAGTGGATATACGAATACAGATTTTAAATATGTACCACTTGTTTGTTTGCTGTCAAAATATCGGCTATGCATATATTTTGATGTGATTTGACTCAATAGTGTTCTGATTTGAGATGATATCGTGGGAATCTTTCATCAGAATTGGCACGCCTTGCCTTGTTACTAGAATGCAAGAAGGTCACCCTTCATCGTCCTTCGTTAGCAATAGCCAAAGACTATTAATAATATTTGAAAATTTAACTTTGTGGTGCATATTACAATTAATCAAAATATTATAAATAACCAACTAAATTTAATCACAAGTCCTATTTTAATTTTTTTTCCAAAAATATATTTTTTAATAATTTTGTATCATTAAGCCAATTTTCACATCTTTCATCATCGTAACAATTTATGTTAGGTACTAAATTTATTTTTATAACGTGACATATGTATATGGTTTCAGTTAGTTAATTTGACATCCTCATGACAAATATTGTATTTTCTTAATAACTGGTTAAAAACAAAGTGAAATAATCTATTTTGTTTATAAATGTATGCTTCTAGCTTTATGTACTTTTCTAAGACATTACTAACATTTTTTTCTATCTAATCGCTGGATAAACGCAGTTATCCAGTGGTTGTCGAAGGTAATCAAGAGGCAGGCAGGCCGTACTAAAACCCGCTAGACTGATAATATTATCAAATGGAAAATACGTGGCAGCGAATAACAATGGACAGAGAAAAGTCGAAGACACTTAGGGAGGCCGTCATCCAGTAGTGGATAGATAATAAATAACTGATAATGATGATGATATACTAAAATTATTTGTCCCACCCCTTTTACTCTATTTGAAGGGATGTCTTTCTTGTTCAAACTAGTGCAGTTCTGATAGTCTATTGCTTCACAAAATTCTCTGCCCGGGTTTGCGTCATTACTTCTGCCCTTAGCGAGATGGTCTCAACATCCTGCGTTTTGTCCTATAAAAAAACCTTTTGTAGGACAAAACACCCTGCGGACGCAGTTATATGATGGCATCGTCGAAAAGCTTCTGATGAGAATCAGTGCAATGGTAAATTATATATATTTTTTGCACTTTTCATGTTATATTATATTAATTTAGTTATGTAATAAATGAAAAATAACGGGTAATACATTTTTCTTTTCTATCTCATACACAATTTGTGAAACACGATATGGCTACTTGCTGTTAAAGGGATGAGCCGTTGTGAGATTAAATATCTATCTATCGATCAAAATGGTAATAATACACAATGAATATTTAATATTTAAGTTGATACATAATAATTTATTTCCATAAATTCTTCCGATATTTTTTTCAATCCGCCCTTATTCTTTCGGCTTGAGACAAATGGGAGTTTGGAGCACATTAAAGTGAAGTACTCTTGGGCGTCTACCCTTCTAGGTACCCTGCACATAAGTGCCCTTAGCGCGTTATAGAATTTCAATAAAATATATAATCAATGTCTAAACGTTATTTATAGCATAGCACATATTAACATACGTTACGAAGCGAGTTTTTTAAGTGAGTACTGGATTTTTTTTAACGAAACACAATATCATTTTTATAACACTTTACTTTTTACGGATCTTAAATTACTTTTTAACATAGTCGCCACCATTATTAAGGCACTTGTCGTTACGCGGCATCAATTTTTGTGTACCATTGTCGTAGAACGACGTCGCCTGGGATAAAAACCATGTCTGTATTCTGTCTTTGAATTCATCATAGTCATCAAAACGCTTGCAACCAAGGAACCGCTTCAGATGAAGGAAAATATGGAAATCAATTGGCGCCAAATCAGGACACACTTAGCAATGAATGCCAGCTGGTTTCATGTTTCGTATATTCAAGAAATTAATCACCGGCCGTATCTTAAAAGGTCGGCGGGCTGATCTATTGTCTTGAGCATTTCAACCACTCACTACAAGATGGCCACACAAGTGAATGTTCCTATCATTGCTCTGAAAAACGCGCCTCGTATATCTATGGATTGTGGGAATCGAACTCTATTTAAAAGGTTTAAATGGTTGGGCTTGATTAATTGAAAAATAATATGGCAGAAACATTGTCATCGCAAGGTTACCGAAACAGCCCAAGGTGAATTTTGACAACCTTGTTTCTAACAGCAACACCGAATTAGGATTAGTCGCCATTTCCTTCTATCTGCATAATTTATTTTCGAGTTTATATTCCCCAGATGACGGCAGTCTTCTTACGGATGAAGTTAATGTTGTTATGCGGAAGATAGCCAGCCACAGAAACTCAAACTGAAAAATAATCACTTTTGTGAGAAGTGTGAATAATTAAATATACACAACTTAAATGTTAATTATCTTTAAAATGGTGAATGATATAAAGGTACCAATTTTGTATGACTTCGAAGAAGATTTAAAAATGGATTTTAGAGATTTTATTATTTTTTCATATTACGAAGTTTTTTTAGATTTTAAAATAGTGTCTTTGTGATCGACAAAATTTTCAGAAGGTGATTATTGTGAATTTTAATATGGAAAACTGGTTGTTTTTGACCGAATATAAAATTGATCTTACTGCATCTAATAAAAATACATAATATTTTATTTAAAATTGCCTTCAAATATTTCTCGTCTTAATATAGAAATGTGCAAGGACTTGCACTGTATACAAGTAGAAAGGTGTGTATTACTAAAGATTCTGGGAAATAATAAATAAATAATTCATATCTTATGAAAAGACTATAAAATTCTAGCCGTTATTTTCCGGATTAGCATAACCCACGGCTAGACATTTGTCTAGCAGAGAGTTATTTAGAAAAATTACGAATCATTTGTGTACAATTTCATATTAATGCTAGCAGGCAATTTGCTAGTACATACGCATTGGTACGCGTCTAATTTGTTTGTTCAATCCGCACAAGAATTATACTGAATTAAATATTTTCTTAATGAACCTACATATGTTAATTTCTTGTTGGCATCGATACGTCTGACAATTTTCTGCATTTTTCAAACGATTTATTCTTATGCTTAATTCAGTTTAAAATGTTCTTAGGCTTTCACGGCCGTTCAGAATCTTCTGTGTATAGTTTTCTGGATTAATCTGCAGTGTATACAGAAAACTGCGCAGAATTTGATTTGCTAAACTTATAATGTTAGATTATTAACAATATTAAATGAAATTTCGAAAAAAATCTTTCTTTTATGAGTTTCTGCTATGGTAATTTGTAAAGTTATTTATTTAAATATATGGTTTTGAGCGCTGTTAATGAAACATTTTAAATAAAATTAAATGTAGGTAATATTTTAAGTGAAATCGAAAGCAGAGCACGTAGCAATTAAATAAACTTTATTTAAAAAAAAAAAATTCACAATTATATTCTAAATTTAAGTTGTTCTCAAAATTAGAATAATTTTTTTGATACCTGGTAAACCAAATGTCGTGGATAACAGCATAACCTAAATTTATTTCTACTGCACGCTACTGGAAATGTTTAAAGCACATATGACTAAGCATAGTATGATATTCATTAAAACATTGTACATCGCATTTTTTTTTGAGAAATGTGTAAATCAATTAATTTGATTCGGCAAGAGTGTCTCATTAGAGTCGCGCCCTTAGCGTTGCAGCTTAGTAGGCTCGGTGTTGGTGTCAAAGCCACGTAGGGGAAGGTATCACGAGGTACGGCACGTGATTTAATTTAGCTTGGAAAAGTTTTCAAGCAACTTATGTCTATCCACATTCATAAATTATATAGTTAAAAAAGTTCAAACATCTTAATTTGTTTGGTCGAATTGGATTTCTTTGTGCCAGAAGTATATATATCTAATTTTTCAAGCATATATATCCAATTTTGATGTATTTGCTTTTATTTTATTAATATAATATTGAAATTTAAGACAACATCGAGGGACGCCATGTTAAGTTAAAATTCAACTTTATTTTGTGATTGTTCTCTAGCATTGTGTAATAATGTATGCGTGTCACGGGTGATCGAGTGTATTAGAAGAATTCTAAGCGTGTATTTATTTCACTTTCATAATGAGATTTTCAAGAAATTGTGAAAGCAAAAGAGGAGACAAATTTAATGGTAATAAAAAAATATTAGCTATTATTGAGGCCCGTGTCAACGGAAGGGATACGTTCGTATAATCTAAATCATTTAGTTGAGGTACATCTCAATATCATGTACACGTGTTGAGATTTTGAGATGGAGATAAACTCAGAAGTCAGCCGAGATTGGTAGAAAGAGACAAAAACTTATACATATTATGCACACAACTGTTACCTATAATCACCATAGATCCCAAAGTCTATGTATTTTGAAAGTTAGATATTGAATTCGAAACGTAACTCCGAATCCGATAGGATCCAAATGAACAGATTGTAATTGCACGATCTCTGGGTCGCGTGTCTCACGGAATGGAAATATGACAATTCCGGCCGTAAATAGAAGGAGTAGAGTTAGGGAAGTAGGAAAACCTTGGTACAGGATGAGGTCGGTGAGGAGATAAAGATTTCAGTCGAAGAACCAGTAATCTCGGGAACCGGGATTTTGAAGGACTGCTCACCTTACCTTGTATATGACGCCTCCGTTGTATCTCCAGTCGCCGCCGATATCGCACAATGGCATGAATATAAGCTGATCTCCGACCCCACTTGAATATGGAGATGTTATAAGTTCACCCGCGGCAAACAAACAACGTAGAAATACGTGATCAAAACACAATATCACAAAATACAGTGCTGGTGCATTGTAGCTGAAAGTCCACACTGCGAATGCTATCGCGATGTCGAGATCGAACAAATATCGGTCAAGTTGACGTCTGCTGACGTCAAGGTCACAATTCACACTGACAAGACGAGCATGAGAAAATCTATGGATGAGAATTTGGACGCGGAACTGTGTCAATAACAACGATTACGGCTGATTCAAAAGACGTGTCAAAAGTGTGTTTCACGAATTTGGAACAGATATAATTAATTAAAGAGTAATAAAATACGTTTAGTTACAAAAAATTGTTTTTTTTATTAATTACTGTTACGTGATCGGTATGTTATTTATATTTATAAAAATAACATACCGATTAGACCAGTTGTCTCATTCGTAAATACCGCAACAGCAAAGCTATCGAAAAACCTTAACACCACCTTTAAACTACTTACGAACTTCAAACCGCGATATAGTATTAAGAACTTAAAATTATTTCATAAAATTAAAGATATTCCATCTACCAAATAACTGAAAATTATTATCACTAGATGTTAGCTTATTTAAAAATATGACAAAAATAAAATGCCTTGAAATAATACAGGGTCACCACAGTTCTTTACAACATGCAGGAAAATAATCCTTTCGTACTTTGGGCAAGTTGCTAGAAGAGGTGGAGATAGCCTGGAGAAATTGGTAATCATAGACAGTTGACAAGGAATCAAGACGAATACAACGAAGAAGGCTGAGTGGTATATTTCCAATGATGATGTGTGATGATTCACATATATTTTCAAATAGTTACTGATATTGCGCCAACGAGTTGTGGGATGAGAGGGAGGTGTGGTCGAGGGTTGTGAAGGATTTCTCAGGCAGTCGCTTCTTAGAGCGGGCGAGAGGAGTTACGTCTAAGCGCGAAAGGAGTCGCACATGTGCCGGTCGGTTAGGAGCGGGGCGCGGAAAGGGATGATGAGGTAGTCAGAAGCGGACTCGGGATGCGGGGAAGATCGCCCAGAGTAAATCTACGTGGTTGCGACAGTTTTGTTATAGTGAATCAATTATTATAGTGATAATCAATAAAGTTACGACCGTCGCGAGAGTGTTGGCGTACAATTTATTCGATCCGGTTAATATCGCGGGAGACGTGTGTTGGTGTCCAGAAGGAAGTCGGGAGCGAGGACCTAATTGGATCTTGGATGAGTTTCTTTTTCATGGCCTTGTTGATTATATTTTATTACATTTATAATATATGTTTTGACTCTTATGATTATTTAAAATTGCCCAAAAGGAATTAACAAGCTATTACCATTGTTGAATGCCTTCTGATAAATTATACACCACAAAACGAGGAGCTGCATTTATTTATTTACTTCTTTTGGCCAGCGAATTGAACTGAATATTCTGATATGTAAACCTGCTTGAGGGATTTAGAACGTGAGCGAAGGAGTTTATTCTGATTTGATGCACAGGAATTGTATGTCGAGATAGTCTCTCGATAAGTCGGAGTGCTCTTATAGTTGCTGTGGAAGGATTCTGTTCTGAGCATTACTTACGGGAATCATGCTGGTCATGATCATACACTTCGATTGTAAGGACTGAATCGCATACATTAGCTAGCCAACCAAGAGGCGCTATCGGCACTAAAGACGAAAGAGTCTGTCGATTGAATGCTGTTGCTTCACACCTTAGCCGAGACGTGATGTACTGTAATGTCCCGCTTAGGACTTCTCGAAAGATGAGTCTCTACGTGTGAATGCCGGGAGATTGCCGTTTCACACCACACAGAGTGGATATCATAACCGAAAAGACGAAAGGGAGACTTATATCAAAAGTCGTCGGTTCACATGGATTTACGCAGTATTAACACATCTAACTGGACTGTTCCTGGCTCTATTCGAAATGTATTAGCCGAGACACTGAGGATCACCCAACATATAAACTAAATTATCCTGCAGACACTTGATGTATTTTCTCAGACGCGCCGAGAGAAATTACGGCAATTTTCCTGAGAGTCATACTGTCATGGTGTATGAGCGATCACAATTAATTATCTTCAGAAGTGGACGCGGCAAAGGATTGCCAATTCCCTACCGATACTGAACACCAGCGTATTGGAGATATAAGGACCTTGGCCATGTATCTTGAATGAGTCATAACAAATGATATTGTTCACTGTGACATCGGCCGAATCAAAACTTTGGATCATCATCATAATCGTTAACTTTTTGAACGCGTGGGTGAGAGGGCTCAGGGTTAAGCACCCGTTGTCTAACGCGAATAGGTACCAGACGCAAGGGTCTCTTAATCTGGGGTTTTGAAGGAAAGCCGAGCGAATGCCAAAGTCTGATGTCTAGACAACATATCATAGTCATGAAACATGTTTGCCTAGTGAGGCAGACATGTACATATGCCTTTGAACTGCCGGGCGATACCACGAAGCGGCAACAGTCACAAGGCCAAGTCTACAACAAGGTTGGTTGATACTATCTATAATTTATTTCCCACTCCTTATATGCTGGCTTTATACAATTACATACCGGTTTATTGACAATTGGTGCGCGCAGAGATTCACATATTGATATTTACTCTAAAGCGACGTATTCAGGTCTGTCTCACCTAAATGATTACGTCGGATCGAAATAATAAATTGAAGACTAGTAAATTAATGTTATAATGAGTACGCTCGGGTATCATATCGCACGATCAGGAATTGGTCCATTATTGAAAGTACACAACGTGGGTGAATAGACTCCTGATTTTGCATTTAGAAATATAATAGGAAACAAGAATCGTTATTTAACCGCGTACTATAAAATAGTCGGTAATTTATTCTAACAATTGCTATATAAGTATTTGATCGGCAATATTGCTTGGATATTTGATTGTTGTAAATGCGGATTTAAAAGAAATAGGATTATTACGAACATAGGCGTGGGAACATTTTTAACTATTCGATCGATCAAATAAAATAAAAATAAGTTATCGTAACGTTTCGCCCGTCCCCGAGTACGACCCTATACATTCTAAATTTAGTTATATTAAATATGAATTATTTAGATGTAAGTAGAATTCATTTACAGTAGGTACTCGGGATCAGAAGTTGAGGAGTAGGAAAATAGATCTCGATATTATTAAAATATTAAACCCCGAAATAAAGGTTTCGTCATAGAAGCAACGAAGTTGTATTGAGAATATTTTATAAAATACTATCTAACAATTATATGAACCAAAGAAAAGCGGTTTCATCTCAGTAGTGCTCGCGACCGTGGAGTATTTAAATTAATATTTGGACTACAAGAGTACTGGATATATCACAGGTGGACAGATCAAATCCGAGAAATGACCGGAACCTTGCTACATGTCGCACTAAACAAGGTCCAATAAGGAGAATAGAAGACCACGATTATGTCGACCACGTCATGAGCACATCGACCGAGAGTGAGAGAGAGACTTATTATGAAGCCTGTTCTAATGTCTGATGGTGACTATGAAGAATTGTTCAGTATCATTTTTCAATTATTCCTTCACATGTTTGTTGATATAGAGATAGGATGTGCCATGTTCTTATTCATAGTTTCTTTAAATGTTTTGAGCAATATAATCTCGCTACTATTGATTTAGATTGCTTATGTCGTTAATGTCTTTATTAGAGATTCCAACCAGAATATTCGATATTCGAATTTATTCGGCCCTTTTCTACTGGGCGATACTTGAATATTTGTGCAGCTATTCGAATAGTATTTGTACTAATTTCTAAGGATGGAATATTAAACAATTATCAGGATTCTGATTCGGACGTGGAAGAGAATTTCTCGTTCGAAGAGTTCATCGACGTCCGAATTGCAGACTGAATTAAGAAGCACCATTTTATCCCTCGTAGAAACTACAAATGTTTGTTCAAATTATCTAAAAAAAGATTTGAGATATTTGGACAATTTCAAAAAAAAGACAGACACGTTAGACCTACTATTTAAAATAATTTTCACAGTTAAGCCAACGTCAACCGCTACTGAGCGGGTATTTTTAATTAAGAACAAATTTAAAATACTAAACGTTAAATGCGTTGTTATTTTTAAAATATGTATTCTTAAAACTACAATAAATAAACAATTTATGGTAAATTAGCTCATTCAAAATTAATTTCATATTATTGTCATACTTTAAAAACTCTTTGAATATTTTTAGTTTTACTATTTGATATTCGAATAGTTGGAATCTCTAGTCTTTATGTGCTCGATAGATATTTTCGGAAACATAGGCAGTTCCATCTCTCGCCGTGCCACGTGACAATAATATTCAGATAAAATAACAATTGCCGTGCTTCGAAGATGGATATTTTTCGTATCGGTGAAACACAATTTATAAATAAATAAATTAATGTACAAATTGAAATCCCATTTCCCGGTTGTCAATACAAACATTTGAAATAGCGTAGGTAACGGTTAAGTCATGAAATAGCGTTAGGTCATATTATGGTATGATTTAGGTTTTTTACGAGTCAGGTTTATACCTGACTTATAAAAAAACCTCAGTGGTAAAATAAACTTTTAATATTTACTGTTTGTACGTACCAAATAAGGCTCTTTGATCCTTGCGGACCGGAAAATTGGTTGAACTTTTTATGGCTCAAGCGCTCAACTAAGTACGAGGAATATTAATGTGACTGACATATATTCCATTTAAAAAATAAAATTGTCTTATTTTCCACAATAAATCAAAAATACAGAACGCACTTTATATTCGCAATTATATTTTTATAAAATCAAATTTCTAGAAAATTTGTTTGTCTGGCTTTTCTAACATAACTAAACTATACAATTTAATTTTCTTCGTGATCAGGATACCGAATTCTTATTCTGTTTGAAATTATATAGGGCGTAATAGACTTATCCGACAATATTTTAAATGTAGATCAGTTTCAATATTTAGATTGTATTGTAAAATATCACAGACCTATGTTCTGAATAATTACAACTAACACAAATAATAATGTGTTCTCTTTAAAATATAATATTATGAATTACATTATACCAAAAAAATATTGTGAATAATTTTATATTTTTAAAAATTTAAATATTTCGAATATTGGTCAACTTTGAAAATATTATTTTTTGTTAAATCCTAACACAATAATATTTATCAACAGATTTTAATAATTACTTTAAAAAATATGATTTAATTTACAAACAACATTTTCTATTTTAATTTAAGTTATTTTTTTAGTTGTCTTACGTTTTTGATTCGATTTGTAATAATAAAGTTGTATCATTGTGTCCAAAATTTAATTAAAATGAATTGATAATTCTAGCATCTGCTATCAGATTACTCAAAGGTATTTGAGATTCTGTAAAAATAAAGTAGATGGCTCTTTCAAATAATGTAACGATTAAATGTATTAATATCAAAAAGGTAACATATAGGTTCGAAAATTTGTCGCTAAAAATATTGTCGCTGTAGCATAGTTGAATAATGCATCTTCCTCGGTTAGGAAAAAGATTCAGGTTCGAATCTCGGTGGCGCAACAACAATATTTTTCGATAAAATTGATTTTATATGCATATCTTTCTAATTAATATATTTAATTCATATTTAAAATATCACAGAGCTATGTTCTGAATAATTACAACTTCACAATAAGAATGTGTTCTCCTAATAATGGTTATTTTCATTGATGCAACGATAATTGACCATCACTATCAAGTCACATGAAAAATGATTTGAGACCATCGATACTTCTATACTTCTTCTTCCACGGAACTACATCCCAGGGCGGAATTTGGTCTCCTCTACAAGTGCTCTCCACCGACCCCCTGGTCATACTTGTCCAGTTTTCAGATCTTTCCATTCTACTCTAGTCCTCTTTAATACAGTCAGTTCACATCTTTCTTGGCCTGCCTCTAGATCTTTGGTGTCCTGTCATCTGGAATTATTTTATCATGGCCCGCCCATCGCAGTTTTTCGGATCTACGGAATCTTCCAATTGTTTTTTGCTCAATTATATTTTTGACGGCATTGATCTATAAACCAAGATTTCTTACGTAGCCAGTTCTATGTTGTATTTAGACCAAATAAATGTCCAAATGACAGGGATCCCACAAAATTGTAGTTTCTCATCCACGTCAGTCACTCATGACTGAGAATAGCAATCTCCTTGAACTCTTGCCCCCTTAACTATGCTCCTTCATTTTTATTGGCGTTCTGCAGACCTTAGGGCTGTCACTATAGAAGTGCCTGTTGCTTTTTCCACTCGATCGATCCAACGGGTGGGGAATCTTCCTCCTCCTCTTCGTTCATCGACGTAGCCCACCACGACAAGCTTCTCGCAAGACACCCAAAAAATTGAAGAATTAATCTCAAGAAAATGGTTGAGAATCTGTCCTTGATGTTTAATTCCTGCAGAATGAATATATTTGTGCGTCTCGCCTTCTATGGTATGCACACCGTGTGTTTCCAGGACCGCATCTCAAAGACATCATTTCATCTTCTCTTGATTTCAGGGTCCATGATTCCATACCATATATAAATATAGAATGCACCATAGATTGTACAAGCCTGACGTTCGTTGTCTTGGTAATACCGCGCGTGGTCTTTTCATATTTTGTCGAG
This sequence comes from Eubasilissa splendida, assembly GCA_031772225.1. Classification (NCBI taxonomy): domain Eukaryota; kingdom Metazoa; phylum Arthropoda; class Insecta; order Trichoptera; family Phryganeidae; genus Eubasilissa; species Eubasilissa splendida. The sequence continues at coordinate 13,782,889 of CM062845.1, read as the reverse complement.
TCTGAACATAAAACTTTTCGCTATACTTATGCGTCGTTTAATTTCTGGCTCGCAGCTACCGTCGTCAGAGATTATGGACTCGAGATAACTGAAATCCTTGACGAGGTTTCTTCTTCAATGCTCAGAGTAGTGTAGCCATTTTTTCTTCTGATATAGCGATCAAAGTTGTATCGTTCGCATACTTGAGATTGGAAATCTTTCTGCCTTCAATTTTTACTCATACCATTCCAGTTTTCGAGTGAATTTCTCATGATGTATTTTCCATATATGTTAAAAAGGTCTGGAGATAATATACATTCTTGTCTGACTCCTTTTACTGTTTAATTATTTTAAAGGAAACGGAACTGAATTTAACTGTAGCAGTATTATCCAAATATAGATTGCGAATGAGATGCACAACGTGTTCTGGAGCTCACATCTCACCAAGTACTTTCCTCAAGTATTTCCATTTCACGCAGTCGAATGCTTTCTTATAGTCGATGAAGCATAACACGACTGGCGATAATATTAAGTATTTGCTCTCATGTTCCTTTGCCTTTTATAAAACCAGTCTGTTCTTGGGGTATCTGCCAGATTAGGCATTTCTTCAGACGTTTACTAATAATCTGCAAAAGTATTTTACTTGCATGAGATATGAGTATAATTATTCTATAATTTTCACACTTTCTAGTAGATCCATTCTTGTATAATGGGATAAAAGTTGATTCCACCCATTTTTAGGGTCATTCCCCAGATTTTTTAGATGATTTCAGATGCTACTTATGAACTTCGCCCAGATCTTTTAGTATTCCTGCAGTTATACTATCATTTCCTGGAAATTTATCATGTTCAAGCTTTTTAATAGTATCTTTTACATCACTAAACCTTACGTTTGGTTTTTTGTTGTTCCATTCTTATGGCTGGTGGATCTTATTCTGCGCAATATTCCTCCCATCTTTCAATGACTTTGTCATTTGCGTTTATGGCTTGGTTATAACATGCAAAGTTTGGCGTGTTAACGCGCTCATGAAATTTAAAAGGTTACTAAAATTTTCCAACAAAATAAAACATATTTGACTCTGAAGTTGGACAGGTATCTCTTCGGCTTTTGGTGTCATGCCCGATTTCCGGCATAAGTATGTTTGTAGGGTATAGTTTGTGGTGTTCATATATTAATGGAAAAAGATACAGTATAGAAAAAGCGACGCTTAGGTAGGGAAAGATAGACAAAGACGCAAAATTTTAGACATAATGCATAGAAAAAATGTTGGTAGTATTGTTAATCGTCACTAGAATTGCAGCTGATGTTCTTTATCTTGCCAATCGTCGTTAGCAGGAAATGTTGAATAAAACGTAAGACCCTCTTGGTGCAGACCAGGATGCCAATTTCTATGAATCTCAAATTATTAGTGGAGCGATGAATTAGCGTATTAGTTTTTTAGGATATTTTATTTTCTCACAAAACGACCAGCTGACAAAGTGTTCAAGTACTGCAGGAACTTATTTACTAAAATCTTGAATCTCAATGGAAATCAGTAAGTTTATTCAGATTTTCTTCAATTGCTGCTCTAAATACAATAGCTCCGTGTCAGTTTTGAAGGTACATTTTTACCACTTTTATTGAAAAAATTTCAAAAATAGAAATTGTTTCAGAATTTTAAACATCATATATGAGTATAGATGATTTTTAGTTTTTATAATTATAAAAGTAAATACTAAAAAAACATTATTTTCATTCATAAAATTATTCTTAACGTATATATTACTAGTCGATACTAACATAATTTACCCATAACATTTCCTTTTTAACTCCGTAGCATAATTTAAAAAAAAAATGGCAAATAAAAACATATATTTATTTTTCTGGTAAAAATTATATCACAATAAATCCCACCCTAGCATCCCTAACATCTCTGGCAGGCAGTTCTTACCTCCGTTACAGCCATAAACTAGGGATGAAATAGTTTCTAGAAATTGTACAGTTTTTCCCGCGGCACGTGACTGCCGGAGCCACCCAGGGGGAGCTACGTCACGTCTTTATTTCATAGAATACTCTCTACACTTTGAATCCCGTGAATTTTGAAAAAGAAACATCTTGCCACCAAGAAAATATATTATTACAATACTATAAAAGCTTAAATATGTGTGTTACGAAAATATGACTAAATTAATTCAATTAAATGGTAGTGGAATTAGAACTCATGACTTTTGTCATCAAAGGTCACACTACAAGTAACCAAGAAATATTTTTCTAGGAACAATGTTTGTTGCGTGTAAGCATAGATGCCGAAAGAATTCACGATATTCGGAAGGAGTTTTGCACTCACCACAATCCGGTTCTGCTGGCACCTCAAAATGTGGACTGTATTTTAATTCACTCTTTCGTCTTAGGTTCCTTTAGACGATGACGAGTTTCGATACTCTATAGACGCAAAGTCTCAAATGTATAAATATTGTAATTCTTTCGATTCACGTATAACCGCAGCGATTCAAGGTCGCCAGTCGACTGGTCGGCGGCGTGCCGGGAGGGGAAAAGAATGGGGGGGAAGGCACAGTGCATTATTTTCGTTCAAAATAAATGTGTATGTAATATGTATGAAAATAAATATATGTCCCAAACAGTGTTCCTGTGTATTTTTTGTGCTATTATGCCCTGTGTTTTCTATCTCTCTGAATGATGTTTTGAATGCCATTATAGGGCTGATGTCGCTGACGCGACGTGGTAATGCAACCATTCTTGCGACCAGTTCCGCAGGTGTTTATTTTAGCAGATCACTTCCAGAGTTACTAGTGAATATATATTTAATTATTTTATATATGTAATCTCAATTTTAATTCAATACAAAAAAAACTATTTACCACCACTTTAAAAGTTACCTCTTTTAATAAAAAATATTTTATATACTCTAGTGAACTTATAGGCAAGTCTAAATTCACAGCCTCCAATTTGTCTTTTTGCACGGCGTCCAGACATCCAATCATTTTCATCAAAGAAAATAAAACAGGACTTGAACAAAATATCGTTATACTACAATTCCGCTAGACTGCTCAATACGCTGAGCTACAAAATATAAATCAATTATCTTCTTTTGAATTTTTGTAAATATTTATTTTTATTTATGAGCAAACTATTAACTGTATTGATTAAAGTATTTAAATAGTCTTTAAATAGAAATAAATATTTTCAAATGTACAATGTACAGTAAAAATGTATTGCTAAGAGTCTATATTAACAAGTCAGTCAGCAATATTACGAAAATCAAACGGAACCCTAGCATAGCCAAGTACAATTTATTCAATCAAGGATTTAGATTCTTTTATCGCGATTTAAAAATGTAAATGAATTATATAAATTTCAAATCAATTCTCTTATCAAGGATTTAAACGCTTTGATGTCCATCCTAAAGATATATTAAATTACCAGGGTAGGTTGAAAAATTCTCAGCCTCGAAAAAAACACATTCAGTTTCACGTTATTATTGTTTAAACCAAAACAATTTAAACCTTTTTATTTTTACTAGCACCATCTGAGTATACTAGAAATTTTCATTATGTTTTTTTTGCAGATTTTCGATTGAGTGTGTTTAAAATTTTGATAAAAATCGAAAATATTCAGGTGTGCTGCGTGATTAAATATTTTAAAAAGCTTTTACCCCCTAACAAATCATTCAAGGGTAGTCGGAAATATTGTCAGAACTTGTTTCGTTCAACAATGCGTGGACTCGGTTTTTAAATTAAAGTCCTAAAGATCTCATGCAAATAGTGAAAATCATCTTAACTCGATTTCGGAATCGCATTTGTCGAAGCTTTCTGATTGGCGGTGCAATTAGGATGTTCTGAATAATTACAACTTCACAATAAGAATGTGTTCTCCTAACAATAAAGTTGTATCAATGTGTCCAAAATATAATAAAAATGAATTGATAATTCTGGTGTCTGCTATCAGATTACTCAAAGGTATTTGAGATTCTGTAAAAATAAGGTAGATGACCCTTTCAAATAATGGAACGATTAAACGATTAGGTTCGAAAATTTGTCGCTAAAAATATCGTCGCTGTAGCATAGTTGGATAATGCACCTTCCCCGGCTTAGAAAGAGATCCAGGTTCGAATTCCGGTGGTGCAATAACAATATTTTTCGATAAAATAGATTTTATATGTATATCTTTATAATTAATAGATTTAATTAGTTTTTATAATATCACAGACCGTCTGTTCTGAATAATTACAACTTCACAATAAGAATGTGTTCTCCTATAGTGTTTGTGATCACTTTTATTGATACAGTGACTGAATCTGCCGAATTTATTTATTTCACATTTAGAAAAATGTTTTTTTTGCGATTGTTGGTATTCTGCCGAATAATGTCAATGCAATTTGTCAAATTGCAATTCATGGATGCGGTGAATATTTGCTGTCGATTTGGTGACAGAATTTTATTGCCACGTCTACATTATTAATAAAAGTAATATATGCGTTAATTATTGGCATTATTTCAAAAATAATGTATAATGCGAGTGGCTTCCACCCAGCGGACAAGTCGGTACCTTTGTCTTTTTTTTTTTTTTAAAGATTTATAATATTCTTGTATCGTACATAGAAAAAATGTTATTTTTTTCAGAAATTAGATTAAAGTTGTAATTTCTTCATCTTTTTTACTCATCATCATCAATTACTATTGGTTCAACAATTCCTGGTGGGTTTGGCGTCCTCAATTTTTTTTTCCGTTTTCCATTTTTTTCAAGATCTGGATTTCTAAGACAGATGTCTTTGAAGACATCGCTCCATTTGCTCTTCTCAAGCTCCTGAATCATGTAGGTATTATGTTCAGTAATGACGTTCAGCAATGACGTTCAGCAATAACGTTCAGCAATGATGTTCAGCAATGACGTTCAGCAATAACGTTCAGCAATGACGTTTAGCAATGACGTTCAGCAATGACGTTCAGCAATGACGTTCAGCAATGACGTTAAGTAATGACGTTCAGCAAAGCCGTTCAGAAATGACGTTCAGCAATGACGTTCAGCGATGACGTTCAGCGAACACGTTCAGCAATGGTGATTGCTGTTCGGTGATGTTCAGCAATGGTGATTCCACATGGCCCAACCACAAAAGTCTTCCTATTTTAATAAACCTTGAGACGCTTATCTTATTATAGAGTATAGATTAAATTTTTTTTATTATGCTAAGATAAAATTACGTCTTTGTCGGATTATGTAATGTTTTGAATTCATCAAATAACATATATTTAGGGTTATATCCATTCTATGACAGGAATGACTTCATGGATTTAATAGTTTTAGAAATAAGTGATGAGTTAATCCGTTATTTAAACCGTTAGATTTATTTTCGATTGTAATGATAACTGATAACTGATTATTCGAAATTCAGTGAGCGATCACCGGTATACTAAAATCTAAACCTCCAGTAGTTAAACTTTAGTTAACAAGCGAAGTCGTTTCAGTCGAATATTAATCACTTCAGTAGCAATAACGGTTTAGCTTATCAAGTTGAGATCACTCCCGCCTTATATAATACCATTCAATATAAATAAATCTAAAAAAATAATTAAGTTTATGCATGACGTAACTAAAGGGTTGGGGCCGAGTATTCCCTTCACCTGGTGCCATCATTTGTTCAATTTACCGACCCATTCTTTACAGCTTCCGGGAAATATGAGCATGTCACCAGAGATCATTTGCCAAAATGAGATTCAAGCAACCGGGTATTATGCGTAGTACCTATTCTAATTTACAATCATTATAAACAGAATACAATTTTATACATTGCAAACTAACAAAATAAAAAGTCAGTTTCATTTGATCTATAAATGTATAATTAATTATATATAAGAAAAGATCAGTTTATAAATTATCTAAACTTTTTATTAATACAGGGTTCTTACAACGTTTAACAGAGGTCACAATTTTCAAATATATAATTTTTTTTTTTGATGTTAAGAATGTATAAATAATGAAGTATGATTATACATTTATCTTAAGTATCTTTACATTTAAAGACAGATGAAAATTCAGTTACATTTTACCGCAACAATATCACAATTTATGAAAATTATTAAAATATTTATTTTCATAATATTGTTGCAGTAAATGACTTAATTTTCATTAACACAATTTCATTAATAAAATAATTAAAATTTAGTCATTTTCATTTAACTGCAAAAACATTATAAAATAAAACATTTAAAATTAATTCTTTTTCGTTTAACCATTATCATACTATAATTCACAACAAAATAATAATAATAATATACATTATGCCATTAACATTTAAACATAACAATATCGTAATAAAGAGAATAATATTCCATATTTTTTGTGTATTCTTTTTAGAGTAGGTGTCTGTTTGTATAATATATGGAAATCATAAATAATTCTTTCTAGGTAATCTTTGTTGAAATTATATATACACCTGTCATCGGGAATTTTTAAATTCTCTTTTACAGGTGTAGAAAATGAAGTGTTTCGTTTCAGAAGTCATGTCCGTTGTTCGTTTTTCTTTTAATTTTTTTTTACAACAAACGCACTGATATATACGTCTTTGAAGTTTTTTCAAGTCACCAACTCCATTGGCAGCTTTATTAAACATGAACTTGTATTTACGCCTGTGTACAAGTCTGGAGCCAGCAGAAGAGGAGCAAAAGTAGACTAAATAGAAATTGACGGAGTAACGAATGAACAGATCAGAAAATAATGAAAAGCTTACCATAGCATAGTGATTAGGATTAAAAAGGGATAATATTGAAGGAATGAATGAGGATCTCTCATCTTAAGAAAGTGCAAGTGTTGACGGACTTGATATGACTAGGTAAACCAGATATCGACGAGCTTACATGAGAAAATGTATGCATGTGGATATCAGAACAGAAGATCGCTCTATCCTCTCTGCCTACTTCCGCGGAAATACGGCGTGATGGTAGGTAACTTAGTTAGTTGGTTATTTAATTCAAATAATACTAAAAGAAAATAAATACAGCACTGGCTTCTTTACAGAGGTTCAATTTATTGCAGTCAGAATGGGGACATTGTGTTCGGTAAGTTTCGTTATGAAAACCATTTCTAATGTTGGGTGAATAGAACCACCCTCAAGACCAGTGTAAACTTGTTGTTTTATGTGCTTTCGACTTCGATTACTAGCGAAGTTATTGAATGGAGTTCTTCTTTGTATTTGTTCGGGAACGGAAACCGTGCACCTCCTTTGGTAGAACAAGTTATTCAAAACATTTAGTTTGAATCTTTCTGCAGTAGACTCTAGAAACTAAATATGAGCTTGATATTTTTACACAAAAGTCTTCTGAAGATATTTATATTTAAGTTAAATATCCATGATATGATGATTAAATACATATTAAAACATTCGACTTTGACCGCAGATTATTAACCGGGGCGCGTACTTTGCACGTATGCGAACAACTCATTCATTCAGCCAATCACTAACAAGTTTAGATGTGTAATGGTGGCCCTTTTATTTGTTTGTATTCTATTTAGTGTCGCATTATTTTGTGATAAATCAGCGAATTGAGAGATATAATTAAAAATATGTCTGATATATATATATTGTGAGGTGTGTTCTGGCGAACTATCATCCACAGACCAGAAACAGCGGAGAGCATGAATGTGAGTTCGTGAACCAGAATCTACCTACTTACCATAGTGTTGAGATCCATCTTAAACATTTTCTGGGAAAATGAATCTTTACTAAAAATCAGCAAAATATTAAAGGTGATATTTTAGAATAAAAGAGTGTAAACAAATTTTACGTTAAATTTTATTTTAAAACAAGAGACAGAAAATTGTGGAGAATGATGCTTTGTTAAATTAATTAAAATGAAATAAAAATTTAAATATGAATTAAATATATTAATTAGAAAGATATACATATAAAATCAATTTTATCGAAAAATATTGTTATTGCACCACCGGGATTCGAACCTGAATCTCTTTCCTAACCGGGGAAGGTGCATTATCCAACTATGCTACAGCGACAATATTTTTAGCGACAATTTTCGAACCTATATGTTACCTCTTTGATATTAATACATTAAATCGTTCCATTATTTGACCGAGCCATCTACCTTATTTTTGCAGAATCTCAAATACCTTTGAGTAAACTGATAGCAGACGCCAGAATTATCAATTCAATTTTATTAAATTTTGGACACATTGATACAACTTTATTAAATAATAATGTGTTCTCCTAAAGAAATAAAAGTTATAAATACGGAGCTACATAGTAGGTGGCGACGATAATAATAGTCACAATAAAAAATTCGATCATTCTTCCTGCATAATTCCATTTTCACATCCTGGTAACAGCATCCACTGCCGTTCCGAGTGCCTAGCAATTGACCAAGATACTTCTTCCGGCAGTCCATGCCCGTCTCCTCTTCTCCCAGGTAGACAATGATAAGAGTGTCCATGTGTGAATTAAGGACGTTGATGAAAGTCGATAATCAGACGAAAGCAAGAAGTTGAAGCAAGAGATGAAGTAGAAAAGAAAAAGTAATGAAAAGAAAGAAGGAGTAATAAAAAAAGTAATGTAAAGAATAATGGAAACAATCAATTATATCCTGCAAAAATATAAATTTTTATGATACAATTAGGATTTGAAATACTAGAAAATGAATGCTTGCAAAATTGATAAATTAACTGGATTTTTATCCTTCAATTAGCTCCAACGCGTGATTTCCGAATACCGCTCACTGGCGTTGGCTCTTCGTTTAGAAATTTGTGGTAGATTTGAGGGCTCCATCATCACAGTATTTAAAAATATGGGGATTAACGGGAACCCCAACTCGAAGCCGCGAGTAGAATTAATGTACCTAGCCAGCGATGGCTCCCGACACGAAGCGACAGTCGCGAACCCCACGGCCAACATTGAAATTAGTACTCAACGATTCTAGCCGAGCGTAAAAATATGAAACCAGGGTGTTTAATTTTGAAATTAAGTACTCAGGTTACATTATTCCTCTGCCTAAAATTCGTAACGTCAGTTTGTTCCGTCTAATTTTATGAATAAAATTAGAGGCATTGTTTAAATGAAATTCGCATTAACAAAAACTTCATCCGTTCTATTTTATTAATATAAGTGTAACTTAATCAATGAAGTTTATCAAACTTAACTTCTAGTTATTTCAAATAGAAGAGGAGCACGCACCTTCTATAAATTTCAATTTTAATTTTTATACATTATTATTCGTATTATTAAATATATTCGTATAAATAATAATGAATGCAATAAGATTCACCTTATATATATTAAAACGCCAAATATAAATATTTATTTTCTCCTTTTGTTGTCGATTTTAGATTGCCGAGTCGAAAACGTAAAACAACCAAAAAAATAACTAAAATTTAAATATAAAATGTTGTTATTAAATTAAAGTTGATCAATATTCGAAATATTTAAATTTTTAAAAATATAAAATTATTCACAATAATTTGTTGGTATAATGTAATTCATAATATTATATTTTAAGAGAACACATTATTATTTGTGAAGTTGTAATTTTTTCAGAATACAGTTCTGTGATCTGGTTCAAATACCGGCGGTAGCTAAAATATTTTTTCGATAAATTGAGTTTATATGTATGTATTGTGACGTCATATTTCATCCGTCCTCCGGTTCGCTCAGGGTGTAGCATGAGGTGCGTGGTTCTAATGCACAGAATTCACCATGTCGCCTGTCACTCACATTAGGTACCATTCTCAGGAAAAATAATAAGATTAGTTCCAAGTTTTTATAATAACATAATTCAATGGTTTACTCAGATACGAAAACATATGAATTATAAGGTAGAATGTAGTAAGAATCCTGTCACTTGAATGTGATTACATAGAAAGATTGATTGGCAAGTCTTGCCTTAATAAAATAATAGAATTCTTATTAACGTGTGAACATCTAAATCAACATGTTATCATCTTAAACTAATGGTGAGATAAAACACTTAGATTCATTGAATATTAAAATCTTCACCTCGGAAATTACATTACAACAATTTAAATCCCTTGATGAGTTTGTCAGGTTAAATATAGCAAAAATCGTATCAAATAAATGTGATCACAAATAAAGATATGCTTCTTTTAGCAAGATAATGCAGTGTCGTCCAATTGCAATTAACAAGATTAGCAAGGCATTATTTGAAATCAAAAAGGTGAGAATAAAGACTATGATACTTCAAATATTAATAATTTACATCGATATTTGTTTTACAACCATTTAAACAAATCTCACAATATGGTGCAGGATAACATTGATGCCCAATATATTTGATCATTCTCACCCTTCCTTAATCCAATATGTAATCACATTTTCTTGATGGTAACAGTAGCAGCTATTTCGTGCGCGTCAGCTGTTAAAAAGAACAAGAAATACCACAGAGAAACTTTTTCTTACGCGGTGCAGTGTTGCCATTTTGTAAATGTCAAGTCTCCAGGTAGGTACCAGATATAACGTCATAGTATATCTTTCTAATTGATGCATTTAATTTGTATTAAAATAATATTTTAATTTGTATGCTTCATCACAATACTTTCGTTCAATTTGCTGGTACTGTTTACTTCTCCATTCTGTTAAATAAATTCTAAAGATATCGCAATAGCAAGTCGATTGCTTTCTGCTAGTAAAAAAATATAAATATGATAAGTATATAATATTAGAAAATTCCTCCGCCGAGTGAACAATACATTTTAACATCACCAAGTATTTCTACATCAGTCTGTTGAAGTTATATAAAACGAAAATATTTCTTTATTCCATTTAAAAATAAGCGTAAAAGTAGAATTCAAAGAGATGGCAACATGGGAGGAAAAAAATACTGCATTAACTTAGTCATAAAGCGAGGCATTATTGTTATTATAAAAGTGAACATAAAAAATACTTTCTCGCATGTCTCGCGTCAAGGCTTCCCAAGTTTAAAGCATCCATTCAGAGCGGTAAAGTAAAACCTTTCAAACTCGACTTTTATCAAATAATTATTCTCGTTCCTTGCTCGACTAAAAGGGATGAAATGAGGGCGTAACTGAAGGGATTTTTACAAATATGTTATTGCGCTACTACTGTGAGGCAATTCAAATTTATGAGCGAAATGACCAATTATTTTATTAATGGTTTTAATAAACTTATTAACGATCTCCTCACTAAGCAAACGCAATATCGAGAAAAATTATTTATTTTTTATTGACTAGATTATATGCACTATGGGGGTGACTCTATCCAACTAAGTTAAGGGGTATAACAAAAAATATTAATATTATGAGTACCTAAATATTCGCAATAAAGGGTGTCCAGTGGAAAATTATCAAGTATAATATTAAATAAAAAAAAAACTACAATGTTATTCTCATATTTTATTTATACAAAATTGAGTTTAACGATGCTAATTTAACGTTTTATAAACAATATCGTCTAAATGCTGTATATTTCTCTCAATACACTCTTGCAATCGGACTCTTAAATTTGCGAACACGCGAGAGCAAAGCGTTGGTTCAATGGCAACAACTTCACGGCGGATATTTTCTTGTAGGATCTGAATTGTTCGAGGATTGTTGCTGTAAACTCTCGACTTAAAGTGTTTAAACCCACAAAAAAAGTCGTACGGTGTAAGGTTCTGTGACCGATGTGGCCAGGATATGTCTCCGTACTTGCTGATTAATTTATTGGGAAAAATTCCCCTCACCTTCTACATTAAAACTTTAGCTGTATGTGGAGTGACTTCCGACCAGTGACTCATTGCGACTGGCAAATCCACAAATCACCCTAATGGTTTACGAGCAATTACAATTTAATCTTGAAATTTTTACGCTGAACACCCTATATTTATATTTGTTAAACAAAATTCAAATTCTAACAACGCAACCAATGAAAAACCTTACTAATAAAAAGCATTTATTGAACTCTCTCGAATGAAATAGCTACTTTAACATAATAAAGCTAAATTACCAGGATTAAGGTTGAATAACAGAGTTGAGAACTATTACATCCCATACAAAAATAGCTAGTAATCTAAAATGGTAATTTACTTTTGATTTGACATTTTTACAATTTTTTTATAATATGAATCAAGTATTTTAGATGATTAAAATTCTTTTTTTTTTCGCTTACCTCTCCAAAAAAAAACTAGCTCTTGTGGTTGGAGAGGGAGTTACACTATAATATTTTTATATAGAGAGTTATATATTTGTAGTCTATAATTATTTATTGTCTATTTGTGTGCTTCTGAAGTGTTCTATAATATTATTTATTTTCTAATTATGTGCTTCTGAAGTGTTCATTTAGTTTATTTTTAAACTCTTTTATATCTTTTATTTGTGTAAGGAGGCTATTGAAATTTTTTATCCCTAAGTACTCGTATATAAAATTTTGCTGTGTGTTTGGTGTTACATTTAGGGATTTTAAAGTTATTTTTAAACCTTAATTATGTACTTATTTCTAATTTCACAGTGTTATTTTCTTTAATTAATTGATTAATTGAGATTTTTTTATAAATGTTTTCTATTTTGGAAACTAGGAATGGAATGGAAAGTTGATATTAAAAAAAATATTACTTTGATAATTGTTCTCTGTATTATTTATACCGAGTACATTGTATTATTGTATGCTCCTCCCCACCAAATTATTCTATACTGAAGTAATGAGTGAACAATGGCAAAATATACATTTTTAAAAATATTTATACTTAAAATTTTTCTTAATCAATATTTCTTATTCTTTTCACTAATTCGCTAATGCTACTGTACCATTTTAAATGTTATTAAATGGGATTAAGTTTGTACACGAGTATTTTGTTACAGTTGTCGTTTACTTACCTTATTTGATTATATCATTGTTATTGTATTATAGTTCACCTCTCATGTAAAACGCTGTTTAAATTGAGCTGCTTGTGTGCAAATCTTGATGACAAAAGTTTTGAATGATTGTGTACATGCAACAGTATTATAGTTAACATAGATTACACATTCAACAGAGTGTGTTAATAATACAAACACTAGTGCTAGCAAAACTAAAATAATTTCAAGCTCAACATCAAAAAATCTGAGATTAGTGGGAAAAGTGTCACATACAATGGTTTACACCACAGACTACCAAATAGATATATGTTTCAATATATTTAATTTGGTATCATCCACGTTATCATTTTGGTATCACTTACGTAATCAAATAGCTCTGCGATTTTTTTTAAATATATGACTCGATTGGAACGAAAATTATAATGTTGACGATATAATATGAATTTATGTAAAAAATACGTCTTATTTACACAAAGATTTAATTTTCGAAGAGTAAATAGTTTTACTTTTTCATACATGTGTCATAAACTATCGGATTTATGTTTCGGCAAATAATATGTGTAGAATGCCCCTCGTCCCGCAACTAATGTTCCAAACCCATATATGCTCACTTTACTTCATGTCTATTCATTCAGGCCTATTCTCAAAATTGCAATATTGAAATGAAGGTGATTGTTACACCAACCCTCAAAAATAGACAGATAGTTTTGACAGATTATGGTACGTTTATCTCCCTCACTCTCTCTCCCTCTCTCTCCCTCTCTCTCATTCAAATATAACACTATTTTTGAGGGTTGGTGTAACAATCACCTTCATTTCAATATTGCAATTTTGAGAATAGGCCTGATTTACTGGTCTGTGATTTACACATAAATTTTTGTCTTTTTTATCTTAAATTACACAAAAATCTTCACAGAGAGTTGTCATGTTTGGAAAAAAAGTGTAATCATTGGACGGAATATGTAAATAAAACGTTTGGTGCTTAGTGAACTGATAATAATGTGTCTGAATAAAATATGACAGGACCAAAAATACTTACACACATTAGAAGTTGCGAGTGTCATCAAAAAAGCCTATAAAAGAAAAGCTCCAAGATCAGATTATATCCCTTAAAAACTCGTATAATGACTGTAGGATGATGGTATCGATAAATTTAATGCATTAGTGAGCCAGGAATAAGTAATACGAGTAGAAGATAGAGGAGAATGAAGATTGAGTGAAGCGAGCTGGCGGCGCTCGGTCCCAGTCTCGTTGGGACGAGCGGTGGAGCGGAAGAACTGTCATCGGACTGAAGAACTGCTTCTCTCGGCAGAAGCCCTATATCGCCTGCGTCGTACATCAGCTGAGGACGGCAACAATGGCGTAGGACTTGAATCGCCGCCCCTACAATTTGAAAAATCTCCCGAATGATGCTTTCTTTGAAATTTCAATTTATTTTAACTAACTGACTTACCATCACGCTGTTTCCCCGCGGATAGTCAGACAGGATAGAGCGCCACACTCTTCTGTGCTGACACATAATTCTCGCTTCGTCCACATTCATACATCTTCTCATACAAGCTCACCGATTATTGAGGCTTCTAACAGGACTATCCTTCAGTATCTGGTTTACACGGTCGTGCCAAGTCTTTCTACTTCCTACTTCTGGTGCCATCAACACTTGCGTCACATATCTTTCTTACCATTCTCTTCTCTTTCATCCGTTCCATATGACTAAACTACCCAAGTGATCCTTAGATTACATTATTTCCTTATGTCTTCATTCTTTACTCTGTCATAAATAGATCTGCCACATATATTTCCACTGCATTCATTCTACTTTCGTTAGCCTCCTGTCAGCTTCAGGCTTCATTTCCATACATTTGTGTCGGTACCAGGACTCCATTGTGTACCGCTAGTCTTGCCTCGATTGACAAGTTCAAATTACTAATATTAGTTATTAATGAACAAATTTTACATTTTATGCAAGTGGTTTAATGATTTAGCATTTTTATAAAGTTGTTCCTATAATAAATATCAAGAAGTGTAATTTTACAAATTTTAATATCATTGACCGTTCCGGTTCGTTATGTTTTCCATTTTAAGTCTTGGCTCACAATATTATGGACAGATTTTATTAACAATTATACAGTTCTAGAAATCTTCCACAAATAACGAGAAATTGTATTTTGTGCGTAAAGTGTTAGTATGAGAACGCTGTATAATTTAATACTTTGGGTACATAATTTAGAGTCGTAAATTTATATCGACTCTTATGAATAATAATTACCGACGGGAAAATGTTAGGAAAATGGTGGATGGGTATGGGGTATGGGAGAAATAAACTATTCTTGTTGCGAAACATTTGGAAGTGGATTGGTTTTTGAGTCAGAGTTCAAAGATGCCAAGGACATACATAGATATAAACAAATAGCAAATACTATTTATAAAAGCTTAAAAATGGACACGGTACTAAAATAAGAAATATAAAAATACAAATAATATAACAATATGATAAAATATTCCGTTCAGAATTTAACAATTTAAATATATGTAATAATAATTTTCAAGGTATTTCATTCAATAGAGATATTTCAAAGTTTATACATGTTTATAATATTACATTTTTGTTCTATTTATTTTTTCCCAAACAATCGTATTTAAATAAAAGTTCAGTTTTTTGGCTAAAACTTTTATTGTAGGCAAATTTGCAAGGATACTTTGTGTAGACATATTCGAAATGAAGCTGATTACATTACAATTTTCTTTGAAATACGAATTCAATTGATAAGTATCCTTTTGTTTCTTAACTTATTAAATAAATATTTAAATATATATATTGCTATTGAGGAAATTTGAACAATTTGAATATTTCAAAAATGCATGTATTTTTTTTATCACTACAATCAATCGTGAAGGTTTAAAAAATTGAAAATTAAAGTGTTGCCACACTCCATTAAAAGATCTAGACTCCGGACTACAGGTAACCTTAAAAAAAGGAGAGCTTCTGGGATATGCACGTCAATTTGAATAGAATTAAGCGCATGAGATATAAATCTATATTAAACAAGGCAAGTTGTAAAGGTTTAAATATATATTTTTTCGATTTATCTATTTTCACATATTTTTTTAATCAGTATCACACAATATAATTTCATATTAATTAGATTTTAAAAGATAAATGTAACGTCTTAACATGATTGAAGTTTTTAACAATGATAATAATAAGGATTCTATAATAATTGTTTTAAACATAAAAAAGCAAGAAATAAAATTTAATCCAATATCAGATATATCATAGAGATAAAGCTATTTTTTATTATAATTAATGGAAGATATATGGAAGTATGGGGTAGTAACAGGTCTTACGATCTGTCTTCGGCTGGTTTAAGAGATCACTTTGTATAGTGTGACGTCCACCGAATCGCTCAAGGTAAAAGCATGAGATACGTGGATCCGATGCACAGAATTCGCCATACGGTCTCCCATCCACTTCACAATAATAAAATGAGTGATATTTACAACATTATAATTAATTAAGATTTTATCATATAAATATTGATCATAAATAGAAGAAGAAAAAAATGTTAACGTCGACAAAGCATAAAGTAACGTAAAATAATATTACAACACCATTACTTCAACAAAAGATTTAAACAAATTATCTTTATCAAAATAGCAACAAGGCATTGAAATTAGGTCTGAGATGTGTGAATAAAAAGTATAAATTTCGACCTCTTTAAAATTATACAACTGGGAATTAACCTCACAACAGTAAAATACAAAGAACCTTTGCTCTACAGGAGAGTAATCCACAATTTAAATTCAGTCGTATTCACTTAATGACTCTTTCCACCGAAAACGTCACAAAAGTTTGGTTATTTGCTTATTGGCGTAGTTCCTGAAGAAGCGTAGAAATTATTATGTTCTCATGTTGTACAAATCAGATTGAGAAAATTGGAACCTAAAGTATTCTCATCATGCTCTCATGAGTAATCCTTCACGAAAATTTTTATTGTCATTATATTCTCATATCTTGTGATGACTGTTAATCCAAAAATATACCTCCGTATCACGGATGTCGGAGTAGGAAAGGGTTTTTACATCCCGTAAACATACAAATACAATAACAATGGTAAATAAAAGACGTGATATAGCGTAACACAGATACCTAATATATCAAACTATTTTCACCCTTCCTTTTTAAATTTGTAGTCACATTTTGCCATATTTAATTTTGTGAACTATTTGCTGCGCTCGCTCTCGTCCGTTACCGGAAAATGCCATAAACAAAATTCTTTTCAGCGGTGCAGTGCTGCCATTGTTCAAAACGTCAACACAAACCAATCTAGTCGCGGTTAGGTACTATAGCATAACGTTATATACCCCCTCTCTTCAGACAAGATGTGTAACCCGGATACACATCGCCCAACTCCACCGCGAAAGCAAATTTTTCCGAAGCAATCATGACCGAATACTCTAAAAATAGGGAAGGTGAGGAAAAAAACAAAGTTACCTAGAAGGTTAAACTTAGTGCATCTGTGTTAGTCTGCGCGTATATGTTGAAGCATCGACTCCCAATTGATTCCATACATTATCATAACATATAATATAATACACCAGGCTGGTGGATCAATTCCCAAAAATAAAAGTAAACTACAATCCTTATTTGTAGTACCTCCCCAATCCCAGTCCAAACCGTTCTCAGTTATTGGTTACCAGAGTGTTACCGAATACGCTATTCTCTAACGCGTCAACGCATCCAAAGATCTTTTCAGATCACGCTATTGGGCATTGCCCAGAAACGAGACCCCCCATGCGATAGCCTTCAAATAATTCGCGGCCACACTCTGATCCCTTCACGGAGCCTTCTGTACAAACAAACAAAAACCAACTGAATTTGCCAGCCCTCGAGATCCTCCATTTACAGGATCTGATGACATTCTAAAACTAAACACAAAAATTCAAACATTATGCAGGGTTCTTTACCCCCTATTAACAATATCACACAATATGATATTTAACTCAACACAAGATTATATATTTTTTTACTTCATATTGTACTCCACTGGAGTCGACCAACAAAAACAACACCCGTAGGACAATCATTCCTTAATTAATACAATTTATTCTGTACGTGATCATATAATTCAGACAAAATTCTAGGAGTTATCGTAGAATAATTTACATTAAGTGAAAATAATAAGTACATAAACGCCAGGTCACCCTGTATTAATCCTCTCCCGTATACCATAAAAACAAATGATTTTAACATTATGAGTGTATCCCCAATCTTTAAGTTACACTTTTTCAAAGACCATTTGTGGCAATCTAATTTAATTTTAGTTTTTTTTTGTCATCTATAATTCCGTACAATTGAGAATTCTTGCATCCTGCAAGCATATTCATCAGTTACATGATATAAGTAAAATTTACATCAAGATACAATTTATATATTGAATACAAGTGTAATTTTTACCTTTGACCGAAACTAGGATATTCATAACTGCTGCTGGAAAGCTGGTTCCCTGACCAGAGAATGGCAACGCCTACAGAACAATGGCCGTGAATTTATATTTTGTGTGTATATATGTGTGAACTTTTTACTTTTTATTAACTTTTTTAAAAAAAAAAAATATTTGTATTAATATTTTCATTGGTTTTCTTTTTCATAGAATTATATTTATTTCATAACCTTAATGTATAACATAATATGTATTATCTCTATGGCGAATCGGGTTAAAACAAAAATCAGATCATGCTGGAATAAACACATTATTATTATTATTATAAGAATTTGGTGAAAATATCTAAGACCAATAACACATGTGTGAACCCATGATCGGGGGAACGGACCGACTAAATCTATGGAGAGATAATACATGGGTTGTGATGTTTCTGGTCTCTGACACCAGTGTAAAGGATCCCGACTTCCCTACTTCTCTAAGATCGAGGTTGAACGTAGACGGCTTCTACGAAACCCTAATATTAATTTGGCCAAATGATCATCTAATGGTAGGAATCTTCCCCATGCTATATCCGTAATAATCCTAATTCTTTTAACCCGCGTTTTCAATTATCAAATATCCAAAGTTTACAAATATCCAAATATTATAGCCGTTCAAATACCTATAGAGCAATTGTTAAAATAAATATACCGAATAAATAAATATAGTACGCGATTGAATAACGGAAGCCTCTGATCGTGCGGTGACACCCGAACGCACTCGTATATAATATATCGTAATATTTTACTAATTTATTACCTCTAATTCTGAAATATAAGAGTGTGGAGGAAATTGTACACAGGACACCAACCTTTTCATAGACTTGTCCTCGTGACTGTGGCCGCCTCGTGGAGTCACCTAGCTGTTCATAAATTATGTGGATATGCTAGATGACAACATGCGACATGCTAAGTGCCTGCCTCGCTTGGAAAATATATTCCGTGATTATGATAAGTTCTCTAGCCACCAGTCTGTTGCGCTCGCTCGTCTCCCCTCTCCCCAGATTAAGATACCCGGACGCCTTGTGCCTATTCGCGGTAGCCGACGGGTTCTTAACCCCGAGCCCTCTCACCCACGCGTTCAAAAGTCAATGATGATGATGATGATCCAAAGTTTAGATTCGGCCAATGTCTTAGTGAACAATATCATTTGTTATGACTCATTCAAGATGCATGGCCGAGGTACTTTTATCTCCAATATGCTGCTGTTCAGTATCGGTAGGAAAATGGCCAATCCGTGGCCGCGTCCACCACTGAAGGTAATTAATTGTGATGGTTGTGACATGACAGTACGATTCTCAGGAAAATTACTATCCTTTAGGTGCGTCTGAGAGCATACGACATGTGACAACGATGAATAGTTTAGTTTATCTGCAGGGTGATCCTCAGTTTCTCGAACAATGCATCTCGAATAGAGCCAGGAACAAATCGGTTAGATGTGTTAATAATACGTCCGTGCAAAATGACGCCTTTTGATATAAGTCTCCCTCTCGTCCTTTCGTTAAGATACCCACGCTATGTGGTGTGAAATGACAATCTCCCGGCATTCATGTTTAGAGACTCATCTCTCGAGAAGTCCGAAGAGGTACCTATAGAGCGCTGAGGCTTCGTTTCTCTGGGATCCGTTCCGTCCACTCACGTTTCAACTAAGGTGTGACGCAACATCATTCAATCGGCAGACTCTTTCGTCTTTGTGTCGATAACGCCTCTTAGATGGCTAGCTAATGTATGCATGTCAAGAGACCTTCAGGCTGAAGTGTTTGATCATGTCCAGCATGATTCCCGTGAAATGTTGCCCACAACGGAGACCCTCCTCAGCAACTATAGACCACTTCAAACTCGACGAGAGACTACCTCGACATACAATTCCTCTGCATCATTATCTGTCACTCACGACACTGTTGTTACTTTGATCACAGGAGACCCGCGAATAATTTCAGTTTGAGGTGGTTGTTAGTACCATGCCAATAATAAAAGGCAGTATGATTTCCATACACATGCAATCGTGCGATTTCAAAGTAAAATAAACACACAACCATTCTCGGATATACTCTATCATTTCGACCGGCAAGCCATTACTTCGGATCGAAAATGTAATTTATAAAATGCGCCCTGTCTCTCACCGTGGTGCCAGCAGCGTGAGCCATGACGGGATTTGTGAGATCTTACTAGATTTCCGCGAATAAGTAAATACACAAATAATTACGTACATAGTTACATAATTATTTACACGGCCCATAGTAGTATATAATTAGTCCTAAACGATGAGATAAATGTAACTAAAACTTGCAGGATGGTGTTCCAAATTAATAAAACAGGACAGTAATTAAATAAAGCGAAATATCAAGTAGTCTAGCGATTATGCCACCCCCTTTTTATGAATGAGTAATTACATGATGATCCGAATCACACTACCGTATTTGTTAGCGGTTTTAATTATGTATACAAGCATGCAAAAAGATAAACTTAGTATTTCGGTGCAGCTATGGTCCTCAGCGTCTGCGCCAATCCTGGTCTGCACTCTGGAACTTGGAGTCACCGCACTCGCGATTTGAATTAGAACACGACCTCCGCGGACCCCGAAACCCACACCTAAATCACCCCTAAAACACTCGCGGCGTAAATTTCGAAAGGAAATCAAATTTCGTACCCCGAACAATCGTAACGTATTCGACTCTTTTCCCGGTTCAAAAGCGACTCTCACACGTACAACCTCCTCACCCTCCCGAAACCGACTGTCTGGAGAAGCGTTCGCCACCCCCGCTCATACTGCTCTCATCCCCCGCCCCGCTATTCTCGCCCCTAACCGACCCGCTCTAGAAATTTCGTAGAATTCGTATTTTTTTATCATTTTGTTATATGTGGATCATCACAGGGTTTATCAACAATTTTTGGATTTGACATAAGGACCATAGGATAACCGTGATAATTTTTATAGGCCTTACAAATCTCGCATGCGTTGACATACTCCATTACAGTTTTAAACATACTGGGCCAATAATAGCCGAGCTGTAATTTCTTATAGGTCTTAAAAATTCTTAAATGAGCTGAGTTAATATTATCGTAATTCTCCTTTATGAGCCTAGCTCGGTCCTCCGAAGGCACAACCACTTTCCATGAGTATTCCTTGTGCAAAATGTCAGATACTTTCGTATTTATGAACAATTTATAATTTCTGATTGCATAATTTTTATACTCCGACTGTTTCAACTTACACCCATACAATATTCTCAAATACCACTCATTTTTTATATGCTCCAGTCAAAGCTGTGATCTGAATTCTAGACAGTACATCAAGCACACTACGTTATGTTTGCTACTCCTGTGCACCACCGAGAATGAGTATTGTAATAACTCTGTACTCCACCTCGCCAATGTTCCGGATGGGTTTTCTAGAGACGACAACCATCGTAAACTGGAGTGATCAGTAACCACTGTGAAATGCCAAAGCTCCAAATATGAACGGAAGTGTTGTATTGAATACACTATTGCTAGTAGTTCTGTCTCCGTTATACCATAATTTCGTTCAGGCTGAGTCAACGTTCGGGAAAAATACGCAATGACGTGTTCTTTGTCAATAATAACCTGAGGCAATACCGCACCTATGACCACTGCACTGGCATCTGTATGCACAGAAAATTCCTTTGTGAAATCTGGATTTGCTGGCACCGGAGCTGTAACTAATATTTCCTTCAATTTATCAAACGCCTGCTGAGCTTCGTCCGACTACTACTTTACGAGTACCTGTCAAACGCATCAAAAGTACAGACACCGTCGAGAAATTGTCGATAAACCGCCAATAATATGAATAGAGTACTATGAAGCTGCGCACCTCCTTAGGAACCGGAAAATTTTTCACTGTCTTTAAACCATCATCGGCTACAATGTAACTCAGATACTTCAAAGTGCTTTTACAAAATTCAGACTTACAAGTTTATAGTCAGATTTACATCTTTCAATTTACCCCATACACGGTTTAAAAGCTTTACATGAGAATCAAAATCCGGAGATAAAATTATGATATCATCAACAAATACAAAAACGGCCCTGCCGAACTTAGAATCGTAACATCCCATCTAATTCATCCTCCATAACCTTTTGTTTCGGAGGAGATTGCGAAAAATACCTCATTTTAATTGGCGGGCCCACCATCACGATTTCATGTTTAACTAAATGTGTGCGACCCAGACTATTCTTTTCAAAAGAAATATCATCAAATTTTTTTATTGTTTCTGTCAATACGGTTGCCTGCTTTTGTGTTAACGTGGAGGCAGATTGTACAGAGTCCTGTTTCACACTCGGATTGTCAAAAATATCGGATGCTAGGTTAAATTTAACCCAAAAGTCTACTCCCAGTATGATTTCTGGGTGTAGTAATGGAGTGATTAGAAAAACATTATCGTGTGTTACCCCATCTACAGTGACTGGCAAGGTCATCTTCCCATACGCTATTTGCCCTGCATTGTCTGCTGTTTGCATGGCAATATGATATGTGTTTGGGACATATTTGTGCTTGAGCGAGAATGATGTACTGTGCCTTCCACCCCCCCCCCCCTTCCTCACCTGCCACGGCCCCAGTCGATTGGTGACCCCGAACCGGTACGGTTACAAGGATTTCGCAGTGTAAAATAGAGTGAGAAGTGTGTTTACCTGACCACCTATTGCAGTCTGAATCATAAAAGATCCTAAACGGAGATAGTGTCAAAACCCTAAGTTACAGTCCACATTGGAGGTGCCAGGAGAACGGATTGTGGTAAGTGGAACTTCCTTCCGAATCCTGTTTCTTCCGGTATCTATGCCATCACGCAACAATATGGTTCTAACTTAAAACCTAACATTACGAATTTCAAATGAAAATTCCAATAAATAAACCAAGTCCAATAAACCGCAATATTTTAGGGTTTTAATTTGAATATCTATAAATGGACTAATATCATTAGCTTTTGCTACGTAGACCGGAGCCATTTTGCATTTCAACAAAAATTGTTTGACAAATGCAAGATGTGCTCTCCAAGCCGCAGGATCAGTGTAATCTACATGAGAGCAGATCACTCCTTTTCCGTAATGACTCCGGTCACCTATGCGTTTTTTGAAGTTACGTTTTTATCCTGTGAAACATGTGGACACGACGGACACGTCAGGACCGTGTACCCTGGTATCCTACATTCAAAGCATAAATGTCCCTTAATCTTTTTGCAATTTCTATAATTGTGACCCATTTCATTGTATTTAATACATTTAGCTTCAGAAACTTCTATACAACAATTTTCCAAATTTTTATTTTTATCTAAACTGAGCCTATCTACGAATTTACTTCTTTCTATGAGTTTAGTTACATTCGTCACCGGTCAGTGGCCATTATAGCGTTATACTTAGGCAATATATTATTTATAGCAAAATCAAACAACATTTCTTGCGACTATCTATTCGAGCATCATGCAAATAACTTGTTCAAGTACGCCAAATAGCATGTAATGGATTCACCTTCTTGCTGCGGACGTATTCTTCCGGTAGCTAATATATTACAGTCTGACGTATGCTCGTCAAACATTTCAATCGACCTCGTCTTCAAATCCTTCCACGTGGCGACTTCTTCATGAATGGACATGTACCACTTCTTTGCTTGTGCCTCGATTAGATCTATAAAGCACCGAACAACAGTCTAATGACTTAAATTCTGCATACATCATGACTTCTACCTCTTGAATAAATTCTACCACATCAGATCTACCATTATACTTTAACTTCCACGAAGACAAGTATGCTGCTAAATTAATATTTACTCCCTTATTGTCACCGTCATTCGCAGAAACTTCAGATATATCAAAGAACGCGGGTAGGTAGTGTAGGTCAGGCGTACGAAAATAGATTGTGGATAATCTAACTAATTTTGGACCATCCGAATGTGACTAATAGTTGCACAACTCTTCATATCTAATTTTTCCTTATCTAAGAGATTCTAATTGAACTCCCTTGCTTTCACAATCATAGCTGTGTGAAAGCAACCCCTAACTCAATTAGACGTGACGTCAGTTTATCACATTCTCCAAATAACCCCACTTGTACTCTTTCCAAATTCATGATAGACAGCAAGATCAAAGGTTATCAGAAGTGGGGGTAGCTTATAATTGAAAACATAAATTTCAACACACGATCACCTTCTGCATGTAAATTCCTTTATACTGGACAGTCGATGCAACTGCAGAAGACTAATTCTCGTTTCCTCGTATTTTGCTTCTGCGCCGTCCTGATGGGCACTGTAATGTAAATTCAAAAAAAAATATTTAGCTTTTGTAACACAAAGTTAGCTCCGCTAAATTATATTCAAAGTTATTCTGCAAGTAGAAATAACTAAAGAAACAATAGATTGTTTAGTAGAATTATTTAAAAAAAATTAAAAATCTACAATGGATATTGTTATTTCTCAAACTTGACATTATCACTCTCTAGTAATCAACGATTCACCTGTTCCTTATACGAAACGATTTTAAGAAAAACATGACTTCCAAAATCAAAAGTAAACTGGATTAACATTTATCAGAGTATGTGGTAATAAGAAAATATTAGACAAACGTTTCAAAATGATGTTGTCACTTGCAGAGCTACCTTTTTTCCTGGCAACATAATCCTCCCCTAGAAATGAGAAAAAATTTCATGTGATAACCCGTTTACAGCAATGTCATTCATCACCTGGTGACATTCTCTATGTGTTATCCAGTGTTGGTTGTATAAGTTATACCAGATTTTAACTTTGGAAAATAAATTTACAATATTCGTCCCAGATTGAGATAAAAAATATAAAATATAAATTTAAAGGCTCAAATCCCCAAAAATACGGAACATCATTTATAGTTTAATCACACATAATTTCCTGTAAGACTAACACAATTCGTAAATGATAAAATGGAACATTCAACATGACCTGATAGTATCTCCATTCTGTCTTCATATGCCTCAATCTTCAGAATGCACGGGTTCTATTCCCAGCTCAATTCTCCTCATAATATTTTCTCAAAAACAAAACACAAAAGATTTAAACAACTTATCTTCATCAAAATAGCAACAAGGCATTAAAATTAGGCCTGAGATGTGTGAATAAAATGTATAAATTTCGACCTCTTCAAAATTATACAACTGGGAATTAACTTCACAACAGTAAAATACAAAGAACCTTTGCTCTACAGGAGCAATCCACAATTTAAATTCAGTTTTTAATGGTTTGAGTCACCATACCGTTTTCACTTGATGACTCTTTTCACCGAGAAAGTCACAAAGGCTTGGTTACTTGCTTATTGGCGTAGTTCCTGATGAAACGTAGAAATTATTATGTCCTCATGTTGTAAAAATCAGATTGAGAAAATTGGAACCTAAAGTATTCTCATTGTGCTCTGGCTCATGAGTAATCCTTCACGAAAATTTTTATTGTCATTATATTCCCATGTCTTGTGATGACCGTTAATCCAAAAATACACCTCCGTATCACGGAGGTCGGAGTAGGAAGGGGTTTTTACATCCTGTAAACATACAAATTCAATAACTCTTAAAAAATATGGTACAGCGTAACACAGATGCCTAATATATCAAATTATTCTCACCCTTCCTTTCTAATGGGGTGTTTGCTGCGCTCGCTCTCGTCCGTTACCGGAAAGTGTCATAGACAAAATTCCTTTCAGCGGTGCAGTGATGCCTTCATTCGAAACGTCAACACAAACCAATCTGGTAGTGGGTAGGCACCAATTCTTACCCCTCAATCTTTACATTTTTCAAATTTTTGAAAGTTGTATATATGTTAATATGTGGACTCGCTTCGAGTCATCGCCATCGCCATCACCATCTATGGACTAAATTTGATAATTCATTTTTCCCCTTTTTTTTAAACAGCATCACTATGAGGATCTGATTTTTATGAAATTATTTTAAAGCAATATTCTTTATCTGTAAAATATTTTTTAATATATTATACGCCTAAAAAATTAATATTTTTCAATTTTTTATATATTTTCTTATTTTGAACAATATACTATTAATTAAAAAGTATAAAAATTATTATTATATTATTGCATTTGTAGGTAAAAATCCAGTAATTGTGTGTTCTTGGACATATTCAAATATTGCTAACAAAAATTTATTTAATTTACAATACAACATCATATAATGGGTATTAAGAATTATTCTAGTATAATATAATATTATTTAATAAGGCTCACTTATACTTACGAGGGGCAAGTAAAAAATAAGGTTCCTACATTTTTTTCAGGTATAAGGTATTTTTTATTGCAATAAATAAGTAAACCATCTGAAAGCTTGTACTTTATTCTATTTTTCTACATAGTCTCCTGATTTTTCTATGCATTTTTCCTGACGAGTTATCCACTTCTGAAAACCCGCTTCGAAGAATTCCGCCGCTAGGCCGCCGATGAACTTGGTGACCGCTTCTTTCACCTCTTCACCCACCGCGCGCACACCTTGCGATAACCAAGTTTATCGGTCAAAATGTTGTCGATGGTTTTTTCACAAACCTCAGGAACCTGGACAGCAAGCTCCCGAAGCGTTACTCTCCGATCTTCGAGGAGAATGCGCTCAATCTTCGCCACGACTTCGTCCGACACCGATGGCCTCCCACTCCTTTGCTCGTCGTGGACGTCTGTGCGTCCTTCGGAGAACTCCCTGCACCATTTGCGGACGTGTTGGACGCTGATGCAAGCTGTGCCATAAACTTCTTCCAACTGTCGATGAATTTCAACAGGTTTAAGCTTCTTCGCGTTTAAAAATCGAATCACCGAACGGATTTCACACCTGGCGGTAACGGCGATGGCGGGTTCCATAGCGGATGGCTGTCAGGCCTTTACTGAGCGTCGCAGCGCTTGCTCCCGGTAGTGGGGATGTAGTTAAGGGACCAACAATCAAGGCGGTGTTGCCGGATTTCGCCTAGCATCTCGCGTGGCGAGTGTACAGCGTAAGGAACCTTATTTTTTACTTGGCCCTCGTAGATATGTACAGATACAATTTAACATTAACATTATTAAAATTTAATTAGAAAATATATATTCCTCTGATTTCTCTATTTTGTTTTCTCTTTGCACATTTTGGTCATGACAATTGCTGGAAGAGAATTGTATGCATTTCGTTTAAAAGTGTTGTACGGCTTAACAAGAACGAAAAGTAGCGCGGTAAAGTAAAGTAAATGTGTAAGCGGGATAATATTCCTTAATGAACTGAAATATTTTTTTTTTTGTATTAGGCTTTCAATTTAATTAAAGAGGTGAAATAACTGAAAAGCGACCATATTAAATATTCAGGTTACACAAAAATGATTAAAATGTTTTGTTTTAAGCATTTTCATTGACAGACTCTGATAACTTTAAAATAATCAAACAATAATTCTATCGCTGTTAAAATGAGTTAGTAATAAATATATCATAATTTACTGGAAAAAAATATCACTAGATTAATAATTATTCTAAGACATTTTAATATTTATGTATGGAGTGTTATATTTCATTCCTATTATTATAAATTGACTGCAGATTACTTTAATTTACTGTGGATGGCGGTAATCAAAATACTAATACAAATTAATGAGTTTAATAGGAATTATTTATATACTCTTAAATCATTATCAGCCGTTTTCTATCCGCTGCTGGATGAAGGCCTCCCCAACCGTCTCTCACTGTTCTCTGTCCATTGTTATTTACTGCCACGTGAAATAGTTGAATTTGTCGGTCCAGTGATTTAAGGGACGGCCTTTCGGACTTTTGATTCCCCTTGGGTTCCACGAGCGATGTGGTCTGCCCGTTGCCATTTTACATACAATTATATCAATTACATTTATCTGTTTTCTTATTCACACGTTTCTTTTTCTGTCTCTTTGCGTGATGCGCTACATGCGTCACACTTTTTAATTTTTTTTTTCTTTTGATGAGTGTTATGTTCTTGGCATTGTATAGATGTGTGTGTGTGTGTGTGTGTGTGAGCGCCGCACCGCCGGGGCGGGATGCGTATCTGTAGGCGTGCGTGCGGGGATATAAAGGGCGACGCGTTCCAGGCGCGCTCTCTCTCTGCGTGCTCTTCTGCGTTAACGTTTGACATGTACTAGTACCTAAATTGTATCATACTGTAATAAATGCATAATTGTCACAAAAAAATTCTCTTGCACCATCCACATTTACGAGGTGTACACTGAAGATGTACTTAAGAAGACAAGTACGTAAAATAATAAGAGTTCAACATTCACAGCTACACTGAAATTATGCTTTGATTGAACACTTTTTGATTAAAAAATAATGGAAAATCACTATTCATACGTTAAAATGTATCCAGGTTTGTTTTGCAAACTCCTGCTATGTAAATTTATCCTATGTTTATGATGTCTTAAGTAGACATAATTATCGACTTGTTCAAGCTGGGTTCCATTAACATGAGGCAAGGCAATTATCATTACTTTAGTTTTTGAGACAATTATCTTCAATCCTACTCCGCCAATAACTTTTGGTAGCTCCTGCATTCTCATACTCTTAAATGTAATACTTAACATATTTATAAACATGTACACACAATTTTTATCCAATATAAAATGTAAGCCATTAAGTTTTTGGGCGCCCGATCAATCGAAAGCCACTTGAGTTATTGAATTTTCAAGTGGTTCCCCTTCTCCGATTCTTTAATATATACAATATTTTTTATACCGTAAAATATACGTTGATAAAGAAAAATCTAGATAATAATAAGCTAGTTAAAAATACGTAAAGTAAAATAATAAATTAAGTTTGGTTAAAAATAGTGTTTGGTATATACATATTTAATATATAATCACATAAATTCAAACAATTGAAATAAAATTATTTTTTATGACTACCCTTGTTCAAGGGTAGACATTTTAAAATGTCGCAGGTTATATTGCGTTGTTTGTTCTGCAGGTTCTTGTTATAAGTAGTATAAGGAAAAGTTGCAAAGTACGAGGAAACAGCTCCGAAAAGGGCTACAATGAGTTCCAGCAAGGTAAATAGTAAATGTAATATCGGATGTTTTTGTTCGCGAAATTTCCTGGAAAAAATTCGATGACTTTCCCTTGATTATTCATTTCAACTTTTCCCTGGAGAGCGAATGTTGCCAGAGTGAAAGAACGAAGATTCTGTATAGAAGATGCGTTATATTTTACAACCTCTCTCCCGAATGAGGGGCTGAGGAACGCACGTTTAAAATTCCGGAGGTCGTATATTTTTTCAGATCGAAGAAGTCATAAAGAAAATGAAACGGAAATTGAATATAAATTAATGCGCAGTTTCAGCGTTTCAGCAAAGGCTCAGATCGATATCTTTACGTGACATAAATGAGGGAAAAGTAATTATTTTTTAATATATACTAACGTGTATTGTTTTGATATGTATTGTGTTTTGAGATGTTAATGTATTTGTTTGTTCCCTCTCCTCCGCCCCCCCCCAGATAAAAATGTGTTATACTAGTTAGAGAAAAAAATGATAAAAAAGTGACCAAACAAATACGTCATACTTGTTACCATGGTGACTACATATTGTATACAGTACTTGTAGTACAGTAAAAGCCATTTTGCGTCCCGGCAGGTAAAAACTTTTTTGTGATTTCAGTATCCATGAACATACAAGTTATAAACAAAAATATATACATATACTTAATACATATATACCGACAAATGTACAACGCTGTATAAATCTAATTAAATATAATTCCTTCCCTGTAAAATTTATACATAACACACATACGCAATGTTTATACAATTTTTTTTTTATTAGACTCACTCAATTTTTTAATCATTCCCGCCTCATACGTAATATAATTTTCTACAAAGATACTATTTTCAGATATCAGACGATAATCATGTATTTTTACATTTTAAATATTTAAATATGAGAATAATACTAATCGAATTATAGAAATAATTAAATAATATAAACTTTTAGTGAGTTTTAAATTGCGGATTTTTAAATCGCAGCGGAAACGTTCCTTTCTATGTGTGATTTAAACTCATCACGTAATGTGATCGTCTATGGGTTGTAACATTTTAGACGGAATATGATACAAATTTTCGAAATTTTAGTACGATTCTTCAAAAACCTAATAATGTGTTTGTTACGTTGTAAAAAAATAAAAATTACAATAAAATCATTTAAAATGTTACAGTTTTTATTTTATTATTATCTAATTCTGTTAATTAATTAACTAACTTTATTGATTTTTTTTTTAATATAAAAATATCATTTTTAAGCGGGTGAACTAAACCTTGTTGTGCGCAAAATAAAATAAAATGATTTAAATCAATCTTTCCATATTCGAGACATTGTTGTAAATAAAATGGATTTTCCGAGAGCTAGATTTGAATGTTGCCTTGGAATATATTATGCAATCATACTCAACTGTTCCTGCACGCCTCGAATCTATATTCGAAAACGAAATAATCTTTTTTTCCTTTCGTCTAAAGTAGGTATCCAGATGGAAATGTATCATAATCAATATAATACATTTTTACATAGTTGATTTTTTCGTACTCATTGGAAATATTTTGCTAGAAAGATTTAGAAAAAGATTATTGATTGGGGGAATTTTAAAAACAATTATGTTTTTTTTTAAAATAAATGCATGCAATACGTAAATGTCACTGTTGCATGCATTTGAAATGAAAGTGGATACACTGTTATGTAAAAACATTTTGCAATTATAATTTTATAAAGCAACTCCGTTAGAGTCGAGGAGAGTCGGCATGTGTCAAGGACAATCCGTGCTAGATGGCGCATAATAAGCAAACCAGGCGCTGGATAGAAAGGTTCTGACTCTCGCTGATCACTTTGGATGAAAGGATGCGAAATTGACTTACACCTACTTGAGAAAGTTCTGCACGCAATCTGTAGATACGCATGCAGGAACACTTCCTGCCGATAATAAATATAGTATCCGACAAGGTGCTAATTATAGACTTTCTCTTTCCAACATCAGTATGCGTAAGTGAAGGAGCGCGAATTTCTATCCCAAAGATATCTTTTTGACACGGTACAGAATCAATCGCGTGCTCAACTGCGAGAGCTAGTTTAGATCTAGCACCGGGGCAACAAAGAGGTTCTTCTAAAGTTCGGAGTAACTCGAAATATAACACGCGCATTCGGCTTTCACTCCCGGGTTGACCTGCGTATAATTCTATAACATTAAATTTCATCAGTAAAATAACGCATATCTAAACACAGCCCATTTTAATGACTGCAGGTCATGGGATTTGGAGTGTTACCTAGCCAATTTAAAAATAACTTGTATTAAGTAAAATCAAGTGAGACAAACAGTTGCAACTGACATATGACCAAGAAAGCCACGGAAACCTTAGTGCTACAATAATAATCATATAGATATATACGTAATTACGCGATAAACACCTATTTTTGGAGCCCCGTCGGACGAAACTCCACCATCGGGCCTTGTTTGAGGCCACGCCAAAAAGCTTGACTAGACCATCGCCACCCACCACAGCAGAATAAAGAAAGGTACTTCTAACTCACACTACCTACATTTATTTACGGAGCGCGCCTTGGCACAAGTCCTTCCCTCCCGCTCAAAAAGTCCCCACTTATTTGAATTAATATTGTAATATAGTTGTAAGACTTTTTAGTTTAGATTTAAAATTGTGAATGTCTCTAAAATTATAAACTGGTGAGGTTACTACCTTGCATGTAACCTCTAATTTTACTTTATTTTTTTATTATCTTGATAAGTTAGAATAAATGTTTGTACAAAAATCCCAATTTTAATTTTCATTGAAAATTCCTTCTTCCCCATTGATTGAATGATCGTTTCAATGAATCGGATCCATTTCGGTACAGCCGAACGACCTGGTGAGGGTACCTCACGTTAATTAAATAATATATCAAATTGTGTTTGTTTGGTTACATAACAACTCAAAACCACATTTTTAAATGCTTTACAGAGAGTCTGCTTTCGATTAAAAATAATCACGTTGGTTACGTCATTGCAACGTTGTGAAATATTTAAAACCGTTCCAGAAAAATGAGGAAAGAGACGACACCGGTTGCAGTGTCGTCTCTTTCGCACGCACAGGTCATTTGTATAATTGTAATCGCAATCGTTATTGCTACAATTGAAACTGTTTTTATTTAATATGACATTTAGCCACATTGTTCGATATTTAAGTTTTGGTATAATTTATATTAAATTTAAATTATAAATGAACCACTTCAAAGAAATAAATAATTATGCAGCTCGATATATACTCATAACAGTCGTAAAAATGCACCCAGTACCGATGTCAGGTACCAATACGAATGCACTTGCAGTCGTCTAGAAGGCCGGCTCTTCTTGCCGCCACCTTTCAGATAATATATCTAAGAAACGCTTTTATAACTCTTCGAATATAGAAAATTCATTGTACGGCTTGATCATTTCTATAAATCTGTAATCTATGCTCAACAATAAACTAAGTATCGATTACTCTGGCCACACACCACACACACTTACAAAATACACTCCGCGATCATCAACCACGGAGAGTGAGTGATGGGTGATTATTGAGGCACCTACCACTCACACATTAGCAGATCCTTCTGATTGACACATAATATACCCACACAATTATAATAACGTAATCTAAAAATCCCATTTTTTTTTTATTATAACAAAAAATTTCAATGTTCAATAATTTTTTTTTCGTACTACGCTTCTCTTGAAAGCATATACTTGTATAGAAATGTGGAGTGTGTATCAACAAAAAATATTATTTGCAAGACTCGTAATCGTTATATAATAATATAATAGTATTAGCGATATAAATAATATTAAAAGTTTAGAGGTAAATGTTACTTTTTAAAGTGTTCAGGTAATCTATTATAGAATTTTCTTCCTAGGTGCGTATATTTGTTGATTTTTGGCCATGAAAATACAATGGATGGATATAAATAAAACAATCTTATAATTCTACTCGAGTTTATTAGCATAACTCGAGTTTCGAAAGAAACAGTAATTCTCATCGACCGGTGAAGTAATTAAACTTCAGTTGTGCCAATAAACTCAAATAGAGTTATAACATTGTTTTATTTATATCCATCCATCATGATGAAACTCTACAAAGTTAACGCCGATTTTATCAATAATATGAAAAAATACAAATATAAATATTGTACGTTTTTCAGTAATAAAATGACATTGCATGTTTTTGAAATACCAACCTTGATATATATATTTTGAAGCTTCAAAGTTCCACTTTAATAATTCTAAAGCGTTGCAAACTCAGATTTTTGATATCCGTATATTATGATATAATTTTTGGAAACAATATAATAAATACGTTCTCCGTATTTTATAATAAATGTTACAGATTGTTGACCAAAATGGTTTTCAAAAATATAGTCCGATGAAATTCCGCGCGATAAAATACATAAAGCGATGTATGCAGACTGGTACGTTTAAACATGATCTAATATAGGGGGAAAATTCAATTTGCCGGAATTTGAAAAAAGTTTTGAGGCATGGTAGGGACACGTGTATAAAAAAGGGCTACCTTGTTTAGATTTGTATTTTATAAAAGAGAAAGGGAACCATTTTATAAAAATGTAGCTCTTTGTTAACGAAAATGTACAGGAGATATATATATTTATTTACTTGATATTTTAAATTGTGTTTTAGTTGAAATTAAAAAATATTTCTTTGGTGTGTGTACTGGTGAGTGAGTATGACATAGTTTGATAAATAAATTCGTGTCTTATACAGAAAATACTCTTCTAATATATAAATCATTATTATATTTACTAGACGACAGTAAAAAATCTGAACTTTTTTGATAAAAATGATTTATACATATCAATTATATTCGTATTATTTTCAAACTAAGCTAAACGCTTTTAATACGAAACTAGATCTAACTTATTGATCTCTTGGCTCGAACCACTGACCACTAGATCACTAGGCGAGCGTCTTAACCACTAACAACATACTCATTGAAAACAGCAACACCGCCCTTATACATTAAATGACAAAACTTTAAAACTGCTATAATTATTTAAACTACACTTTAATCTCAATTTTAAAATATAATTAAATTATTACAATGCGCGCCTTATTATATTTACAAAATGAAAACAATTTAATATTTATCTTCATTATTAACGGCAATAATGCGTTATTGTTATTTGTACGACATATGTTTAAGGATTTTTGAGATTTTGCAACATTGCTTTCAGCTCGGAAAAAAATCAGAGCATTGCGGACAGATCCAGATGTTTAGTGTATTAATTACCGTGTTCTCTGTGTTATTTTTGTATTTCTGTAAGTTGGACTCAAAGTTATGAAATATAACCAAAAAATAACATAATTTTTTTCGGAAAATATACAATGTTTTTTAAATCAATCAAATGGATATAGAAAAATAAGGCAGAAAACGTATGAAGTATCAGATTCTGTGTAACATACGAGTATGTGTATGAAGTCACTACTTCATATTGTGAAATAATTCTTTAGCACTGTGTTGTGACGTGACAGAGACGTGATTTAAAAAAAAAATATATATATTATACAAGTTATACACTCCAAGATGAATATTATTTTGTTGCAAAAATATATGTTTTGCTTACGTAACCACGTAGGTTATACATATTGTTATTATTTTAGGGGTAAGATCGATTATTTCCGAGAATTAATA
Source organism: Eubasilissa splendida (assembly GCA_031772225.1). Lineage (NCBI taxonomy): Eukaryota > Metazoa > Arthropoda > Insecta > Trichoptera > Phryganeidae > Eubasilissa > Eubasilissa splendida. The sequence continues at coordinate 13,747,951 of CM062845.1, read as the reverse complement.
ATCGGAAAGTTATAATTTTCTAAATACTAATTGAATGTATTAATTATAAATATATACATATAAAATCAATTTTGTCGAAAAATATTGTTTTTGCGCTACCGAGATTCGAACCTGGATCTCAATTTCCAATCCGGGGAAGTACACTACCAATTATGTTATAGGGCCAGTATTTTTCATGACAAATTTTCGAACCCATATGTTACACTTGTTCAAATTAATACATCTGTTCCATTATTTTTGAAAGCCATCTACATTATTTTTAGTACTTAGGTTAGTATTTAGGTAGTGTACTTCCCCGGATTGGAAATAGAGATCCAGGTTCGAATCTCGGTAGCGCAAAAACAATATTTTTCGACAAAATTGAGTTTATATGTATATATTTATAATTAATACAATAAAAACATCACAGACCTATGTTCTGAATAATTACAACTTCACAATAAGAATGTGTTCTCGTTAATTATAATTTTTTGTTGCAAATATGTTTATCACGCTAATATGGCAGACAATTATCTGTTTCATTTATTTTATTTTTCCTTCTATTGTACAATTTCATTGATCACATTTATTGAATTCAATTCCGAGTCGAAATCGTTAATCGTATTCTAGGATTTCAGATTATTCCGGGTTAAGAAAATGTTTATTTGATCTTTTAATATTGTATATATAAAAAAGGCCAAAAATAACATATTAAATTTATATCAAATATTTATATATTAGTATGTAAGGAATCTTTGAACAAAAATTAACATAAAATAATAACGTATGATTAACTTTCGGTATTATGTACATAAATGTTGTTAACTGATTCGTAAATATTGTAAACTGGGATCCCGGGATTTGTTTCCCTCGTAAGCAACTTACTGATAAATATATATTTTTAAATTGGCAAACTTAACTTTGTGGTTAAAATTCACTATTTTTATTTTTAACTTTGTTATATTAACCACTTATTGAGTAAAAATACATCTACCGGTTTCGAAAAATATCATTTTCTTTTTCAGAATGTCAATAACTATTAAGTAAGTTAAGTAAATAAGTAAGTATTTCTCAGTTTATGAATGAATGAAACCTACTTTCAGCTTATATTTGTATCTAATAAAATGTCAATTTAATAACATTAATTGTAAAATAAGTATTTACATACAAAGTAGGTATTAAAAGTTTTTAAAAAATGAGAATGATTGCATTTATATAAGCTAGTAGGTTTCTATTGAAAAATAATAGATTAAATTTGTCATTAAAAAACTGACGTAAATAACGAAAATCTGATGGAGATACAGCTAAGACATAGAGAATTCTACTAGCAATACAAAAATCTCGGATTCATGTCCCAGTTGCAGGTGATTTTTTTACGGAATAAACTTTTATCCTTGCAGTATTTCAGTGACATATTTATTTTGGTTCATAAAATTTTATGTCACCGGAGGAGATGTGATAACTTAAAATAAAGTTTCCCGGCTTAAATTTTTTGTTGGAAAAGAGAAGAAAATACATATATTAAATGAAGAGCAGATTATCAACGCGGGTTCAGAGGGTACCCGATCCGAGTCAAACTTATACTGGACTTTTGTTGTAAGACCTTCTCTCTTTTGTTATTCCTTTTTGCAGATTGAGTAGTTTGGTCCACAGGTATTGTGTTTCTAAAGTATTACGGGCACCAGAATTTCAAATTTACATTCACTAGGGGGTCCTGAATTCGTGGGAAGGCGAGTAAAATTTAAATACTGCATAATATCTCTAATTTTTTGTGTCATTTTAACACCACTATGAGATAGATTTGTAAATTATATTAATTATTATACAAAATGCTTTGTTTAAACCACTATTCATAATTATTCTACATGTTTCGATTTCTATGCTACTTTCTTCAGGAAACAATGAATACTGAAATAAAAAATACTTTAAAAAAAATATATATTTTTAAATAATCTTACTTCAAATTCAATTATAAAAAATATCCCAAATTCTATACAACCAGTTTTTAACACTAATAACAAATTAAATAATTATATATTAAATAATAAGGATAAGGACGATATTAAAAAAAAATCGGGGTCTACAAATTAATTTGCAATGATTGCAATTATTTTTATATAGGAAAAACTTGCAGAAGTTTTGAAAGTAGAATTAAGGAGCATTTGAGATGCATAAATAATAATAACTATTCAGAATTTTCCAATCATCTTTTGGAAACAAACCATTTCTTTGTTTAAAAATTATACATATAAATACGAGGGGTTTATAGTTAGATAAATTTGAATTTTAGAAATAAGAAAAAGTATTAATAGCAAGCTTGATATTATAAATAACCAATTCCTCTTTGCAACAGTCACCTTTTAAATTTGTTTTCATATTAGTTTTTACCTATTCACCATTTCATTGTTTTGTTTTTATCTATGCTTGTATTTTTAATTTCAGTATACATTGTTTCCTGAAGAACATACAATAGGTATCGAAACATGTAGGATAATTAATAAATAGGGGTTTAAACAAAGTATTTTCTATAATTTTTAATATAAAATGAGGTTACAAAGTAATTTTAATAATTTGTAAATAATAAATTAAATATGAATGTTCTAATAATCTTTCTTTGAATTTATGTTAGGTTAACTTTGTTAAATTTCATGTAATGTAACAGTCATGTATTGTTTACTTATACATTATGGGTAAAAGAGCATACGATTATAAGAAAGATTATGTTATTAGGCATTATGATTGTGTGGGTATGTTGATGATTGTAGATCAGAAGAATCTGCTATTGTGAGGATGGATACCCCATATTAATCACCCATCGCTCACGTGTTTAATGTGTGTTTAATCGTGGACATGTATAGTGTATGTGAGTGTGGCCAGAGCAGGTTGGAGAATAAAAAGATAAAACAAATTTAAATTTTAAATAAAACACAGTTTTTTTGAGAAAATACCGAAATTTTGATTTAATCATAAATTAGACACGTGGCAATTATGTATGGAACAACACACCTGATAAATGCCTTCCCCGGCTTTGCAACCACACTTGCGTTCTTTTGAAAAAATTTTAAATCATGGTTTGGCATAACTATTGCTGAATTTCGGTGATACAGCATCTAATTTCCTCCTTCAAGGCTTGGGTGGTCGTGGGCTTATTGATATAAACTTTTTACTTTAAAAATCCCAGATGAAGAAGTCCAAAGGCGTTAAATCGCACAATCTAGGTGGCTAATTCTGATCGCCCAAACGGGAGATTACACGACCAGGGAATGAATGTGTGGCAAGTGGTACCATCTTGTTAGATCCAGATATCTTCTAGATTCATATCATCCATGAAAGGTTCAATTCTTGGGCATGATACCGAATGGATGTTCCCGAACTCTCGATGGACTGCTGATGTTTTCTGGTGAACGAACTAGATGAACAGGTGCCGATAGTCTGACATCAGTAATCGACCCAATCTCCTCATATTTTACGATTATTCTTTTCACATTTGATGCACTTGGAACATTTTGGCATGGCAGTCAAACTTTCACAATTTTTTAAGTAATGTTTTACAATAAAAATGTGTTTTTGTGTCGAATAGCGATTCATTATTAATAATAGCGGACTATCTACCATTGAACTGTCATAATGGTTTGACTGTCAAAGCACAACAACAAAAATAGTGCCAAATTTTAATTTTCCGCTCTTTTTGGGACACCCATTAGTTTAGAAATATACGATATTTTTAAACTACAGAACTAAACAATGAAAAGTATATACAGAGGAACGTTTCTTGGAGATCTTGTTTAAAAGAGAGGAGTGGCATTCTGGCTGCTAATCGCATTTATGTTTATTGTGACGTCGGTACCGAGCGTGTTTTTGCGGCTGTCAGGAGTTCTGGTTTTATGCACCAGTAAATGTGAGGTACGTTCAGGGGTCGTCGACAATAATGATGGCTGTGGAGGCGATAGACCTATACAACATTATTAATTAATAGTTTTTCATTTGTTCTGTTTAGAATATAATAAAATTTAAATTAAAATACATAATAAACATTAACATAATACTTTTTTTTATTAAATAGTAACAAAGTTCTCAAATCTAATTCTCATAAAATTTAGACTGGGAAAATAAAATTGTTAAAGATGTAAAAGAAACACATTTATAGAATTTTTATCTGAAACTCTGAAAATCAATCGCGCACTGTATATTTCGTAGTATCTTGGAAGCGTAATGATAGTGATAATACAAGGTGTCCGAGTGTAGGACATCACTATCAACCCATTGAACATGAACTAGGGTTATATGAAATTCAACGGTTTAAAAGTTACAATTTTGAGAAAAAAAATTAAATAACATTTTTTAATTAACCGTTAATAATAAATCTTGATTAATTAAATTTTCTCAATAAAATAAGCGAGGAGAAAGGTTGTTTTTTTTTCATATTATATACAGTGTATAACAGACCTAGTTCACAATATTTTATTGTTTAACCTGATTAAATTACGAGCCGAAAATGTTCAAGGAATATGTGCCTAAACTCAGTCATATCAGAGATATAAGCATTTCAAAAATAACATAATTATGCGATTGTTTCGATTAATTGAAATTTTTTTTTAATTTTAAATTATATGTTGAATACAAAAAATGAAAAGTCATCGAATTTTGAGTAACCAGACTATTTTTTGTTAGATGATTTAGGGCCTGAAGCAAAGATACAGATTAATAATAGATAAATTTCGCTAATATTTATTTCGAATGAACATGATTTTGTAAAAATTTCAAACAATAATATTTTTCGTAACAGTTGAGAATTTTGCACATATTCCTTGAACATTTTTGAATCATCATTTAGTCAGGTATCCATCCATAAAATATTATGGACTATGACTGTGATACTCTGTATAATATTTCACCCAGTGACTGGAACTCTTGGTAGCATACACAGGCCACGTTCCACGAAATTTCCCTAACCATTGGTTGATTCTGTACAGTGAATGCGACTCTGCTCAAGAAAGAATCACCACCGGCCGTCGGAGACCCTATTTTTCCCGGCCTTTGACCGTGATTTCCGCGGTTTCAGCCGACCTGCTGCCCCTTGCCGCCCGGCGACTGCTGACCGCCGCAGCCCACCTAGGCTTCCTTTCCCGCCAGATGCACTGCGTCACTGAAAAGTCAATTTTCACGACTACCTAACCGCTAAATTAGCCACTGTCTTCGTCGCTCCAGCTGCCTCTCGCTACGGTGGAATGGTGAACGTTACACCGTGTAAAGTGATCACTTAAGTCAGCCGAAGACAGGTTGTAAGCCCTGTAATTACCCATACTTCCATATTTTCCCGTTTATAATATAAATAGCTTCGTCTCTATGAGATATCTATAATTTGTTTAATATAATATATATTTATTCTTTCACGGAAAACTCGAAAAAACTTGAATATATAGAAATGTAAGAATGTAGCAAAGATGCCCGAATTGATTCTGCACAAGAACAATATTGCGAATTGCTGTGGTACTTTATAAATATTAAAGTCATTTATCGTTTAGTTTGCGCCACTTTTCGTACTAACTCCGACACTGAAATGCATCAAATAAGTTTTAGACAGTACAAAGATGGTATTAAAGTCACACAGCTGGCACTGCGTCTAGACTATACACATAAGGTTTGGAACGAGAATGGTAGAGAGCAAACGTGAACAATAAATAAATTGATGACACATCCGCACGGATCCAAGGTTTCCATGAGATATTGTGTTTATTTAACATACTGGGTTGACACAAAAGGTTTTGTGTAATTTTAATAATAATTTGTTTGCATTCTTTTTCAGAATTGACCAATGATACCAGCTTTCAAACTGTTCTGTTGTATAAAGGAACACTTGGTTTTAAATTTGTATTTAGTTTTACTCTAAAGATTGAAGAGTAAAAAGCTTTTAAATATTTTTAAATAGCAGTGGATTGGGGGCATTTATGTTATTAATAATCAAAAACATTTATGATGCAATTAAAGTTCGATTAACGCAATAGTGATTTTCAACGTTCCGATTTTGAGTTTTTCCAACAAAAATGGAACATGAACCGAATAACCTTAGAAGGCTGATAAGGATACCTTAAAAGCCATAATTAATTGTTACGTCTTTGAGATGTCAGCACTTCCCAAAGTTGTGTACCCCACAGAAAATTGATGGTAGTGCAGTAATGAAACTCGTCAGGTGCTAATTACAATTTTTTATTATAATAATACTGTTATGGTACAATAATATACACTTATTCGGCGGGCATCACATTTTAAACCCGCTACACACATACATTCACAACAGGCGGTGCTCGTGCGATGACATACACACATCGTCATAATCTAAAGGACATCACATTAATGCACATCTTCGCCACAATACCAGGGACATTGTTGAAGATGAAAGTAAATCGTGGCAAGACATCTTCGTTCGTTCGTGGGGATGGTTTCCAAATGCGATTTTTGGTTTGGGCATCATCTATCAACAGCTAATCTAATGAATCGGTTATGATGTGGCGATAGTGAACTATCACAAATTGAAGAAACTGAATTGGGATATAATAAAGCACCCACTATATTCTCCTGACCTTCCCATCCTTAAAGAGTTCAAAGATTATCATGATTCATTTTTTTCCAACTGTCTTACCGATTTTATAAAAGTTGTACATGTAATTGCGAACAGGTGGGATACTGAGATGAAATAAATTATATAATTAAATAAAGTTTTAAATATGAAACAATCAACTTTTCATAAAAAATATGTAAAAACTTTTGCATCAACGTATCGTGAGCTGCAACCCTAGAGTGTGAGAGTTGATTTCAACACATTTTGGAGTGAATTTCAAAATTCTATTTCCCGAGGAGGAATTTAAGTAGACCGAGAGACAAGGGCCCAAATGGATTGGGAAACTGTTCATCACACAAAGCATACATTTTTTTTTATATTATATTTTTAAGAAGAACACATTATTATTGTGAAGTTGCTATTTTTTCAGAACATAGTTCTTTTTTATTGATACATTTAAATAAAAGAAAACTGTACGTACGTCCTTACGCGTTTTCGAGTTTTATCAAGTAATTTATCCTGCAAATAACCTCAATTCCCGTACCGTACGTACTCCATTAACGAGATTATTTTTTTCGTCTACTCGTGTACATTTTATTTCTTTGTTTTAATAAACATGAAATCTCAGTACGCTGTTGTTTAAAATTTTTTATATAATTTTGTATATATTTATATTAATTTTTCTTTATTAATTTTTAATTTGTTAAATATTATACAACAAGCGGTAAGCCCATCCCCAAACGTCTTTCAATAATTATAGAACATAATTGATTTGTAAATCTATTATTATAGCGGTTTACCTATCTAAGAATATTGTGTTTAAAACAATAGGTGAAAATAATTCATTTTTAATTCTTAATTAATTAAGATTTAAAATTCAAACATTATTTTATAAATTGACTATGCGTCTCCCAGAAGCTGTCCTTTTTGTGAATTTCCTGTTATCCAGATCCTCACCCGGTCTAGATTTGTCGATCTTCCACATTTTGAATCTCTGCGATTGACTGCAAATTGATTGATGTGTCAAAACGAAATCTAACAATTTGTGATGTGTCAAAATTGAGCAAATATTTTGTCTTCAAAAATAATTTTTAAAAGCATTCTTGTTCAGGCCCAAAATGTTGCATATCTATTTTATTCGAATTTCCTTTGAAATTGACACTTCGCTTCGATAAATATATCAGTTTCCGTTCAAATTTGTTTACAAAAGAGCGTTAGGCACAAAGCTGGAATCTATTTATATTCGATATAAAATGTATGGTGATTATTTTTTGTAAGTTTGATATTTCGAAAAATATGAACTTACGGTGAACAATAAGGTTCAGAAAATAAGTTTAATATTTTCCGGTAATATTGATTAATCTCAAGGGAGATAATAAATTATCTTAACATTGACATCGAATTACTTTCATCCAAGATTTGTGTTTATTTGTTTTCGATTCAGAGGATAATGAGAGCCCAAATAAACCACAACTTTGCGTTTTTGTAAACCGGTGAGACAGAAGGTAAAATAAATGAGTCCTGAGAGTTGATTAATGATCCTTTGGTTTAAAGGAGAGAAAAACACGAAAAGGTTGATTTTTTGAGTGATTGATTGATCAAGTATTCGGGGGTTACGAGGGTGCCCGAGAACACAAAGTTTTATTTCCTGTTCAATTATGTTTTTTTTTAAATAACGGTCTTTTGAAACCGGGAAAATTAAAGAAGGTAAACAAATGCGCACACATATGTAATGGTAGTATGGGGGAAAAGGTGCTGTTAAGAAAAAGTGTTTTGTGGATTAATGTTTGATGTTTGTGTGGGCATATGGCAGATGGATCAAAATAATATGATGTAGTCTGAGATCACCCATCACTCACATGTTCATTTGAAGATGATCTAGGAGTATGTGGAATAAATGTGTGTATGTATGTGTGTGTGTGTGTGTGTGTATAGTCAGAGTAGGTTAATAAATGAAAAGATGAAACAACTTATGGTTAACACAAATTTATTGTTAAGCTCGGTTTCAGATAAGAGGTGTACAATATCCGTACAATAAAATGAATACACGCACTGCAATTCACTTTTATGGGGTTGTTATCTGGAAGACGGCAGTGAGAAGAGTGGCGCTCAGGAGTTGACTTCCCGGATGGCTGCTGGTCGCATGGTTATTATGGCATCGGTACCGGGCGTGTTTTGTGGTTGCTTGGACTTCAGGAACTCTGGTTTTATGCACCAGTAACGATGGCTACATGACATATATATATCAATGAAAAACAATAAAAAGTCAATGAAAAACAGAACAAATCTTTCCTTTGAACAAAACAGAAATCACAGAAATTTAAATCAGTAATAATTGTCTTCCCAGCTGAGATAGTTAGCCTTGATTCTCTCGTCAGATTTATTCTGGTTGACATAGTTCATATAGAAGATAAAGTGTCAATCCTAGAGTGCAACTGATGAAAATTTTAACAGCATTCAAAATAATTCATATTTATATTGTGGAGAGTGAGAGGGATGGGCAATGGGAATGGAAAAGGATTCTATTGTTTTGCGTATACCCTAAAAAGTAACGATGTACGCAATGTTTGGTCAAGGTAGGTGAATGGTGAGATATCCGGGAGGATGAGATAGGGTAACAATATTTTACTGAAGGCTCTAGAGTGCAACTCAACAACATTTTAAACATATGGCATTTAATGTAATATATATTTATATTGTTGGAAAGAGATGAAGGGGAACAGGTGAAGAGTGCCTGAGAACAGACAGACAGAAAGGCATTAAATTATACGTTGTTACGTACAGCTCGAGCTGACCGGGTATCCTTTCCATACCATGAATAGAATGTTAAGACCCCGAGCTTTATGACACCAGCTAGCTTTAATCGGTACTTAATACATATTTGGGTCCACACTGGGTAACGTTCACAAAAATAGAGCTAAGGACGCCCAGAATCTCGTCACGGCCCTCACAAGCCTTGCCTTCCTTTTTCTTCTCATCTTTGGCAGGACTTTTTTCCAGACCCACCAGTTGCGATTCGCTCCAAAAAAGATGTGAAGCACTATAGATCATCTCCGAATAGCGGGATTCTCATTGGCTAACATGGCTATAGTGGGCTCTACAGACAGCGTGACACTTTACATCCTATTGTTTTGGTGAACTCACACACGGGGACGTATGCATTCTTACGTCATAATATTTATAGATTATAAAAGAGTATTCCTAACGTCATTGCCCATTCAAGTACATTGAGTTCAACTTAATAAACTGGATAGGCAGATATTTCGAGATGGAATAATAATACAAAAATGCTTTGAATACATAATTAAAATGGGATCAGGATCAATGACAATCTGTGACAGGTCGGTAAAAGGCGTTGCTTTTCGATAAACTTCCTGCCTTGTCACGTAGTTGGTGAGATACTTATTAATCCAACATGGTTCTTGTACTCGGTACTGTGTTCTTGTTGTAATACAATAAAGTATCGTTAAAATATGACGTCGCGACAACAGCAGATGTGAAAATTGTGTTCACAGGAAATTGAGTGAAGTTGGCTCTTGATGAACTACTTTGAAGTTTACCATCAAAGACTCGAATCAAATAACTGTTCATATTATTTACTCACTCGCGCTTTATATATTGTACAATGTGAACGTGTTATTTAATTTCAAAGAATATGGTTATTTTGATGTGAATTGTTGTATGTACAATTAAAATAACATCCCATAACAATAATGATTAAACCGAACGAGACACGATGAGATACGTCTCAATATTTAATTGAGATAAATCTCAGTACCGTTTTTATGAAGTTAGATTTGAAACTGAAATTCGACACGTGGGCATAAACGTCACCTAGAACTGTAGACATCTACTACTATTTTTTCTATAACAGAAAAAATAAACACAGAAGGCCTCAAATAACAAACAAATATTATATTTTACCGATATTATTAATTAAGGTTCAATTCAAATTAAACCAACGGGCGAACGGAAAATCGTAAGTAAAAATAGTAAGCATGATATGAGGCTCAGACAAAATAAATATCAAACGCTATGTTGGCAAGTGATAGTGCTCAAATTTGGAGACATATACAATATTTACAGTGGATTACTTATTGAGTTTTGACAGATTTTTATAATCTTTGCGTCTCGGGAAATCAATGACATAATCATTATGCTCCCCCGAGATTTCTCGGAGACACCTATTATATATTTTTATTATTATGAAACTGTATCACATTCTTGGCGCCCGTCGAGGGGTTTAAACCGTATAATTTCTACATATTACAAAGTACAATAAGTATATTTTTCTTAACAATTCCAAAAAGTCTTAGAAAACAATAAACATATAATAATTAAAATAATAACAATAATTAGTTTTGCTTTCATCTTATTGTGAACTAGGCTTTTAACATATTTGGCAATGGTAAGATTTTGTATGAAGAATTTGTAAAAAATGTGCAAAAGAAGCTGACAATACTATTGAATATTTTAACGTCTTATGTAAGTGTGTTATGTCAAATGAAGATGACAAAGTCGATGTTAAGACATCGACATCGCCATCTTCATTGGCGTTAAGACGCCCAACTTAAAATTAGACATTATTCATTAAACATTAACAATGATATTAAGGCGTTAAATTACAAACATTTATTTCGTTGTAACTGCTGCTGGGGATATTCAAAATCACCCAACTGGCGAACAACAATGACATTTGACGTTTGATGAACTGAGGCGTACGACGACGAATCTCTGAGATATGGTGTGGTAAATGAAGATGACAATGCCGACATATATTATAGGAGCTTTAATCATTTATGAGCGTGGAATCTCTCAAATAATGAAACACATCGTGGATACATATCTACATTTTTCCGGGTGTCATATTCAAAGTTCCAGAGTTAAGTGACCGAGTATTGAACGACCGACGAAGACGGAAAAGTACAAAGCCGTGGAAATGTTTCATTGTAGAAATCTGTTATTTATTAATTGTTGAATTTCATTTTCAAATTTGTATATTTGATGACGAAAAATAAAACACCCCGTCCGGTGGAATTTCTCGGGGCTGAAATATGATTTCGCTTTCGTGTCAATGTTAAACTGAACAATTGCTTCCTCGAAAACAAATGAAATTAACTGACGGACGCTTGCAATTTAATTTATTCAAAGAATCGAATATTCATAAATTTTGTGCGGATTTATCTGAAAATTTTGAATGAATAAATAATAAATTACATTTTGCCAGGCGCCCCGCCGGTCTTCAATTTGATCTTTTGATGGTTTTTGAATTTTACAAATCTCGTTATTAAATAAATCCATAAATTTAATAAAATAATATAATTGATTTTTCACTTTACATTTTTCTCATAAATTCTTAATTCCACCGGTGTAAAATGGACCATGTCCACGAACGAGATTTTTAAGAGATTTTCGACTCGAGACAATTTCTGAGATATGGATATTTTTCCCAAGAGATTTTGTAGTACCCGTGTATACACAACGTCTCAGAGATTCTCCGTCTCGCGCCTCACTTCACCCTCGTCACATATGTCAAATGTCATTGTGTTCGTCAGTTGAGTGATTTTATGTCTGCCCAATTGCAGTTAGACCTAAAGTTAAAACTGTAAGTTTTATATTTAAAAAAATCAATTATACGAGATAGGGGAAATACGTCAAAATATTTGTTGATATCCAATACTAACTATTAAATTTTTAATAATTTCAAATTTAAAAAAAAATAGAGATGTGTACACGGAATACATGTCACATCAATAGTTTTACTATTTTCAAACTAAGCTAAACGTTTGTATTGTTAAAATAGGACTAACTTACTGGTCTCCTGGAACGAGGTGCGAACAACCGACCACTAGATCGCGAGGCCAGCGTCTTAACAATTAGATCAACTTTGACGTGCTTGTAGTCTAATGTTCACAATACTCGTCTAGTGATCTAGTGGTCGGGAGTTAGAGGCTATCAAGTTAGTTCTATTTTTATAGCACAAGCGTTTAGCTTAGTTTGAAAATAACGATGTGATGTGTATTCCGTGTACGCACGTATTAACATATATATATATAAAATTTAATAATATTTTTACCGTGATAATAAACGTTATAATGTAATTGATTTTTACACTTTTATGAAGGTTTTACTCGTGCAGGAGAATTCCCCTGAAATCAGACCAGCAAGATCTGTTTTCGTGATGCAGAATACACGAGAACATAAAAAGTGATAAAATGAACACTTTGCCTGAAGAATGAGGGTTTCGGTAGCGAAATTACTGTACTTGTGTAAGACGGTGAATGTGGAAAGAATAATCATACAACAATATGTTGCCAAGTTTAACTACCGTGTAGGGGATATTTTGAAAACAATGAATTAATGATCTGGAAAAATATGATATTTTTGTTATTTCAATTTGAGTATAGCACTTTTATATCACATCACGCTACATCAACAAATACACGTTTGCTGTAAGATAGCAAAATGCAAACATGTAAATAAAATTAATTTTTAGTTATTACATTATTAAAGAAAAATAGATACATACCGTTAATATTGTTTTCAGACTATTAAAATATTAGCAATATTTGAATATGTCCAAGAACACACGATTACTAGATTTTCACCTACAGAGGCACTGTTATTAAAGAAATAATAGATATCTTATAAAGACGAAGTTATTTTTTATTATATTTAATGGAAAATATATGCGAAGTCCACATATTAATATATATACAACTTTCAACAATTTGATATATATGGAGATTGGTGTGTGAGAATGGTGAACGTTGTATTTATATAAAGTGATCACTTAAGTCAGCCGAAGACAGGTCTCGTGTCGATGAGATATCTATTATTTTTTCATTAAAATTATGATACGTCAGCGAACTAGATCGAAGTCGATATATCGAGTGTGATGGTAATCGAAAATGAGGAAATTACAACTTGCGATAAAACAGTAATAAATATTTTGAACATTTGGAACAAATAGAAGAGTTCGTATACATGGAATGTATATTTGATAATAAGGGAAAGAATGAGAAAGATATTGAAAGAAGGATGCAGTGAAACTCGTCAGCTGAGGCAATACAAAAGGTGCATAATGGAGCATTAAATGAAGGAACGAACGTAGAATTCAGTCTGCAGTGAAAAATGAAATGAAAAATGTACAACAGATGAATAAGAATAGGATGATAAAAATGTTGATGGTACAAGAATAACAAAACCATGTAGATTAGATACTGAAAAATAGCCCAGTTAGAAGCCTAAGCAATTAAAGAGCATGCTTGAAGATGTTACAGAATCTCTCTGCCTACCTCTGCGAAAAACTGTCATGGTAAGTAAGTACATTTGTTTAGAATTTACCTTTTTCAATGTACTCATGTAGCATTTGATGATTACAATAAAAATCTTTTTTTAATTGTAAGGGGAAAATAGCTCAAGTTTTCGAGAAGAAAATTGCATTCTTTTCGATGGTGAAGAGACCAACAAGTGGGTTTACTAAATTGCAACAAGTTCTCGATCCTTTTGCTTGTGATCTGTAACTATGGCGATGAACACATATCCAATTAATCAAACAATCCCTCATTGTATCTGATGCGACGCTTGTAATGAGTTCCCGACTGGGTTAATGGGTTCAGTTCTGACAGCCTTGCAAAGTGCCTGTTAACGCAAGTTACAGGCGGGTAGGTATGTGCTGTCTTCATCCTAATCCGAATTTACTCGCGTGTATATTTGTAACTTCATCGTTAGCGCGTTCGATATTTTCATTTGCGAAAACATTTATTATTTTAAAACAATTTATTTTATTTTTGCTTTCCATATTTTTACAAAAAAGAATCTATTTACAATAATATGTAAAAAATTAAAACTAATATCTATATCTATCTCTACATATGTGAATCATAAGTGAAGAAATCTATTTTTTGTCTCATATTTACGCACAATACCTTATTTTTAGTTACACACACGCTAGAAATAAAATTGGCCTCTCACCAAAAGATTGGCTTTAACAGCGTGTACCAATATCTACTTGGAGGTGTGGAGTCATTTATATATTGTTTTTTTTTTGTTTCACACCATAAATCAATTTAGTATTTGTATAGAAAAACCCAGGGATATCAATGTTTTAAAGAAAAATGTAAAGAAGGATAATTTCACGTGATTCAAAACCTGACTTGGCAAACAATTAAATAACATATGGTGAGCTGGACATCTTTGTAATACAAAGGCAAACAAATTGGCACCGTAACCTCAGAGCGCCTACTTCTCCGAGAAGCGGGGATCGCCGGCTTCACCAGAGGTTGCCTCGTTTCCTCCACTTCTTCACACTACTCCCGGCAGTTGCATCGCGCCTTCCGCAAGGCTTCATTAAGTAACTTTATTTGTATATCAACACAATTAATCAAATACGATTTTTTTGGTTCTATATATATTTTTTCCGAATAATTGGACAATCGTTTCGACTGTCTAGGCCACTAAACAGCCGAAACGACCGTCCAATATAAAACCAAAAAATTCGTGTTTGATTTATTATATTGATTAAAAATGTAGTACTATAAAATTAATACCGCCTGTTATACATATTATACATATAGAAGAACTTTATTTGTATTTAGAATCTAATATATTATACTAATATGTGTTAAAGTGTTTTTATTTGTGTACTCTTTTGCTCACGTCATAGTATTGTCTGATTCCTGTCCTCACTGTAAACCAAGCTGAATACCTAATTATTTAAACACAATGTTTTTTTATTAATCACGGAATCAGACCGTTATTACTCTAGCTGTCTTTCTGATACCTTCGTTACATAACCATCTTCGATATACTCGTAAATTATATGAGAAGATTCGAGATACTAATATATTATTCATAGTTTGCAATTGTCGTTTGATTAAAATAATTACTGTTACATATACCTAATGATAATATTATCTTTCGTTACAGTACAATAATGTCACTGTTATAACAACTCGACCCCTTAGAATAACAAAGTTCCATCTAACATTTTGGACTAATTTAAGTTATTGCGTGAAATGGATTCCACATGTATTAATATTTATTTCTTCATACATACCAACTCTATTTGATATTTATTAAAGGAAATAGCCAAGAGCTCAATGTTCCAACTGCATCAGTTATTTATTACAATTTATGGAACAAGGCTGCTGGTTACCTATGATATCTCACGATCGTATCACTACCAACTACCATATGGTCAAACTACTTGAGACAATGATAAACTTAACACGTTGGTTTCAAGTCCATAGCTAAAAAATAAAGTACGGAAAATTGTGTCAAATACTACATTGTGGAAACCCAAAGTACTAAAAGAAAAGTACCAAACTGGCAAAGCCTACGTAAACAGACGTGATAATGTACGAATAAAACTAAATTCAAATGTGCTAAAAATGTCAGTGAGTGAGCATCTTTAAAAGTACTAATTAAATATATAAATTAGAAAGATATACATATAAAATCAATTTTATCGAAAAATATTGTTGTGCTACCGGGATTCGAACTATGCTACAGCGACACTACTTTTGACGACAAATTTTCGACCTTTATGTTCACTTTTCAAATAAATACATCTATCGTACCATTATTCGAAAATTTGTCGTCAAAAGTACTGTCGCTTTAGCATAATTGGATAACGCACCTTCTCCAATTTGCAAAGAGATCCAGGTTCGAATCTCGGTAGCGCAACAACAGTATTTTTCGATAAAATTTATTTTATATGTACATATTTGTAATTAATACATTTAATTAGTATTTAAAATTTCACAGACTTATGTTCTGAACATTTACATCTTCACAATAAGAATATGTTATTCTTAATAATCTTTAAAAGTTTTTACAAGTTGTCACAAAATGAAAAGCACCTGTATTATTTGAATACCTCAAAAAGAATAAATATAGTTCGTCGGAAAAGTTAGCTGAAAAATATAAAAAGTTTGCTTTTAAATATAAGTTTAATAAAAGTTTATCTAGAGATATGACGCATCTCATTATAGATAATGCTCTCAATAATAAGGATCTGAATAATGTTCCTCTGAATAAAAGATATGCTTGACTAAGAAAGACATACATTACCAAGCATTGCTAAAGTTTTTACTGAAGTATATGAACAGTATTTTATTTACATTCTTTTAATAATATACGTAGTTATTAAGCATTGTTGTATTATTTGTTGATGTTTATGATAAAGCGTGCTTCATAATATTGTTAATTTACAATGTTTTTTTTTATTTCTACTATAAGTATTTAAAATTATTTTTGTTTGCATTATTTTTATCATTAGGGATTATTTTGTTTTTTGTAGTTGTCAATGATTCTACATGATTCTCAGAATATACAGAGATTATATACAATAAACCGATAAATTGACCAATTTATTTGTTTTTTGATTGAATTTCTTTATTACTTTAGTATAATAATATCAACATTAATATAAATTAAATACTACCGGTAGCATTTTTTTTTTACCAATTAAATTTTCCTGTATTTTTCTTAATTTATACCATTAATTTGTATTAAAATACTTTAGAACTGTATTCTGAAAAACTACAACTTAACAATAATAATGTATTCTCTTTAATAATTAACTATTAACATTATTTTATTGAAGAAAACACTGAACAGAATTTTTTTTAACACTTAATAAGTGAACAAGGTTTCATCGTCAAATGGAATCTTGTTAATTTATTTGAGTAACAAGGTTCCAACTAATTTTATCACTTTCCTAGATCTTCTATTTCTATCTCACAGTGGTCATCGATAATACTAAAAATAAGTTAAAACCTTAAAACTGATCATATTCGCATACTCAAAACAGTCATCCAAAACTTTGGAGCTCATTATCTCAAAACAGTGTCAGTGTCAGATGGAACCTTGATATTCTAAGGAGTCAAACTGGTAATTCCAGTGCCGTCACTTATACTTACATAAGTTATATTGTTTACATTGTTTCGGAGAACACCGGCTACTGGAGTTCTAGAAGAAGTTCTATAGAAGTTAACTACCTAAAAATCAGTGGTCACATAGGATGGTCGGCCCCCCTGGATTAAAACCTGGGTGCGCCACTGATCGGCATTTTAAATATTGAGATAATTTTTAGCCAAGATAACATATATCTATATATTGAGTTTCCAAATTCTCTCATATAACGTCCCTTTTACATGAACTACATTGGCTCCAGTTCCCTGAAATAGTCTAATTTAAATTGTGCTGGTTGATGTACAAGGCGACACATAACATGGGACCGCTGTATCTTCAAGAGCTTTATATCCCAGATAATTTGAACGGTAAATATCAAACTCTCAGGTCAGTTTCTACCTCAGCCGCAAGAAGGGTTTTAAAGAGTGTTTTTTTTAGAGGTTTGTTTTTCGAATTGGCAGCACCTTTTCCAGCGACAGTCAATTTGACAGCTGGCAGCTGATTTGTGCTCAGTTTTGTTTGACATTTCATCATGAATAGACTTACGTCAGAACAACGCTTGAAAACCATGGTTCAGTATGTGAAACTTACCGTGTGCTATGTCCATTTTACGTTTGACATAATCGTTCATTCGAGCAAGTAATTCGAATAACCAAGGATCGTTTTCACACCACGCATACTCTTATTGATTATACGCATCTGCAGATATGTCGTACAGTGTGCACCAAAGAAGCTATTGTATCTTCAATAATAATGCCGGCCAGAACGTTACAGACAATGGAGAGCGCTATAGATCTACGACTATTGACTTTTTTCGTTACCTAATTGAATAGAATTAATGTGAAAAAGCTGTGGTTTCAACAAGACAGTCAAACATGCTACACAGCGTGCGCCACAATCAATTTATTGAAGAAAACATTCGATGAGTGCATAATTTCGCGTAATGGACCTGTAAATTGGCCTACAAGATCGTGTGATTTAACACCTTTAGATTATTTTCTGTGAGACTATGTGAAGTCGCTAATGTTCGTCGATAAACCAGAGACGATAGACGACTTGGAAGCCAACATTCGTCGCGTTATTGTCGATATACGGCCTCAGCTGCTCAAAAAAGTGGTTAAAAATTGGACTACCAGATTGTGCTTTTTTATGCGCGAAATCATATTTAAATATTAATGGCATAAAATTATCTTTCCAATGAAGCCAATACCATAACCACGATTTTTATATACTTATAAAAAAAACGCCTTTAGAACCGGCCAAATCTAAATTTAGAACTCTGCCCTCCGACATAAGAAACAGTGCATCAGAGACTTTATTTAAGAGAAGACTAAAAACGAACCTTTTCAAAAAATCATTTCCATAAGTGAAAATAATAATGTTTTGTTTTAAAAATAAAGATAAAGTAGGACTATAAACATTTTGTGTAAAGCGCCCTTGAGGTGATAGTTTTTACGAAAATGGCGCTATAGAAATTATCTAATATTACTATTATTTATATTTATTATTATTTCTGTCGCTTTCTATCTTCCCTATCCTGTGTAAGGAGTTGTAAGAGATCGTATTTTTCAATGCGAAGAATGTGTCTAAAGCAGCTTATCTTCATGTGATCATTATTGTCACCACAAGGCTCTCCATTTTGTTGTTCTCGAGGCTCTGAAGGCGACATGTTCAAAGAATTGCAAAACACGTCACAGGCGTATCGATGAGAGTCGTTCACATACACCTAGTTCCTAGACCAACGATACGTTGCTATATCTTGCTGCCCAGGGCATTCTCCATGGTAAACTTATTTTGTATTGTTTACTTATTTAGAAATGTTACATTACTTAATGTACAGTACCAATAATGTATTTTAATTATTCAATCCTGTTTCAAGACGTGATATCTCCTTACAAGAGATACATTTCGTACTTAAAGATATAAATCGTTTACAACTCTGAACATAATTATTGTAACAATACAATTAAATAATACATCTATTTAGGGTTAAATAAATTCTCTTGAAAACACAGGAACAATGGAGCATTTTATCAAAATAAAAAATATAAAACCTAGAAAAAGATATTGAAAACTATATATATATATAAAGCAAGGTGTGTGTGGGTGTATTTGTTTTTTATGCAAATCTATAGTTTTATTCCGAGCTATTGATTTAATTTTGCACACTTGACCTTTAAAATAAGAGAAAGGTCACTGTCTATATGAGATTTCGAAAAACTACCTCTTAAAGCAGTATTTCGGTACTTTTTGATGTAACACTTGACGTTTAAAATAAGAGGAAAAAAACAATCTACATCTGATTTCGATAAAAAAAAGTACCCCCATCCCCCTAAATGAAACCTTTTTACTCTGCGTAAAGCCCTGGTAACGCCGTGTACTTCAGCTAGTAATGTATAAAGTTAATACATATTACATATTATTCAAAATATGAATTTAATAGAGATTATATCATATAATTGACTTTATTTCATATGAAAATGAGAAATTAATCAAAATATGTAGCATCTTCATAATTATAGTTGTGCTGGGTAGTACTTAAATTAGGAATTTTAATGATGTTATAAGTTCTTGATTGAAAATTGTTTATATACATATTTAAAAGGGTTATCATTTTACTCTTTAGGCTTTCATAAGAATACATTTTTAGATAAAGACAGCCCTGCTAAATAGGGGAGTGCCTAGTACAGCACTACAGAGGCTATGTCACCTGATGGATAGCGCTGTTTTGTGGCTGCGGTTATGGACTTGACGAAAAATATTTTTAATCTCACATAATATCATAACAGTATTTAACCATAGTTAATTTTCATAAAGGATATTCTGATATGTATTAATTATGCCTGTCATGCAACAATATTACGTAAAGGACCTGAACAAAACATATAACGCCCATTTTCGGGGTGGACAGTCCACCATTAGTCAATTTGTCACCACAAGGCTCGGAATGATCGACGCCGGGCGGAATACTCCTCGTCGAGAGCACGCGGTCGCTTTTGGCCATGTGCGGTGGTGATTGAAAACGTACTGACGGGGACCGCAAATCATTGTACTGGTTGGCTTTCACCGCTACGAGTCCTAACCAGAGCGTTGTAAATTAAACGTTCGATATATAAATAGTTAGTTAGTATCCAGGTCCGGCGGGAGGGTGTTTTGCGCTCTACACAGAAGAAAAGATAGAATAAATGGCTATTTTACTACTTTTGTTTCCTTATTAATATATAATAAAAATAAACATATTATAAGTTAATTTGTGTGCATTGAAAAAAATCATCATTATCCTCTGTTTTTTTATCAATTTTTGAATGAAGGTCTCCCCGTGTGTCTTTTAAATAAGTATTCGGTAGAATTTATTATTTTACTTATATATATTCTTCCGCACATAATATCAGACAGTCTAGAAACAAAGATTTCATCATATGGAGGTCCCATAAAACAGATTCTAACTGGCCACTTTCAGCAAGGTGGCATTAATAAGGGAGTAGCCTTCTTTTGGTGGTCATAAAATCCAATAAGAGACCAATATGCGTCCACTATCTATTCCACAGTACCACGTAGGGGTTCTGTGTCGAGATAATACGGGAATAAATTATCGGAAATCATGTTTTTTTTCCTGTTTCGTGTCCCAGGACTTCTATGACGCTCTAATTTTTCTTGATATTTGTAACGCACTGTATTGTGCTTTACACCGTCTGTGCCACGGCAATAATCTTCCCTGAAGGTTCGGTGAGATGTCGTAGTAGAAATAAGAGTCCAACGTCGAGATAATTAACAATTTATTACATCGTACAACAATATAATATATACGCAATGGATATGTTATTTTGAGAACCGAAGAGTATTAAAAGAGAGCGCAACTGTTTTATATATAAAATAAATAAATAGAAAGTCTCGATTTTTGTCTAACTAATGATAATTCGAAATATATGGTCAGCTATAAAGATTTGCATTACTATTAACAAAATAAATCTGAAGAAAATATTAAATATTATGTTTTCTTGTAAAATTGAATCTTTAAAATAAAAACATGTCATCTTTCGGCGAAATAAAATTTGGATAGTATGAAATTATTAAAAAAAGTTTATTATGGACTTTAGATGACTTCGATCAAACACGAGTACATATGTTATTGTTTTCCGATGTGATTAATTAACTTACCATAAGGGCGTTTTCCCGCAGGGGTAGTTAGATAGGATAGAGCGCCACACTCTTCTGTACTGACACAATTCTCGCCTCATCTACATTCATACATCTTCTCATACAAACTCGCCGATTATTAAGGCTTCTAACAGAATCATCTTCCAGTATCTGGTTTACCTGGTCGTGCCAAGTCTTCCACGAACGCCCTATACTTTTGGCGCCATTAACACTAGCGTCATATATCTTTCAATATTAATTGTTATTTTTTGTTTTTAAATTGTTTGTATTTTGTAATTTTTATAGATATATTGGTTTTTGTATTCAATAATGTAATAATGTAAGCTAAACTTCATTTTAAAAACCTACTATCACATAATAAATCGACTAATATTTCATCAAACACTTTTCATTTGTTTAAAACAATACATTAATATTAACGTATGTTTTTTTACATACCTTACTATTAAGGATATCCATATGATTATTTTATTAACCTTTACCATACCATGATATAAAATACCCGAACGCAGTCATTGTGTCAACCCGTGTTACCGTAAATAACTGTTAGAAAAAATGTTTTTATTAGCCTAATGGCATGAATTTACTCTAGATATTGAGCATACAATTTTGAAAAAATGATTAATAACATAATTTAGAGCATTCATTGAGTCGTATACAATGTGTCCTTCCTTCTTATCTGTCTTCATTTAAATAGTGAGAAAGAGACAATTGTATTGGTATATTTGTTGTTCTTTTCACTGTGAAAATAGTGTGTGATCTCTGTCTATCATATCACACATTGTATTTTTACCAACGTATTAATTTTACAATAGATTAAATGGAAAAAATAATTGTTATTGTACGATTCCCTTTTCATAATTGATTTTTTGCTAGTCATTCTTAAACACTAATATTTGCTTTAAGATTATCTAAAATATAAATTTTATGTTTCATGTATTTACAGAAATATTACAGGTTTAATTATGATGGCAGATCTGTGTTACTGCACGGTTTGGGAAGGGTTAAAGAGACAAAAATATTATTGTGTAGTTGTAATTATTTAGAACAGATACTTAGTGATGTTTTAAAACAAACGAAATGTATTAATTACAAAGATATACATATAAAATCAATTTTATCAAAAAATAAAGAAGAAGTCTTTCAAATAATGGAACGATAGATGTATAAAAGTATAACATATAAGTTCGAAAATTTGTCGTCAAAGTATACACGTTTCCCGGATTGGAAGAGATCCAGGTTCGTATTCCGGTAGCAACAACAATATTTTTCCATACAATTGATTTTATACGTGTATTTTTCTAATTAATACACTTAATCTGTATTAATATGATTCTTTATTTAAATATATTTTCTTTTTAATTTCATTCTTGAAGTTGTCCTTTTTCAGACACTTGCATCGCCTGGTTGTAAATATGTCAACTAAGACTTGCCTGTTTGCCTTCCTCAGTGCTGACCGAAGAAAATGCGAGAGCTGTTACGTTCAGAGTAAGGTTGGTTGCTGTGAGACTATTGGTGCTTCGATCCGGATCTTCCATTAGTGTTCCCTTTAGTGTGGTAGTTAAAGCAGCAGCGTTTGATATTACTCACTCTACTGAGCCACGCGTCCATTAATGGCCTGTGTGGCATGGATATATTATGTTCTAACTCATCAATTAATGGAACAAGAATATCGATGACTTTTTTTACCATACGAGTAGATGGTTCTTTCATATTTTAAATCGCACTTAACATCACCGATATAAATATATATACATAAAGTATCTAGGGGTGCTAAATACAAATCAAAAGTTCAAAATGGTTTTAGAAAAAAATGATGATTTTTAGCAAAAATTGAAATATGTAGGTATGTTTAAAAAATACGTCTTCTTTCTTTCTAAATATTTCAATATCCTATAAGGACAGTACTGCAACTTCATCATTAGCTACTAAGAACTCTAAGTTAATACAATCACTCCACCGGTATCGACAGTGTGCCTGGCGCGTTCACGTTTAAGTTCATGTGTAAATGAACCACCGCAGATGATAAACCCGACTAAATTAAATTTATTAATTCGTGACTTGCACCTTAGAAAATAAAAACTGAGCGTCTTTAACAGTGGAATATTTTTTTAAAAGAGACTAAATGCATCGTAATGCAGAAGAAGGAAGTCATTAATTTTAAATATGTTTTATTTTGTAACAACACTCTACATATTAGAAAAACTTAAGTTTCCGCAAGACTTAGGATAGTAAATTTTTTTATTTACACACTAAAGTTCAGTTTAGCTAAGCGGGTAGTATAAAATACAACATGATGCTTTTGCTAGATAAAACTCTTGTATTTTACTTACAATGAGTATAAGACTGCGTGTGCTGACCTAAAGTTGTAGCTTACAGGTCATCAGGTATACTAAACTATAGACTATGCTCGAGTCCTATGTAAATAGGACTCGAATAAGGTGCTAAAAAAATGGCACAGCCGTACAGTGAGCATACCAGGTAAAAAATCACATCTAGCCACGGTCGACAAAGCGAAAATATTTTTACCTCCTTTTCATATCATGTTCGGCCTCATTAAATAAATTGTGAAGGCTTTAAACAAAGAAAGAAAATGATATGCTTACCCGAGAGGAAATTTCCTTCGCATCAGCTAAGATAAAGGAGAAAATTCTCGTTGACCCACAAATCAGGTAAATTTTAAAGAATCCTGATTTAGAGTGAAATTTGAAACCTGCAGAGCTTGGCAGGGTGCGCGTGAATATTTTAGGAAATGTACGATCCAATAATTGCGAAGAAATCAAAGGTTATGGTGATGGATGCGCTGGTCGGTTATCTGCTGAGGTAGAGGTATTATCACTAAAGTTGGAAGTGACTCCTGTTTTTACCTACCGCGATCAGAAGGCAAATGGAGCATATGAAATCATCACAGGTAAATGGTGTCCAGCGAAAATATTTCAAGATTAAATTGTAATTGCTCGTAAACCATCAGGGTGAGGTAAGTGGGAGGGGTATTGTTGGGCGCGAGTGATTTGCGGATTTGCCAGTCGCAATAAGTCACTGGTCGGGAGTGCACCGCGCGTTCGCGGTTGAGCAATATTTAAAGTGCGGTGATTCATTGGCTCCTGCGCGTCGCGCTTTTTGTACTCACTTTAATATTCGACGAGTAAGTGATGGGCTGAGCATGTTACTTATCTGGTGTTGGGTTCAAAAGTTTAGACAAGAAGGGATAATGGTTAACCAAACTCTTCCGGGATCATCAACGTCAGCAGCGACGCCAGAACATGTGGCTCAAGTTCGACGTGAAATTATGCGCAATCCGCGTAAATCGATAAGGAAGATTGCAGCCTGTACTGGAATAAAAAAATCAATAGTGCTCGTTATTTTGAAAAATAAACTACAGTTTCACCCAAACAAACTGCAAATCATGCAGTTTCTTAACGAAAATGATTATTCTTTACGTGAAACCTTAGCGAGAACGACGCTGAAACGATTTAGAACAGTATGAACGCTTGAAAACATATTCTTTACTGACGAAGCACATTTTCATATCGATGGCTATGTTAAAAAATAGTACATAAGATAATAGTGCCTCGACAACCCAAGGAAACGCCATCAAAACGTTTGCATTGTCTTAAAACGATAGTGTGGTGAGCAATTTCTGCCCGAGGGATAATTGGACCTTATTTTTTTAACCAGTGAGAGACAGTCACTGCTGATGTGTATTGCCGAATGATCGACAAGTTTTTGGTACTGCAACGGCAGCGGGTTCAACAACAATTCAGGCCCTACAAGAAAATATCCGCTGTGAAGTTGCTGCCATTGAACTAACGCTTTGCACTAGCGTGTTCGCAAATTTAAGAGACCGATTGCAAGAGTGTCTTGAGAGAAATGGACGACCTTTAGACAATATTGTTTATAAATCGTAAAATCCGCATCATTAAACTCCTTTTTGTAAAGGTAAATTATGAGAATAACATTGTAATTTTTATTTTTATTTAATATTAAACTTGAAAATTTTCCGCTGGATATCCTTTATACATAAAGAAATGAAGGAAACCTCAAAGGGTTCCACCGTATCGCGAAATCGTTTTGAGAGTTTATTCTTCAGAGATTTTTTGGAGTATATTTCATAGTTAGAATAATTAGTTACGTTTCAGCAGTTAGTTACTTAAACCTTGTGGCGCCCCTTCATAGATAACTTTTTCTGTTCTTTTATTTTATGGCAAAATTATAACATTTGGTAATTATTACATTCAGTCATTAACTGATATATGTTGGCTTCGGTTTCAACGTACCAGATCTGTGCAAAATGTATTAATTTGATATGAGACTCGTTATATTGAATTCAAGAGGCAGCCAGAGAGAGGCTATATAAGTCATGCATCCCAAAAGGGGAGGGCAAACGTCACATTTATGTGTTAAAGTCGCAAAATTCTGTATACAGCTGTATAAAAAGAAAGAGTACATCTTAATATCATGTCTGGTTTAAGTGATTATTAGACTAAATATAGAGAGTACTGAAAACTGAGCCTGCGAGAGAAAGTGGCGAGCACGTAGACCAATAGCCTCGCAATAGCGTTAAGCATAGATGGCACCACCAGTCCGCCCCAAGCGGCTGTCTATATTCTAGGCTTAACGATGTAATCTCCGTCAAGATTCATTCCACTCACATTTGGATTTTTTTCTGTCAATATGGGAGTTTTCTCGAATGGCCATGGAAAGGCTCCATGAAATTAAATTGAAATCAATGAGGTAAATTAAATGAGAAAAATAATGGCGGACTATTTTTAGACCCTTTAGCGAAACACTTCTGTAAAAATACGCAAGAGACAAAAAACATGTGATAATGGATTATGTATTTACATTGTTAATTAATCTATTAAAATATTTTATTTGAATATTTAATGTAGATAGCAACAAAATAAATATAATTTAGATTTAATGGTAAGAATGTAATTTACTAAAGTATTTTTTCACTTTTTAATTTTCTTCTGCCAATCTGCGTTCAGTACTGAATTTGGAGTAATTTTCTACATATCACTGTTTCTTGCTATCTATCAAGAATTAAAAAATGATATTTCCTTTTTGCTAGGTAACAAGATATATAACACAAGAAGTTTAATATGACTTCTGGTTAGGTTAAAGAAATGTACAGAAAATGTACGAATTTGAAAAGAATAAACAAATTGTATGAAACCTTTTCATAAAGACTGGTTTGGGGGTAAGTAATCGATGTGGTTAAATATTGAAATGCGAGAATTAAATATTATGAATTCTGATTCATTCAATTCTGATGATTCAATCTTCTGAGATTGTGTGTGTGAGCGCATGGTACCCCATAAATTACACTCAGTGCTCACATGTTCTTTTAAATGTGATCGCAAAGTGTATGTGTGTATGTGTGGGTGGGTGTGGGTGTGTGTGATCAGAGCAAATTGAACAAGAAAAACTGCTTACAGTTGACAGAAGTTAACTTTTGCTTGAGCATAATTACCGATAGAAAAATGTGTAATAAGAAGTCAACACTGAGTTGCTAGAGATTTTTTGTCGAGAAGGTGGCTGCGAGAGAAATGGTACGCTCATTGTATTGGCACATGTTGGGGTTGATACCAGGCGTGTTTTTGAGGTAGATAAGAACCTAAATATACACCCAGGAGGAATATACCCCACCAGTTAGAGCGACCAAGTAAAAAAAGCATCAGGCACTTCTCTGGTGATAGCCCTAAAATCTGCAGAAAGCCGAGAAAAGTGGTGGAGCATAGTCAAGAGGGCGGGAGATCGCGATCCTCAGTCACGAGGGACCAACATGGATATTGATGATGAATAATGATAATATTGAAGACACGACGTAAATTTTATTAATCTTGTGCAATTGACAAAGTTAACACTTCGGTTAACAATGCAGTTTGCGGCAATTTGGCGGTAGAGTATAGGTGGGACAAGCGTAGAAAGTATTACACATCACTCGTTATATTATGTTATTATACTCTTTCAGGTTATAACTTAAGAAAATTTAATGGCACACAAGGACAAATTTAGTGGCACACAAGGACAAATTTAGTGGCACACAAGGAAAAATTTATTGGCACGTATGGATAAATTTGGTGGCATTCAAGGACGACTCTCGCAGCACACCACATAAAAATACGGATATAGAGAGTAGTAAATTATGCAAATGGACTGTGTTAGAATTTCATTTCAATCACTGCTAAAGCCTTTGTTATTTAAAATAATCGAAGAGATATAGTGATAATATGGAGCCTTATTCACTGTTCAATTTCACAATCTCGACTTCTTATCGGCAATAATTAATATCAGGCTTTCAACCCATTTCCGCCGGAGCAAAACTATCTATTTCACTTAACGGGTTTTATATGAGCGTTTGAAAGCTTTCACAATTAATATCAATATTATTTTTAAGGAGAACACATTATTATTGTGAAGTTGCAATTTTTTAAAACATAGATCTGTGGTATTGATTTTATATGTATATCTTTCTAATTAATTAAATTAATTCAACATTATTGATACATTTCTTTTAACAAGTATATCTTTAGCGGTGAACATAACATAAACATAATTATTTTAATATTGTTCAAAGCTTTAGTACGAGAGTTACTGAGAACACGTGCAGATGTTTATTTGTTCATGCGTTCATTCATTATTTCTGCCATGCATCTCAATTTCGGATGGTATATTTTTATACGTCAATATAAGGTCATCCTATAAATAATGCGGTTTTTTCAATTACATAAACTAAAAGCCGGAGGACGGGATAAACTACCTGTATCAGGTAAATTACCACCTGCTATAAAAGCAGGTAGTGATTTATTCTTAGTACAAGTTTAAAAGAGTGCGGTTCGATTTGAATACTTATTTTTTCAAAGGCATACTGGAAATGACAAAGAAGCATGTTCCGCACAGCATTGCGAACTGCGGACGCGAGAAAAAGTGGCCCGAGAAATGAATGAATAAGAAGAGGCCATTTTTTCCGCGTCACAGAAACATTCCGCCCGGCACCCCGCGCCACTGGATTCTCCCCGCCACTGCGTCAACGGACCGCCGAGTGGAGGGGGTAGCGGGCCGCTGCGAGACTCCGCCCCCGCCGGCGCGCAGACTATGCCACACTTAATTTCGTTAATAACTAGAGTTAGGAAATTATTTGTAATGAATGTAATGTATCAATAAAAAGAGAATGGAAAGGGCGATCGCCCGGCGATAATATTACGCACCTCAAAAATCATTTAGGTAGTGAAAACGAGTTTTCCAAGTTTGAGGTGCGATAATTAATTCCCCGGGCCATCGCCCCGGATAAGACTTATCAGGCATCGCGAGGAGCAATAAAGATTATAAGATAAAATACTCGCGGTGCCTGAAAAAGTACAATTGTAAAGAGGAGAGAGGAAATGCCGGAGAAATCCGAAGTCTGCCGTCTCCGACCTGACGGCGAGAAAAATGAACCAAGTTTCGAGATCTCGCCGCCAGGGGGTGGCTGCGCTGGACCGCAGCGGGGCGGCAGGGGGACGGATCCGGCATTGTGATTGGAGGAGATCTCCTGGAGCCTGTAGCGCTCGTGATATGTTTATGTGTCAAATAAATAATGGTCCAGTGGCTGCAAAGAGCACTCTCGTTTCTACTCTCGCTTCGTGCACCACTGGACTTGATAAAGCAAATTGGACTTTTATTTCTTCTCATCTTTCGACCTTGCTACTACTTGGACTATTGAATCTTCTGGCTTCCTGACTTGGCTTCGACTTTGGATCACGGACCTGGAAATTCACCCTGACATCGGCTGCTACACTGGACAAGATTTTGGACCCCCCTGGACCGCTGCACCACGCTGCAGATAATTTTGTCCGAGCTACCACAGAGCGAACCGGCGAACCACCCCTGCATACAGTTCTTGTTTCCTGTACGGAACAGGAGCATATTATATATACATATATATTATACGAGCAACAACGCAACAAAAATTGCGAGAAATATTAATACAGTAAATATACGGGGATCGGACAATAAGTGTCAACGGTAGTTCCAGAAATTTCGAGCCGAAAACTACAGCCTAGAAGACAAGCCTGAAAGATCTGTTAAGCTCGATGAGAACGTCCTGTAAACTCTGATGGTGCAAAATTCCAACGTAACTATTGAGGAACTAGCAGAGAAGCTTCATCCTGGCGTGCCATCGAAAAAGTCAAAAAATTGGGTCAATTGAGTCTAATCTAATTGAGAATAAATTTGTGCTCTTCTTTGCTGTTACGTCTCAGGAATGAACCTTTTTTGGAAACGATACCCCACCCACCATATTCGCCGGACATTGTCCCATATGATTGTCATTTATTCGGCAGTCTTTAGATTAATAAAGAACTTTGCTTATCTTAATTTAGAAAAATAAAATAAGTATTAAAAAACCGCATTATTTATGGGAATATCCAATATTATTGTTATTTAAATTTGAAAAACTTTAAGTTTAGTTTAAGTTCGAATGTTATAAGAGCCCATATCCATGGATGAGACTTTCGTCTCTAGATAGTCCCGTGACATTCTTTGGAAACAAGTCTCGACTTTTGTAGTCCACCATGTACACACCGAGAGCACCAGTCTCAGAGCATCGCCACTTGTCTCACGCTTCATGCTTGTTAAACGTCAACGCAAAATGTCGGTTCATTGATCGTTCATGTTTGGTTTGTAATCTAATACCTTCTGTTTGTCTAACTTACAGAATAAATATCTATGATAGGTATCTAGGTGACGTTTGTGCGCACGTATCACAAGCGGAGATTCCTGAGTATATCTTCGGATCAAAATCTCAACACGTACACACGGCATTGAGATTTATCTCAACAAAATCTCTGAGACTTATCTCGACCTGTCTCATTCCGTAGACATTTGTAATTTAATATGGCAGAATCATAGTAGCAGCTATTTAAAATGTAAAAATATTATTTAATGTATGTAATATACGAGGGTACTAAAGGTTTTTTTTAGAGGTTTATTTTTCGAATTGGCAATAATTTTTCCAGCGACAGCCAATTTGCTGACAGCCGACTTGATGACTTGGTAGCCAACATTCGTCGCGTTATTGCTGATATACGTCCCCAGCTGCCCAACAAGTGGTTGAAAATTAGAATTCCAGATTGCCCTTTTTTACGCGAATACGCGAAATCATATTTAAACACTAATGGAAAAAAATATCTTTCCAATAAAACCAATACCATGGCCATTATCACGTTACCACCATTATCTATTCTATATCTCTAAAAAAAACACCAGTCCCAACCTTCGTTATTTTCTTTTAACTTGTGTAATACAGTTGTATTCTCCTATAGTTTTTACATTGTATGTTAATTTATTAACAATCAAACATAGCTAGCTCTATTTGATGCAAATTAATGATTCAATGTCAGTTGCTTTTGCCCGCCATTTTTTATATTAGAAATCAACCAATAGCGATCAAATTGTTGATAGAGTTGATGTTAACTTCGTAGAGTAAACTGAATACACGCAAATCTAGGAAACAAGGCTTATTACTTCGTCTGTTGATGAGAGTTACTATTACTCTCGAAACTCGAGTATTATAAATAAACTCAAGTAGAGTAATAAATGTGTTTTATTCATATCAATCCATTTTGATGATTAATAGCGATCATCGCAAATCTAAAATTTAAATGGCCATCAGCATAGAAACTAGCTTATTTTTGGAAGAAGGCGTTGCATTTATTTTGTATTTTAAACCAGATTATAGGGATTATCGTTAATAATAATAAATGCATTAAAACATATATTATTCTTCAGGCTCCTAATAGCTTTTTACATTTTTTTTTTCAAAATTTAAAGATATGGAGGTTGCTGTTAAGGTTGACTTAAACAAGCCAGAAGGAAATACAAACTGGAGAAATGATTTGATAACGTTTATTATAAAAGTTTTTACCGACTAACAAAAAACCTTTGTGGCCAAAATTGACGGTTTATTTCACCTTTGAATACTTGAAACTAATCAAGAATTCCTTTCAGAAATTTCCCAGAATATTATACTTTTAAAAGAGCAAACCTTCAATAGCGTCCTTTTCTCATTAAATTATTTCAAATGATACACGGCCACGACATTTGAAGTACCTTTTCTGTTTAAATCCAGAACTTTTTTCTATACGAGTACAAAATATGTGAGTAGGTTTTTACAACGGTCAGACAATAACGATCTGCTATGTGTCACAGCCGCTATGTGTTTACTGAAATGTGGTCAGAAACGTTGGCCACTATGAAGTGGAAACCAACGCGTGCCAGAAAAACACACTAGAAATTTTGATATGATATTCTTTTATTTCTCATGATAGATTTCTCATTGTTATACATTGACTAAGCTGGTTATTGAAATTGAATTCTTTGGGCCGAATTCTTTTGTCTACGAACATTCTTAACCACATGATATTATTACTGGGGCCACGTAGCGTGATTTAGTGCGGCAATCTCTCATCGAAGTTTCATTACGGTAGCCATATTTATATGCGAGCCCTAATTTTTTGTACGCATTATACATTATTATGTTATAGTATAATAACCTATACATTTTATAATAGTTTATATCAAAGAATTATATATGTATTCTAATTTATTTACGAACGGTTCTTTTATTAATATCACGGATGAACATTATGAAAAAATATCAGTAAAATTTACAAAATGACATTTACAAGTTTATGTGAAAAGAAATTTAGCCGATATCTTAGTAGGAATTCTAAAGATGAAACGAAATGTATTAGAAAGATACCGGCCTTAATTTCTCAATTAAATTGTAAAGAAAGATTCACGGCTAAAAATAAGAATTAGGTAATATTACACCAGCAGAAAGCAATTTGCTCTCGCCGATTGCCGTTTGTCGCTAGTAAAATCAACTTATCAATGTGAAAACATAATTTATTACGAAAAAAGGAAAGTGGACTACCCCCGCGCAACCCAACTTAACCATTTAACACAAAAAAATACTCAATCAAACACATTCCAAACATGTTCAGGTCGCCTTACATAGCCAAGTTTGTCGAGCGAGCCAGCACGGCAACCGTGTAAAATGGTTTGTGTTTTTGCTAAATATGTAGATGTGTATTACATGCGTTTTTGGTGTAATTTAATAAAGCGTAACGTTCAAAAACCCGTGATATATAGGTATCAAATTTATTAGGGGATGGAAGTATTTATTCTTATCCTTTATTAGCTCTATAGTCCCTGTTGTTGATTGTTCAAGTTTCGGCCACATACAAAATATTATACTATTGTAGTTTTTATATTATTTATCAACGTTGAGTTTGTTATTAAATTCTTCTTAAGTAACGAAGATTTATTCTTAACCATACTGAAACAAATAATACAGGCGTACACATTTATTTATAATGCAGGAAATCATCGTCGCGGTGCATGAATTTATAATAAAAAAGTTATTCATAAATGTGATTTTAAAATATTGAAATCCATGAAAAAATTAACATCAACAATCTATTTTTTTTGCGCGTTATACACGTTTCAGTTGGTAATCGTGGGTTTTCAAAATACAACGTGTGTACGTTCCAGTTTTATGTGGGTATACCACAAAACTTATTACGTCAGAACTAATCGGACTGCCCTGGGCGTCGGAGCTAATCAAAACGCCTTCGTTTTTATCGTGGAGTTTTCGTGATAGATAAAATAATTAGATGAATTGCTAGAAAAGATTCACAGATTAAATATTTAGTTACCACTGGGACTCGAACCCGAAACTTTTTCTTGCCGGTGGACGGGTTTTCTATTAATACTATATGATAACCGTTCACCTTAAATGTGTTCCTTCTACTTTAATGAGACATCTACCTATTATTATACCGGCAAGAGAAAGAATTTCAATTTTATTTGTTTTAAGTAAAATTAATGTTACAAATTATATACAAAAAAATCTTAGACGGCTTGCAATAAACACCTTCAGGAAAAAATCTGAGAATGTTCATATTTAAATAGGGGAATATAGTATAAAATATGAATTTATATTTTCTATATACACTATTATTGATACATGTAGAAATATATGATGGTGCGCGCTTCTTCTCCTGCCAAAGACGGGGCGGGGGTGAGAGGGGGTGAGAGGAGGTGTTGTAAGAAATGTAGGTATTGAATACTTGGAGACTACGCGGAATGAATATAAATTCACTGTATATTCTTTCAAGGTTACAAAGCTTATAATGAAATTCTACAGACTTTCGCCGAACGAAGAAATCATGTGGAATAATAATTGGATGTATAGACATCTCAGAAGAGTTAGAGAATTATATAAAAACAAACTAATATATATTTTATATAGTTACAGCAGTCTTGTGCGGAATGCGAGTATAAGATTTATCAGCTAAATTAATGACAGATACAACAATAACATTTTTATTTCCCAAGGGATCATTGTTAAAAGCTTTTTGTGTGGCTCTTAGAGCTTTGCCCTTTGTAGGTTGAATCCCTAAAGGAAACTTATAATACTGTTTTCAAAAACAGACGTCATTCAGTATATTCATGGAGTATTAATAACTTGTGAACCATATAAATGAAAAATTATTTCACGTACTTACGAAATCAACCAGTTTCTGTATTTTTACGATATTTATTCCGTATATAAATATAGATACTACCACTTTCAGTCTAAATATTTAGATTGTTTTCTAACTGTTGGCTGGCCATATTATTGGTTTTACTTCGCCCTTTAGAGATTTAAATTAGATACTCGAACGTAGTAGCCTTAAGGTATAATTTTAATTAACAAGTTTTGTAATCTTCTCGGTTATCTAATAAAAAATAATTTTATTATGGAAAGCAAATAGAATTTGAGTACATTAAGATTGTTGTATAAAATATAGTATAGTTAAAATGGTAATCGTATTATTGTTTAAAAATATACAAACATTTGCTGAATGCCTATTATTTCATTTATGTTTCAAATGTGATTTGCGTGGTTCTCGATTTATAGAGTTTTCTAGAGTAGTTAGCAAATAAATGAGATTATAATAAATAGATTAGCTCTAGCCCCGTACAAGACAGTAGCCATGTTCCTCAAAGGCGGAGATGGTCGAGCGAATTTACACCTTACGTTAGTAGAGTTAAATTTGAGGATAACGTTAAGTATCTCGGTGTTGCCATGGACACAGCTTATTCATTTTTTACACACATCAATCTGGTGGCCAAAAAGGCTTTTGTCTTATTCGGGTGTATCCGTCGACTAATTGTAATGGAATGGGGTATTAAATCCCCAACCGTTAGACTGATTTATAAAGCAATTTTTGTAGCTCAAATCACGAATGCGGTAGAGATGCGGGCTCTCCGAATAAGAAAAGGTGTGATCGCTGCGGCTGCGAATAAAGGACAACGTATTCCTCTCATCACGCTCACTGGTGCTTATAGAGCTGTGTCTGTGTCATAGCTGGAGTACTTCCCGCAGACCTCGAAATTATGGAGTCGCGGGCGCGTAGTAGCCTGAAATCTCGAGTGCAAGTGAATTATTTAGACTTTCGGACATTCCCTTCAACGAGCAGGTTAAGAAAACGAGAGTATCAACATTAATAAGGTGGCAGGAAAGGTGGGATACAGCGTCGCAGGGTGGATGGACTGATTATTTTCTTCCCCGCGTCGTCGTTAAATCGAAGGGTGTATGGAGATCTCCGGATGTGAACCAGTTTGAGTGGCAGATGATTACGGGGCACGCCAATTCCGCGGCGGATTTAGACTCGCGGATGCTTCGCGGTGTGTACGTGAGCGCGTGAATCAAACAACGTAACACATCTTGTGGAATTGCGTAACAATGAGGGATGCTCGAGATGTTATCGTTGAGTGGATTGTATATTGTAATAATGATTAAGACGGCATCTAAAGGACGTTGGAAGGTTTTTAATTCATTCTTTAAAATCTTTTTCTTTGTATTTATTTATCATGGTCTGTTAAATTAAACTTTCGCGTTATTTAGCATAGTCGAGTGGAACTGATAAGGAGTTTTAACTTCAGGAAGGATTTCGGGAAAGGGCGGGTCCCTTTCATTGGCGTGCGGATGTTTTGCTACACGGAGCCATTATCATATTTTGTTTACATCTGCAAAATGAAATAAATCTATAATACAATCATAGTACAATCGCTTTCCAGTGGGCTTCTCCATCACTAAGAATAGCACAATCTTTTGTTTTTTTTTGTTGCTCCTAACCAACAGAAAAACGAAAAGGAAAAAAATGTAGAAACGCTATTTAAGCTTAAAAAAATACTGAAAGATCCGATTGAGCTCGGCTGCCGTCAGGTATTTACGACCTTGTGTACGCTGTCTTTATCTTTATCTTAGTTTAGGAGCTCTAGGCTTTCTAGAATCTGTTATTATTGGAAGTTTAACCTAAAAAATCGCATCTATCTGTGTCGTTATTCTCAAGACAAGATTAAAATTAAAAATTAAACATCAAGAGTTTAAAATCACAATAGATAAAATTAAAATATACAACACTGTTAATAACAAGTCCATTTAAAAAAAGCTGCGTACACTTAATATGAACTTATAAGTTAAAAAATTATATACCCCAAATTAAATATTTATTTATTGGTATTAAATGTAAAAATGTGTTTGGACTGTGCCCGTCTCCTTAGAGAAATTCTGTATTGAGACAGGCATAGTTTACAAGCAATTGTACAAATAAATTAGTATTACAAGTAGTAGACCGAATTAACATTTATTACCTGTGCATAAACCTTATATAGGGTGTATATAAAAAAATAATGGTAATGTGGACTTTTATATGACAGTGCAATTTATATATGCAGTTACTAACTCTTTTTATAATTCATAAGATATATAACCATCGTATCAAGAGATCTCAATGCCAAAATAGGCAGTACGGAACAAGATAATCATCTTAGGGATGTCATTAGTCGCTTTGGGATAGGGACTCGCAACGAACGATAAGAAAAACTGCTGCAATTCTGTACCGAATACAAATTTTCCACCATGAGAATTTATTCATCATCACGTACATCGTCTTTACACTTGAATTTCTCCTGGAGACGAATATCGTAACCAAATTGATTTTATCATGGTTAATTCACTGTGGAAATCTACAATACATAATATAAAAACCTACCAAAGTGCATATTGCGGACTAAAAACTTTTAATTACGAGAATCAAACTTAAACTTAAAATAGTCACACGACCAAAGAACTCTACACATATAAAGAAGTTTAGATCAAAAATGCGAGAGAAACATTCCATAATCCCACAACCTGATCTTAGTGTTGATGCTGACTGGAGACACCTTAAAGACGTAATTACTAAGATTGTAAAGAAATATCAAAATAAATATGAATTAAATGTATTAATTATAAAGATATACATACAAAATCAATATTATCGAAAAATAAAAACATTGTTGTTGCGCTACCGGGATTCGAACCTGGATCTCTTCCCTAACCGGGGGAGGTGCTTTATCCAACTAAGCTACAGCGGCACTATTTTTATCGACAATTTTTCGACCTTATATGTTACCTTTTTGATATCAATACATTTAATCGTTCCATCATTTGACAGAGCCATCTACCTTATTTTTACAGAATCTCAAATACCTTTGAATGAATCTGATAATAGACGCTAGAGTTATTAATTCATTTTTATTAAATTTTGGACACATTGATACAACTTTATTATTTTTTAGGAGAACACATTCTTATTGTGAAGTTGTAATTATTCAGAACATAGTTCTGTGATATTTTAAATATGAATTAAATGTATTAATTAATAACTAATAATTAATAATTAATACATTTAATTCATATTTAAAATATCACAGAACTATGTTCTGAATAATTACAACTTCACAATAAGAATGTGTTCTCCTAAAAAATATCAAAATTCATCCTGTCCAGAAAATAAGAAACTCTGGATCACAGATGACTTAGAAATTGATCGTAAATTGAAAGTATTTAAAAAAAGGAAGACAAATAACACCAGAGAGTTGTCGCAAAGACAAAAGTCCTTATATTGACAATATCTGTAAGAAAATGGAGATTCATGCATACAACAACGAATCAAAAATCCTCTTTCAGAAAGTAAAGTCAGAGAGAGATGGGAGAAATATCTCACAAAACTCTATAATAATGAAAAAGATCCACCAGCTATAAAGAATGGAATAACAAAACTTAGAACTAGACATAATGTTCAGTGAAATTCAAGATGCTATTAAAAAGTTTAAACATGACAAATCTCCAGGAAACGATGGTATAAATGCAGACATTCTGAAAGAACTGGGCAATGAAGGCGTCAAGGTCATATGTAGCATCTGCAATAAAGTTTATAAATCTGGTGAATGGTACCAAGAATGTGTGGAATCAACTTTTATCCCATTATACTAGGAAGTGCGAAAGTTATAAAACAATAATGCTCATATACAATTCAAATAAAATAATTTTGCAGATAAACGTCTGAGCTGGCAGATACCCCAAAAACAGGCTGTTTTATAAAGGGCAAAGGAGGTCAAGAGGAAATACTTAATAATCACAGTGGTGAAAAGCAGAGTTCCTATCGTCCGTCGTGTTATGCTTCATCGACCATAAGAAAGCATTTGACTGCGTGAAATGAAATGCATATGGAAAGTACTAGGTGAGATGGCAGTCCAAGAATACCTTGTGCATCTCATTCGTCATCTATATTAACCGCTGCAGTTTAATTCAGTTCCATTTCTTCTAGAACGTTATAAATGCGAAAAGAAGGGAGACAAGGATGCTTATAGCTCAGAACCTTTTTAAAATAAGTACATGCACTTCGACAAATTTTTATTTTATTTGTTTCTCTGTTAATTTTAAAATGATTATTATTATTTTGTGTATATATATATTCCAATTTTACTTGAGAGTTTGTACGTACTATTGTGTTTGTTGCACATGTTTTTATAAATAATATCATGAGAAATGCACTCGAAAATTGGAATGGTGGAGTAAAAATTGGACGCAGAAAGATGTTACAACTCTTGTACGCGAACGATACTTTGAACTTTGATCGCTACATCAGAATAATAAACGGCTTGAAAAATAAATTAGAAATTTGTAACTAGCTATCACGAACAGATGCCCTTCCAGACGTTGAAATTGTCAAGGACTTTATATCTCGGGTTTATAATTACTAATGACGGTAGCTGAGAGCCAAAAAAATAACGCAAAGGAATGGTGAAAAGTTCTACGTCCAGATTTTTCAAAATATGGAGAGACCGCGGTATTTACAAGGCTATGAAGGTCAGACTTGTACACTCTCTGGTGCATTCAATATTTTATATGGTGTGGAATTATGGACCCTAAAAGCAAGGGAGATAAACCAGATTGGTGCCTTGAGATGTGGTTCTGGAGATACATGTTACACATATCATGGATGGCGAGATCCACAGATGTCTCTATTCTGCAGGAACTGAACATTTAAGACAGTCAGCCTGCAGTCTGAGACGAATCCGCGATGAATCTAAGATGAATTTGGTATCTTGCAAAAAGGGCAAATAGCTTGGGAAAGCTTGTTGTGGTACACCACGTCGAATGACGATGAGGGAGAGGAAGATCTCCAACCCGCTGGACTGACTGAGTGGAAAAGGTAACAGGCACTTCTCTGATAACAGCCCTAAAATTTTCAAGATGTTCAGAAAAGTGGAGGAGCATAGTCAAGAGGAGGTCTATAATAAAGACAATAATTTTGTATTTTAAATCAAGGTTGAAAAATTTTAAGGAAAAAATTAAATGATTTTCAAAATGTAAGGAAAGAAATGCGAAAAGGACATTGATTAATGGTACTTTAACGAGAATGGTAAAATAATGAAAAGTTAAATAAAGACAGACTTGAAAGCGTTTACTTTTATAAGTTCTCCCTGATGTTAACTTGAGTCAAAATAATTGTGTAACTTGATTCCCTAGTCCCTTATGAACTTTAACATTTTAAGTAAAGTGCAAATTGAACTTGGTCCCATAATTTATGCTTCGTTGTAAAGAATACACAGTCACTTTACACGTAATTTAAAAAAAAACTGAATCATGTGTTTTAAATTAAAATTCGCGATAACTCCTCAATATTCTGACCAATTTTTAATGGTGATACATTGCAGGTAAAATTATTTTGGTTTAAAAAAACTAATATTTAACTATGTGTGAAAAATGTTTATTATATTTATAAATGTTAATTTTTATAATTATTACTTCGAGCTAGTTTACATTTAGAGTTAAGCAAATATATATACTGGCACTTCTGCAAGTAGACTGGTATGAAAAAGTAATCAGTCGCTTTATTTCACCTTTTAGTTACATTCTGAAAAATGTTATTTTTATTTAGGGTTCTGACTATGATAATCGTTAATTGTTAGTTGAATTTTCTTTACTACAAGTTGAAAGTTTACATGTTTTTGAATAGCTAGAAAATGAAACACAATTTTTAAATTTGGTTTTCATTTATCGATTATTTGGTTTATTACATGGAATATGTAATATGACATCGGCCAGGTGGATTTAAAAAGTTCTTCAGAGTTATGTCTAATGGCCTCTTGTCTATCACTCTGATGACCCATTTCTAAGCCTTAATTAGAGAATCCATTGAAGTAAGAGCTGCCCCGCCCCATGCACATATTGCTTAACTGATGACTCTGATAAAGTGAATAGTAGACCATTTTTAATAAAGTAATATTCTTGAAGCTGAGTTAAATGTTGAAAATATTATCTCACTTGTTTTTTAAATGATGTCACAGTTAAATATTTGATTTGAATCCGAAATGCATGTATGTGTTTTAATAGTTTTTGGTTCTTTTGTTTTTTAACGAAAAGGTAATAATTTTTTTTTAGTTATGTTTTAGTGTAGAATACTTTTGATTTCTGCAGTGGCTAATTCTACCCTTTTAAATGTTTCAGTCTACGTATCTCCATTTATTTTTTCGCACACTTGGTGTGTTATTTTAGCGATTTCATTTCAAATATTGTCATCAGAATTGTTGTTGGCTTATTGGCCTAGACCTTTCCTTTCAAGAACCCCCAAAGAAAATAATCGGGAGGCGTCAAATCAGGTGATCGAGGAGGCCAGTTGACATCACCACTTTTTGACATTATGCGGCTGCGAAAAAATTCTCGCATAATTTCAAGCGTAGCTCGAGTTGTGTATGAGGTAGCACCGTCCTATTAAAACCACATATGTTGCTGGCCCAATCGACCCAATTCGGTCACCAAAAAGTTTTCCAACATGCGACGATAGCGATCACCATTAATGGTTACAGCATTGCCATTATTATTTAGATGAAATGTTTTAATGACTTCAAGACGTTGTTGAGACATCAGATACTCTACAATAAATTTTAATTAACTACTCTCTACGACTACCAAATGCGAATATACAAATATTAGCCAAATCAAAATGGTGGCCAAATAAAATCGGCCTGGAACATAATATTCACAGTGTATATGTATTTATTGCATACTGTTTGTTGTACACATTCTACATATCTCAATCAGTCACAGTTGTGCTTCGTGCTTCTGCATGGCTGTGGATGGTAAACTAACTGTGTACGTCACTGTCTGAAGTATCTTTCTTTTTCCTTCATTCTGACTATTTGTACCTTTTTTCCACCTTACTGATGTGGCTTTCAAATGTACGTATTGAAAATGGTATGGGATATCGGTGTACATATTTATTGGCTCTATTGAGATCAAATCATAAATTTAACTTTTTTTGGCCAAAGAAGAAAAATAATTCTTCCCCATTTTAAGGTTCACTTTTCACTATCATCATATACTAAAAATATCTTGATTTTTTAAAAATCATACATATTTATTATATAATCTTGTCATGTTATGTTATTATAGACTAACCGCTCATCAACAATTATCTACTGTACTGGTGTTACAGAGCATCGTTGCTAATCTGGTATGCTGGATTTAGTTGGTAGCAAAGGCGACACTTGAAACTTTACTATGGTGATTATAAGTTTAAATTTGTAGAGCAGTTTACTTGCATTGTTAACTGAAGCGTCTAAGTGAGCGCGTTCTGCATTCTACGAATTCTGAATCAGCTCTGAGCTACGACACTTTCATAAATTTGTCTCGGCGAATGGTACACTAAGATAAGATGATACGATACTGAGTTGAAACATTGAATATAACGACACGTCAGGTATACTAGTTGCAATCTCAGCATTCTCCATATATTTTTATTTTATAAAAAAACATGAAAATATGATTGAAGCCTGAAGAAGAATGAATTTATTTTTAATATTTAATGCAAACATTTTAATAAATAATTAATTTACATTATTTTTAACCATCGTGAGTTTATTATATTGACCAATCGGTTTCTAAAAATATATAGATATATGGTTTTAGATAATTTGTTATCACTCTATTTGTTGCCGCAATTATCCTTCGATAGCTAGTCCTGGATTTTCTATTGGTATTTTTGAATAAATTAATTCAATTCATGCAAATAAAAATACACCATCCTCTGTGAAACTGGGCTGTTAGACGCTGATGGTCGCTTTCCTTGCAGTATTGAATCTTCAAACTCTGATCATCAGCCGCCGAAACTTTATATAACTAATAATCGAATGTTTTTATATCACCGTCGTAAAATATATCCGTCCGATTCCGAAACTGTCCCTCATGAGAAGCAGTTTCGCTTTTGTTTGCTGTTTTTAAATCCACACAAATAGAATGCACATATTCAAACTATCTAACCAGGCCTACCAATCGAAATATAAAACGCGTAAACACTGTTAAAGAAAAAAGCATTTTTGGAAACCGGTTAGGGAACTTAATAAACTCACAATGGTAAAAAAAAAGAATTATTTATTAACAATATATTTATTAATGCAGTTATTAGTATTAATAATAATCGCTATAAAATAAATATAACACCTTTTTTCAAAAATAAGCTAATTCCCGTACTGGCAGCCATTTAAATTTAATCAGAAAGGTGAAGACTGCTATTGGCATCTAAATATAAATGGCGGAGGGTAAAAGCATCCATCACCAGTTTTGAATGACCGATTTACATCGAAAATAGCTATGTTTGATTGTTATAAACGAACACAATGAGTAAAAGCAAGCTATTTGAGAAGAAGGCTCGACTAAATTAGAAAAAAATATATGAAGACAACTAATTTTGCAACTTACATAAGACTTTGTATTGCATACATGTTCTATTATTAACATAATGTATATATACTATTTTGTATTTAGATTATGTTTTTATGTATGTGTGGAATAAAAGCGAATAAGGCCATTCATATAAACAAATAAATAATACGATTGACAAATAACAATTTGAATATGAAACAATTTTATTATTATGAAAAACATGCCCAAAGCACGTGTTGACGTAATTTTGGTATTTCGAAATTAATTAAAAATATTTTTTCTGAAAGATTCAGAATTCATAAATACCTACTATATATATATACATAATGATTTATGGCGGTCGCAACATTTAATACTTATTTAACTTTAAAAAAAATATTTTTTCATAATTTGTACGATGGACAATGAATATGCCATTGAGAATAATAGACGCTGGTGTTCCATCTGGTTGCATTAAAATAATAATTAGAAATTAGTGAATGCAAATAACTCACAACGGTTAAATGGCCGATTCAATCACGCAAAATGGTCACGCGTTACGTTTTCGAAATTTTAATACACAGTTTACATAATTTTGCGGATTTGTGAAACCACACACTAATTAAACTTATACCGGGATGCGTGATATGTGCGGTTAAATAATTATCAACGGAATTTTCACTTTGATGCGGTGACTATATATCATATTCATTTTACGCGGACATCGTATTCATATCCTATTTCATTTATTGTTGTATTTGGTGGCAAATATATTTATAAATTAATATAGTTCGACAGTTTACCCTTAATACAATTAACTTAAAAAATAAAATATGTAATCAAGCAAGTTTACAATTATTAATGATACCAAATTTAAGTAAATAATACAGCGGGATAAATAAATACAGCGTGGGTGTACAGTCTAAATACGTATGGTATGTAATAAATATATTTTTTAATTAATGATATTTTTATTATTTATTATTAGGCCCATGCCCATGGAATGAGACACGATGTAATGTGTCTCAGAGATTAAGATGAGTTTATGCTCAATACCGTGTACTTATACTAAATTGAGATTATACAGATACATTATGAGTGTAATAATATTGAAGCCACAGTATTACTTTGATGGAATAAATTTATATACACAGGCATCGGATGCGATATTCAGTGGAGGTGTTTTTCACAAACAATTTGTAGACAATAGCGTTACAAAATAATAGTTTAATTATTCCTGATGTGAGGCCACTACCAGGCAGATCTAAACATGAGCTATTTGTTTTGGTAGGTGATGATGCTTCCGCAACGAAAACATACTTGTTAAAGCCATTTCCATTCAACCTAAAACAAATCACATATTTTACTACAGGCTTTCACGAGCAAGAAGAATGTGGGGGTAGTTTCTAGCGTTGCGAAGGAAACGCGCGGTTGGTGTAACGATCATCTTCGGAGAGAGATTGGGTAAGACTGAGACGACTGCTCTTAGCTACAGCCCACGTTCTCAATACAAGTGTCGCTCGCATCGTCCATCGGATAGAAGCTGCGATGCTGGAGGTAGATTTGGATTACCGCCCCTACAATAATATAATAGCTAATAGATTTCGCATTTTAATATTATACACGTGATACAAATTTTCTACTGACAAAATAATTCTAGTAAGTTGTATGCCTCAAATTGACTAGACTAGAAAATTCATAAAGTTATTTAGTCCGTAGTGTATGGAGAGAAGAAGATTATCCACATAATTTTATACCACTCCAGTCAACGTTGATTATAGAATGTCTCTCAAAATTGTAAGGAGATCAGGAATAAATTCAAG
Source organism: Eubasilissa splendida (assembly GCA_031772225.1). NCBI lineage: Eukaryota > Metazoa > Arthropoda > Insecta > Trichoptera > Phryganeidae > Eubasilissa > Eubasilissa splendida. Next base: position 13,703,442 of record CM062845.1, on the reverse strand, counting down.
CAATATTTTATGGCAGAAGGTGAAGGGCCGTAGCAAAATAAATACAGAATAAAATATAAATGTTTTATAAATATAGGATACCTATATTTGCACGCACGTATAATTTTACTTTCAATAAATATTTAATACCGAATATTTCAATTTTTATTTTCTAACATAATTGAAAATGTATTTATGTAGTTACTTGAAGTTTTTCTTGGCATCGCCGCTGAGATTATGAATTTAAAAGACTCAAAAATCTCCTAGAAACTGGAATTCAATTCAGCAGGCCACTACTTCATTTTTTTCGATTTTCTTAGTTTGCAATTCATCTGATTCCTCAAGTTACATATTTTTTTTATTTCGGTCGCTGATGTACGAAATACCGTGGCTATTTTGTCTGTGGTTCATGATTTTTGTTGGATGTATTCCATCGTTTCAATTCTGGTTCAAATAAGTTAAAATGTATTTATCGAAAAAATATTGTGTTGCTACCAGGATTCGAACCTGTACCGGGGAAGAGATCCTATCTTCTGAAAATATAAAATCACATCAAAAAATGTGTTCTTCTCAATAATAAATTTGAATTCACGAACGAAATATTCACGGTCAATAGACGAACAAACTGATATTTGAACAAACAATAAACGTGTAAAATAAAGTAAGGCGCGAGACAAAATAAATATTGAAAATTATTTTGGCGGTACGTTACCTTGCCCGAATCTCTTGAGACACGGTATGTATACGAGAACTACGAAAGCCGGGAGTTGTTTCCAAAGCAGCTCATGGCATCAATATTTCAGTTTGTCTCGAGTTGAAAATCTCATAAAAATCTCTTCCGTGAACACGGGCCTTTAGCCCGTTTAAAGGATGTGTAAACACGTTTTGCCAAATTAAAATGTAAAAAAAAATACAGTAATGTAATAATCATCGTCGATCGTCGCACATTAAATTGTTATTATAAATTAGTATTATTGTTATTTTATTAACCTAACCTAAACAAACATTGATCGTCGATCAATTATTATTATATTAATCTAACCAAATATATATCGTCGAGACGTTATTATAAAAATTTAGTTAATATCATTGAGATATTATTCTTATTATATTAACCCAACCTAATAGTAATCGTTGAGATATTACTATTATTATATTAACTTTTAACGATTTCAACTTTTTTTAAATATATGACTCGATTGGAACGAAAATTTAAACGGTGACAATATAACATGCATTAATGTAAAAAAATACATCTTGTTTACACAATAATTTTCAAATAGTAAATACTTTTACTGTTGCATAAATGTGTCATAAACTATTGGATTTATGTTTCCGCAACTGTTGTTCCAAACCCCTCTCATATATGCAGGTTTTATTTCATGTCTATTCATTTACTGATCTGTGGTTTTTGTGGTAGAATGCGATTCGCAAAATTTCCTTGTAAATACATAATTAAAAACCATTTTATTTTTCAGGTGGATATTCTTTAGTCATAAGCATCTTTTGTCAGTTGATGTTAGTAATTTAATTTAAAAATACAAGGGTTATTTTTATATATTCATTATTATTTTATATGATTTTTTAAATTATCTATTTGTAACCGTTAAAATAAAATTTTGTGTTTCTTCGCTATTTTTTATTTAAATGTAATGAATAAGCGCTACGCAGTCTTGCGATAATACGCGTCTTAATCTGAACAGTTTTAGGTTCTCCAGTACGACACGTAGAATACACGAAATAATCCCTTAAGGTGGTTAAACCCTCCCTGCTCGCAGGCACAGGTGTTGAGCGTGTAAACAGTCGTGTTACCTTAAATGTTGGGAAAATGTATCTCATCCCCAACTCTACATAGATGACACACACCGCATGAAAATATTATATTTTTTCTTAATTTAATAATGTAATTCAGTATTTTAAAAATTAATTACATAACTTTTTATTTATTGCAGTATTAATTTATTATCTTCTTCTTGGGCATACGTTTAACGGACGTTGGCTATTATGACTTTATTCAATGCGGCCCGGTGCAGCACATAGTAGATGTTCTCTTTCTTCCAGGGCCCCGACTTCCAGCAATCTTAACTGTCTCATTACATGTCCGAGGTATTGAAGTATTTGGATTTTTATTGTTTTAAGTACTTATTTTTGTTTATTCATCCGAACCACAACATCTTCATTCGTAACTCTATTCATCCAGTTTGTTTTAAGCATTCTTCTGGAGATCCACATCTCAATTGCTTCAAGTCGCCTTATAATTACGTGCTTCCATTCCATAAAAATATTAATTAATTTTTTATATCATTCATTTATAACATTGATTTATTATATCACGTAATTAATAGTTGAATAAAATGCAAAAGTTTTTTTAAATTAAAGAAAATAAGTAAATGTTTTTTGGAAATATTCTTACTACTATAGACATCTGAAACCGGGACGTTATTAAGGGTGAAGAAATTTTTCGATTTTGAAATTAAAATAAAAACAAACAAATCATAGATATCTCATAGAAAAATATATGGAAGTATTGGTAATTACAGAGCTTAAAATCTGTCTTCGGCTGGTTTAATTGATCACTTTATATAAATATAACGCTCACCATTCTCACCCATCAATCTCCATATCTATCAAATTTTTGAATGTTGTATGTATGTTAATATGTCGACTCACTTCGAGTACCACTACACTATCGCCATCTATGAAAATTCAGTAATTGTGTATTCTTGGACATATTCAAATATTGCTAATACAAAAAAATAAGTTTATTATATTTATTTTAGTTCTAACAGGTAAATATAGAGATCTGCGGATTTAACTTTTTAAAGATTATGTTGTCTAAGTAACGTCCATTTCTTGCAATGCACTACCCTCGTGTTTAGCAAATACGCGAGGAAAAATGCTGCTTTATTTCACGCTTGTTGTTTTCTTGTAGGGCCTGTATTGTTCGAGGATTATTACTATACAATTTAAGTTTCAGATATCTCCACAAAAAAAAATTACAAAGCGTTAAATCTGATGATCGAGGTGGCCAGAGTATGTCTCCGTACTTGCTTATTAATTTTTTGTTTATCAGTTTGTTTGAGTATACTATTTTTTAGTTTCTTATGTACTAGTTATTTAATTCCGAAGAAACTTCACTGGTGTTATTTTTATATATTATGCTATTATCAGTTATTATTGTTACACTGTTTGTTTCTGAAAAATAAAAAAGTTGTCCCGCCTTGTGTAAACTGCGTTCTGTCGTTATATCCGGGAAAATATTCAATTGCGGAACCAAGCAGTCATCAATCATACGGCCGATAAACCCCAGAAGTGACAGTTTGTCTCTGGTTAAAAAAATAAGGTCCGATTAACCCTTGATCAGAAATTGCGCACCTGACTGTTGTTTTTGGACAGTGTAAACATTTTTAATGACGTGCTCTTGGAGTGTCATGGCTCCAGTAAAGCGTGTTCTGTTGATTTACGTAGCCATCAATATGGAAATAGGCTTCATTACTGAACAATATATTTTCAAGTGTTCTTTGGATCCGAAAACGATCCAACATTGTTCTTGCGTACGTCTCTCGTAAACCATAATCACCGTCATTCGGATTATGCACGCGTTGCAGTAGGATTAAACTTTTTTTCAAAATCACATATACAGACATTTTTATGCCTGTGGTGGCTGCAATCTTTCTTATCGACTTTCCTGGATTCCTAAGGATTTCTTGTCGCACCTGAGCCACATGTTCCAGCGATGTTGATGATCTTGAAGGAGTTCTGGTAACCATTGTCCTCTCTTGTCCAAATCTCTGTACCCACGACTAGATGAGTTGTTTGCTCGGTCCATCACTTAATCGTCGAATATTGAAGTGCGTACAAAAAGTACGGCGCGTACGAACTAATGATTCGCTTTACTTGAGATATTGCTCAACCGCAAATGCACGGTGCGCTTCCAGCCAATAACTCATAACTATTGACAAATCCGCAAAGACCATGCAACAACCGGTATCCCTCCCGCTACACCTGTCCCGCTAGCATCGTGTAACAGAAATTAAAATTTGAAAAATTATCACTAGATATTCTAATATCAAATTTTTAGTGTGGTATGTAGTACATAAATATAGGCCACGTAGGCCGTTTTGTAACAATTAGTTCATTTTTCTTTTTATCAAGCAAAAAAATTACCAAAAACATATGTATTAAAATGATCTATCACAACATTAACGTAAATATCACCACAATCGGCTCTATCTTCATGTCCAGGATTATTCTTCGCGATTGTGAGTTCCCAGGTAGATGAAGAGTCCCACACTGGATCCACAGACTATGAGGCCTGTGTGCTCCGTTATTTTTTCTTCTCCTGTTCGCAGCATGCTTGTTTTTCTACTTTGAAGTGTTTACTAGTTGCTACTACATATCTTGATCATCTAGTTAGGTCTGTCTGCTGTAGCCTGTATTCTTCTGTATTATTTTTTAATGTTGGCTATCTGAAGATTTAAGAAGTCTTTGAAGCGTGTTTTTGGCCTGGAATAGCTGGGAATAAATAATATGTTTTGATAATCTAATTGATATTAGATATTGGCTTTGACGCTCGTCATTAAGGCTTCTTCATATTACTTCACACTACTGTAATTTCTGTGTTGAAAAATTCTCTATAAACATAAACCTTGTCTTTCCAGAGCCTTGGCGTATCTTCTACGCAGCGTCTACATTTTTGAAGTTCTACCAACATCTCAGTGTCATTTTCAGGTCGCACTTTTCTTAGATTATTTTTCCGAGTACACATTCAATACATGAAAAACATGATACTTGTACAGATATTGTATTTCTTCGTCGATATTTAATTAGCAGTGGTCGATTCAAACTGCCACGTCCAGCGCAGAAGTTCCTTAATGTATTCCAATTTCAGAAATTCCAACTCAATTAGTTGTTCGTTTAAAATAAATGGTTCGAAGATATACTATTTGGGCCAGGAAGTTTGATGACATCTTGCGGTAAGGTGATTAGTGTCTCAAGTTTAAGTAACTGGAAATAGTTAACACCTCTTGCAGTTAGTGAATAGATCACGTACGATACGTCGGTAAAGTCGGAGAGGTGTCAGTCAGTAAAGGTCGATAGGTTTTTATCTACATCATTATATTTTCGACTCACTAAAGGATTCATAATATTAGATCTACATTGAAATAGACGAATCATATACAATTATCTATAATAATAAATAGTTCATTAACTTTGTTTTTAACTACTGCATTTATTATATTTACCAACCGGTTTAGAAAAATATATTTTTCTTCATCAGGGTGATAAAACACAACTAAAACTATGTGTCTAAGTATGTTGGTCTTAAATTGAGTAAATAAGTAAAGTGTGTAAAATTAACGAAAATATTATAAAAAACCTACTAAATTTAACCACAAGTCCCATCCTAAAAAATTTGCCTAAAATTTTTTTCAATAATTTCGTATCATTTCCACATCTTTCACCATCATAACAATACATTTTAGTAAAGTACTAGATTTATTTAGAAAAATGTTTTTATAATTAATTTTATAATATTTAAAAAAAGGATAATTAAAAATTGCAATAAAAATTTGACATATATGGTTTAAGTTAGTATTTTATTACCTTGCTAAAGAAAAATGTATTTTTCGAAACCGGTTGTTGAATAAAATAAACTCATAGTTGTTAAAAATAAATGATTTATTTGCATTTAAAATATAAAAACATAACTTTTCTAATAAAATATCATTAGGTATCGTTTCTCAACGATAATGAAAATAATTTTAATCAAATGTTCCCATCACATATTCTTAAGGTGAGTGAACGAGGCTGCGACATGCTTGGATAAAGATCTATCTCAAAAAGTTGGTTCGGTTGGTTGGTTTTCTCTCCATACAAAATGAAAAGACAACGCTCACTTGGTGTCATTGAGCAGCGTCAAGTAGGAAGCCACCTCACTCGCGAGTTGCGTATGCTTCACACAATGTTTCAATATTGTATTAAATAATTATAAAATTGTTATTTTTGTAATAATAATAATATTAAATATTTTGTTCACTTAAAAAGATCTCGATTTACTAATCCCATTGCCTTGACTTGAATGTTAATAATCATAAATTAAAATTTAAAGAACATTACAAAAATGATCAAATCAAATGTTTCGAATGAAAAAAAAATGTATTTACAAAATACACAGCAATATACAAATGTAGCAAAGCCGTCCTAGAACGGGCGCCGAATCGCACACCTAGATTTCAACAAGCAACTAAAAAAGACAAGACAACTCAAAAAACATTTTTTTAAAGTTATTTCGGATACACTGTCATATACGCTACTAACTTAGCCCCAGTTCTCGAATAGGATCATTTTAGGATACATTTATGACCTAACATGTTATTTAGATTCATAACAAAAAGTTGAGAAAAATGTTATTTTCTTTGTCTACTGAAAAATAACTTTTTGAGTTGTCTTAGTTTTGATATAAGTGTGCGATATGACGCAGTTGGCGTGGTAGAGAATATCAACTATGCACTTATTCCCATTTTTCTTGCGCCTGACAATTTTTAAAAATCTAAACATATTTTTATTTTAAAGTTACAATTTCAAAAACAAACTTATGTGGTATTATTTAAACTGAAGTAATAGATGTATCAATATAAAAATCAACAGAAAATAAGTTCTAAATTTATCGTAAACGTAATCGGTTAATGTAGCGAAATTGTAACGTGTTTCCCAGGATAAGAAAAGGTCCGCGTTCGAAACCCGGTAGTAACCAAATATTTAATCGATAAATAGATTATTTCTGTATGCCTTTCTAATTGATTAAATTAATTTACAATGCTATTAATATTTTATTTATGCAGTCTGTTTTTCCTAACTGGATCATCGTCCATATTAATGAAACATCGTAAACTAAATACTTTTTATTGAAATTGTAAATTATAATTGATTTTATTTAATTAATTATTATTTTACTTAAAATGGAATTATTTAGGTACCTAAATAAAATTGATCACCTTATTAATGGCATTGTAATTTTCTAATTTTTTTTCAAATATCTGACAGTATAATTTATGTTTATTCTTTTGATAAAATATATATTAAGGTTATTTATGAATATCATACATGTACATTTTCAAAGTTCACATATTCATTTTCAAAGGAAATTGAAACGTTTCTTTAATGAAATGTATGAAATTTCCATTTAATTTTCATTAGTAACAAACAGAAAGAAATTAGAATTTTATAAGATTCTAACTGGAAAATATCTGTTTTTTTTCGGCTATATCTTGAGTTTTTATATTTCTTTATCTTATGATATTGTAGAAATTAAGGTGGCCAGTCGGAAATTGGCAAGAGGGTGATTAGAAGTATCTAAATCAGATAAGTAGTAAACTACTCGTTAATGGACGTTACAAGGTAAAGTTGGTTCTGGTACATAATTAGGATTTTATATCTTTGGGTTACGCACATAGGTAGATATAATATGGCTGACGAGGAAACTTCCAAACAAGGCGAAAGTGAAACAAATATAATTACAGAATCACAATTGCAAAGTCTCATTCGAATAGTGACCGCCTTGGAGTACGTGATTACGCCAGCTGCTACTGTATTCACAAACTTTGGTAATATATTATCATCATTATCAGCCCACTGCAGGATGAAAGCCTCCCCGAGATGTATCAATAAATATGTGTCCATGGTGCCTTGCTGCTAGGCCATTTCGGAATGGTGTCAAATCTCGTCAACCCTGCATGACTTTGATCCACCTAGTGGTCTCATTTTGCCGCGGAAACAACTGGAGTACTTGGTTATTAACTCTCTTTTGGTTGTGTGTCCAGTGTGTCTTTGTGCTTTCAGTCTCTTCTAGTGTAACACAGAATGTCATTTTTGCTTACTCAGTATGGCATTGTTATCTTTTCTGATGCTCTTTTTTTCAATCTTCATATGATTTTAATTGACTGATAATGATTGTAGAGATTTACGTGAAGATTATATATTAAGATTTCAAGATATGCTCCGCAGACTCGGTAGACTGTTGTATGTTAGATTTATTCCAGAGAACTGCTCCTAAAATATTCAACGTGTCTGTATAGGTAGATCCACGGTTTATATGCTATTCACTCTTGTAGCGGACGTGACATAAATATACAATACCTAAGAATACGCGTTCTTAGGTACGGTATAATGTGGGAGTTCGGTCTCGAGTACATGCACGTGTTCTTTTAGCCGTTTGAAAGTAGATGAACTAGGTACTTGAATTCTCGATAATATTAGTTACTAGCACCATATTTCTATACCATCTTCGTAATCCAGTCGGCTAGATACCCGCCAATGTGTTGCGGGTCTGTCTTGAGATTATACGCTTTTATACGGTTTGATCCTCCCTTCGGCCTCGATGCTGTTGATTTGTATATACGGGCTTTGTACATGTGTGTTATGGGACTTATCTTTTCTCGCTACATATCACATCCATTATAGTCTCATCCCTTGCAGAACTAGTATCATGCACTGATTAAAAATCTTTTGTTCAAGGTCAATGTAATTTTGGTAAATCGAAGGAACTCCACGCCAGTTGATTTTTCTTGTAATTTATTTAGTTCATGGTATGTTCTTAAAATGAGACATATTGTTTAAGATAAATATTCCAATTACTGAACTTGATCCATGTATATCTAAATCGACTTGATATTTGTTTGTTAATGAAAGTACCTACATGTAATGAAACATCATTTAGTGAGTCGGTTGCACAGTTGTACACTAACTGGTCAATATTGACGCGTTTGCGAGAACCAGCCGTGGCGCAGTGGGTTGAGAAGCCAGGTTTAGGCCGAAAAGCGGCCACTATCTAGAAAATAGCATAAATAAAAAAGATTGCTTTCTGTCAGTTTTCAATATGATTTAAGACCACACCGACAAATGCGGCCTGGGTAACAACGTAACGAAAGAATGTTTAATTTATCTGTGAAATGTTTTGATAGAAGAGAAAAAATTCAATCAAAAAAATGCTAACTTTAATAATAATAATAATACCAAAAACGATTCGCATATTTAGTTTTCTACAAAATTTTAGAATATTTCGGTTAATATTACTAAACCGGAAAATAATCTCAGAATATTTTTACATATCAATCAAATTTCCAATATATTTAGGTAATCAATAAAAATCTATTGTATAAGTAAGTATAATTTGTGGAAATATCATCGTCATAATATTAAACATATTATTTAAAAGTGTAATATTTACAAAAAATATAAGAGCAACATTCACTAAAAACGCCAGTTTTTTTTTCTCCCCCTTAGAACATTTTGTCCAAACCTTATAAATTTCAGGATGCTGTTTCTGAATCTGTCTGCAGAATTTGAGCTACGGCTATTCAGTTAGACTTGAACTTGAACGTGAATGTGCCAGGCATGCTGGCGATATCAGAGAAGTAATCATATTGACTCAAGACTTCTAATTTTAACAATAATAATAAGAAGCTAGTGAAAAAATTTGACCGCAGAATCACGATATTGTAAAACGTTAATTTTTAAAACATTTTTTCCTAATAAAATTAGTTATTCTTAAAAATAGTATGCACTGGAAGATTTTGAACTCCAGATTTATATTCAGCACACCACACATGCTTTCAACGGGAGGATTTCGGTGTAGACCAGTGTTATAAGTAATTTTATACAATACAAATACAGGTGGACCCAAACTCACTTTACCATTTGGAGATATGAATGTGATGTAATAGAGCTAAACTAGCAGGTAAGCAATCGCCGCCGGTTGCTTACTATTAGGCCCTGCGGGCGGCTTTTTATGTTTCTGGAATTGAACAAATGGTGTTTTTACGTATTAACTTTGAAATATATGTATCCACTTAAAAACATACAAACAAAATATTCATATGGTCATAATTTCACAGTTCTATCGTAGATAATAATCTGACCATAGAGTACGATGTCATATGACCATGAGTCATAGATTAGATGACAGATACTAAATATATTTACCAGTCGTAATACTATTTCGCGGATTTACGTACTGTTATTGAATATATAAAAGAGAAAATATTTAACTAATCTTAACCTTACATTAAAAACAAGTTTCACAAACCTGGCTGTTTAATCAAGCACTATATAGCCATAATGAAACAACATCCAAGACTTGCAAGCCGTCCAGAAAGTCATAGAAATATGTGAAAATAGATACGTAATATTATAATGGATTATGAGATATGTGCGAGTACGAGTGTATATGTTACGAATCAAAAGGTTGAGAGTGCGAGTACCCGGTGCCCCCAATAAATTAAACCCAGCGATCTTATGCATAATATCACGGAGTGTGTGTGTGGCTGTGTGCATATATGTAGTCAGCGCAGGTGCAATAATGATGAGAGCTTTGTTTTACAACCAGGGTGGTTTAAGGGGCCGTTGGCGGTGTTTGCAGATTATAGAAGCGACAGACCTTCATATCCATTTAAATATTAATAATTTATTGTTATTTTTTCTTTGTCTTTATCTTAATAATTAATTAATTATAAAACGATAAAGTGACTTTTGATCCATCTGTAGTAGCCAGATGACAGTTAGAGAAACAAATATTTATTTATTATGGTGAATGATGAAAATGTGATACGTCAAATCTAGGTAACGCTTTTATGAACCTTAACCTTATAACATCTGGTACATAATTATTTTGTAGAATAAGTGCCTGTACATAAATTCTGCTGTTCCAATTCAATTAAAGAACACGTTATTATATTTTGCAAAATATTACTAACACCGGTAATAAATAATATATACATAAATTTAACACATAAATTTCGAATCGAATTGAATTTATTTCACCCCATGTTATAAACTAAAATCCAAGAACATTTTCAAAGTTTAAAATTAATAGGTAAATAAATCACGCTTCTTCGCGTAACATCCATTCTACTTTCTGTCCGTTCAGTATATTTGCCTGTGTTTCGTAAAATACACAAAAGATGGCACCGCGTTCTTGAGAGAAAGTTATAAAGAGAAGTATGTCTCGAACTATTTGAATTATGAACTTCTTAGTATTTCTATTTGCGGATAACGGACACGTCTCCGGCGTCCACGTCCGTTCCGTACTAAGATATCCACGGAAAGAATATTAAACTCTGGTATTGTCAACAAAATTTATATTTTTCTCAATAGTGCTTACCTACCTAAATCTCTTATTCTTTATTTATTGTATTTTCAGAGATGCTTGCCGTCTTAGAATAATAATGTTGAATAAATTTTGAACTACAATATGATCTTTAAAGTACGAGTGATGTATATAAAAAATATAATTTGAGTAATTAATGTATGTGTTGAATATTATTGTTTGTTTAGTGTTTAAGATGAAGTGTTGGGGACGAGGTATGAAATTATTATTATTAATTAAAATTTTTTTTTTTTAAAGAAACACCTCATTTTGGATGCTACACACCTTAAACTACTTTTTGAACATAGTCTCCACCATTATTAAGGCACTTATCATATCGGAGCACCAATTATTGTATACCCTCGTCATAGAACGATGCCACCAAACCGTGTCTATACTCCGTTTTTGAGTTCATCGACGTCATCAAAGAGCTTGCCACCAATGAATATGTCTTCATATGAGTGAAAAAATGAAAATCACTTGGCGCCAAATCAGGACAAAACAGAAAACACTCGGTGATGAATGTGTCAGGTGGTTTCATGTTTCGTGTATTCAAGAAACGAATCACAGACCATATCTTACAGTCGGCGGGCTGGGGTAAACGTACATGTGGGAGAGTGGAACAGACGCCTGACCATATTCTGTGGAATTGTGAGATACTGAGAGATGCACGTAAACTTATGATTGGTGGATTGACTGGACTTAGACACCACCCGCCCAGGAATGCAGATCTAATTAGTAATGGGACGAATCTTGTTTTATATAAGGAATTTATTCGGGTATGGGTGACTCGTTGGAGCTCCTTAGGTGGGTGGTTATGCAGGCCTGCGTGGTATCTCTCATTCTCCATACCTCGTGTTTTGCAACTCTAGCCTGTCCGTGTAAGTGTGACTCAATCAATTTTGTGTCTTGTCCACTGTCCCTCTTTTAGAAGTGTTTTTGATGAATAGATCCCCGAGTGTCTGCCTTGAACTACTGCACTTTAATTATCCATTAATTTTCCATCTTTGTGTAAAACTATGCTCTATGGATTTATGTTTAATGATTTTTTATGGATAAAGACAGCGCATTTTAATTGCTAATAACCACATTCAATTTCTTCTCTCAGGTGCTGGTTTTTTCAATCTTCTCGATATTTTAATATATGGATAATGATTTGTTAATAGAAGCTTGAAGGTTACGCAATAATAAAAACACCATCAATAACAACACAAGTTGTTTCACGTTGGGTTTATACAAGATAACTGGTTATATATTTACCGACGTCTTACATATGCAGAATTTACGCGTACGTGCAATTCACTAGTATATGACGGATGTTACATATTTAAGCTCTTATATTTACGTACGAAATAACGTGGGAATTAGTCGCACTTACAGCTGGCAGGTGTTCTTTTTTGCCGTTAAATACGTCAAACAGGAAATGTCGTACATGGGGCTATATGTATTTGTTTGTAGGTAGATGGATTCCCGATTAACCACGTTGGTAACAGTGAACCAACATAATTTTAGTCGCTTGCTTGATGTTACTATCTTTAGTAATTATATTATACTGCTTTTTAGGAAGTTTGTTGTGATGCATGAGCATTATACACAATCAGTATTTTCATTTTAATGATACAACAGATAATTTTTGACTACATAAATGGTTAAACGAGTCGGATACAAAAATTTACGACGAGAAATTTATAATATTTAAAGTTTGCTGGAGAAATTGAATTAAAGAAAACAGTGAGAAAATATTGTGAATATTATTATCACATAAATATAATATTATAATGCAAAGTGTGTACGTGTAGATTGAATTATCCAATTACAAATTCTATCGGCCAAAGTGATTTCCCTCGAGGACATACGTCTCACATTCAATTTCGGCGTCTGTGGCCTGTACGGATCTAACCTCAAACCTGATAAACTACAATTGACTGGAGGTTAATAAAGGTCTCTTCTCACTAACGTAACCCTCGGTTGAATGGATATTTCATAAGAAAAAATACAAACTTTACAATCGTCTGAAATTCATCTGAAAAAATAGTGAAGGCGCCTTTATCAAATGATCGTTAATTTTTAAGTTTAGATAAAAAAAGTAGAAAATACTAATTTATTTAATGTTTTTTTTTGTGTGCGTTAAACATAATTTGCTGTTGCGATATTGTCATGAAAAGAGTTTTTTTTAAAAATTTAAACTAGTTACCGTTTTTCGCACGAAGAGCAAAAATTAAAATAAAAACAGTAGGTACTATAATATAATATTTAATATATATATATATTTGATGGAATATGTTTATCAATTTACATAACATATAATAAAAAACCTAACACAATATTATGAGTACCAAACCATTTGGGCAACAAAAATTGCGGTACATTTTGCACCAAGTTGAAGTGTTATTGGGTTAGAAATAGTCATATAGAGCTCTTCTACTATATTGCCTGTACTATCTTACCAATACATTCGTAAAACGGCATTCATCCTTGGAAAAATCCTTCTATATTATGTGTACATAGTTAAAATGACAAATTCCCTAGGAAGCCGTCTTTGGAGTCGTCAAACAACTTCCTCCCTTCGGTTATCAGAAAGTTTTGATACAATTTTATGAAATTGGATAAATAATGGAATCCTAAAAAAAAACATTTAAAAAAAAGGTCTATTTGATTTCAAAACATAGATTCCGATTCTGGCTGTGACTACTGCATCGTCAAAAAATAAATAAAAGACAATATATTTTTGATTGCAATACGTAGTATATACAGGTGTAACAGATCTAGTCCACAATATTGTATAGGTATAAATTATAAGTCGAAAATGTTCATGAAATATGTGCCTAATCTAAATCATATCAGAGATATAAGAATTTAAAAAAAACTTAATTATGTAATTATTTCGATTAATTGAGATATCTTATTAATTCTAAATTATGTATTGAATACAAAAAAATAAAGGTGGTAGAATTTCGAGCGGCAAGACTATTTTTTGTTAGATGATTTAGGGGCTGAAGCAAATATATTGTATTATATTGGATAAATTTCGCAAATATTTATTTCGAAGGACGTAGTCTGAAAGCTTAATTAATTTGTAAAAAAATCAAACAATAATATTTTCCGTAATAGTGAAAAATTTGCACTTATTTTTTGAACAATTTCGACTCGTAATTGAGTCAGGTATCCACCTATAAAATATTGTGGACTAGGTCTGTTGCACTCTGCATAATGAGAGAAAAATTCTACTTAAATCTGACAAAAAAAAAAATTGTATGGTTACGATGAGAATCGAAATATTCAGACTATCTAATAACTCGTTGATGTCAGGTAAATAATATCAGAATATCAATATTATATAGAGCTTAAACAGGTTGGACAGACCTTACAAGTTTATATCGCTATTCAGTAATAATAGCCAAATTAGTTAAAGTTAATTTTGTACGTATACAAAAACTGTATACATGAAAAATTAACTTGTACATCCTTTATATTATATATAATAAACTTACGTCCCTCAACAAGTCCGTATAACAGCGAGATTAAACAATAAGTCTATTATACACAGTGTTTCCGTAAATGCCCTCGACAGCTGTGGTTCCCGGGTTTCATATTGATAATATGGTCAGATATGAAATATGAGTATGACCACTACCTTTGATTAGGCACGCTAATGTTCTGGCATAGAAGCTGGTTCGATATTATTTTTCTTCTTCTGGGTAGATTTACGACTAACCGAAATGCGCACTCCGTCGCTCCGCTTATTAAAACCTCTTTACTGGACGAAGTACTGGATGCAGTTGTATCTTGTCATTTTTCGCGCTCTTCAACCTCCGAAAAAGGCGGCAATATTCATACACGTAAATGACCAATACAACAACAATAAATCTCAGGTGTGCCAGTCGAGGGAACAAAGGCGCGTAAATACACAGAATAAATGCGGTATTTTCTCGTTTGCGTATTTTCTTGGGTGCTGGTTTTTTCAATCTTCTGAATATTTAGGCTAATGATTTGTCGGCAGATGCGTGTAGGTTATGTTTTAATAAAAACTCCGTCAATAAAAATACAAATTGTTTCTGGTTAAGTTTATTCAAGAGAACTGGTTATAAAATATTTATCGGCGTCTTATACAGACATAATTCCTGCCTACGAGCAATTTTTAGTGTATGGCGGACGGGATATATATTAAGCCATAAAGGACGAGTATTTTTACATACAAAATAACCTGGGAATTAGTCGCATGTATGGCTGGCAGGTGTCCTTTTATTCCGTTAAATGTGGCTCACAGGAAACGTCCTACATGTTCCTGTATGTATTTGTTAGTTTGTAGGTAGATGCACGTAAATACATGGATTCTCTGTTATCCACGTTCGTAACAAAAATGTTTTTTTTAATAATATTCTTATACAATTTATAAGATCTCCAACTTAAGATTCGCAGATGATACAAATCTAATAGTCACAAATGAGGATGACATTTCATCTAATATCTGATGGAGTAGGCAACGGCTGGACTACTCTGTAGAGTAGAAGTAGAGAGCAGTAAACCAGGACTAGAAATAAATAAAAACGAAACTAGTTATCGTTGATAGATTTGAAACTCTTACAAAGAACAATTCCTTAAAGGAGTACGAAAATATTAACGAAATTATATTCCTAGGTGCTCTCATTTCAATACATGGAGGATTTGAAGCAGAAATTCGAAGACGAATTGGAGAGAGAAAATCAGCGATGTTCAATCTGACTAAGGTATGGAGAAATCGATTCATCCTCGTCTGGTGAAATCTCTGGTATTCTCCATAGTACTGTATGGAATGGAAAGAAGAAAATAAAAATGTCGGATGCCTTCAAAATGTGGTGCCGGAGGCGGATGGATCTCAGAACGCCCAAATTAAGGATTGTAGAAACACTTGTGGGAGAAGAATTCTAACATACTTTGGAAATATTGCCAGAAGAAATGATAAGAGTTTCGAGAAACTTGCAATCACAGGGACATAGCATCAAAGTACTCTGCAAGATAGATAGGTTAAATTAAGAAGTTAACAAGGCTCTTTTTAAACGCAGCGATCAATAAGTGATCATAAATAGATTTTTTTATTGTATTATATTTTACTTTTAAAACTAAAAATTTAACGCGTAGAAATTTTAATATAAGAGCAAAGGAGCATTTGAGATGTTTGAACAATAGTGGATTTTTAGAATTTTTCTAATCATTTGATAGAAAATGGTCATAGTTTTGATAAAAAATTGGGATTGTCAATTTTGCATGTAAACGGTGATGGTCACAAATTAAATAATTTGAAATCGTTAGAGATAAATAAATCATGTAGAACTAATCAAAAGATTATAAACAACCAACTACATTTAACTACGATTCCCATTCTATAAATTTTTCCTAAAAATTATTCGAGTAAATTTGTATTAAGTAACAATTTGAGTTAGGTACTAAATTTATTTTTTAAATAATGGTTGTTTTTTTAAAAATAGATCCTGGTAAAGAAACAATAATATATGTTTTTAGTTAGTAATGATATCCTGAAGAAGAAATTGCTATTTTTCGAAACCGGTAGATGTATTTAAACTCAGTAAGTGGTTAATGAAACAAAGTTAACAAATAAAAATAATATTATATTTTAATTGATTTTGAGAATAAATGAATGTTATTAAAAAGTATGATGAAGAGCAATAATAATTAGAAGTTAATCGACTTGGTCTGGAATTATTCTTTCAAAACACGACAATAACTGACTTCGCCATATTTCAATCACATAATACAACCTTTAGATGGAGGGTTGGCTAATAGGACATGGCTGAAAAGGAGTTATTCGAGACTTACAATAAATATGGCAAATACAAAAAGTTTGTAAAATGTGTGTGATTCGTGCAGATTACTAGCAATTTCAAGAGCATAGAAATGATTTAATTTAAATGATTGGATGATTTGAATTGATATAAATGGTTTCTTCAAAAAATAAACAATAACTCAAATGTTAAAATTTTTTTAGCTTCGCATTAGATAATTTAATTATTTAGAATAAATTAAACGATTTTATATTCTATATTTTATATGGTGTGGAATCATGGACTCTGAAAGCAAGGGAGAGAAGACACATTGATACTGAGTTCGAGGATACCCAATCATTTCTTAATCTCGTGTATTGTTGTCGCAAACCTGTCAAGCATATCACCTCTACGTAGTAAATTTATTTTATTGTATTTCATGGCTTATAAATTAAACTTCACGTTGTTGTTAATTCGTAGAATCTTTGACATTGCGGTCATTAAGTCAGCTGTATTTTATTGTGAGAAAAGAAATTCATTGTTGCGGGAATAGTTATGTTGAGTTTTATGAGATGAAATCCCGTGGAATCATGTAGATCCATGATAATTTGTTATACGGAACATCTTTCAGTTAAAGGAATAGTAATTTCAAAGAGGTTATTTTTATGGGAACCTATATTAGGTTAGCCACTATATTAGGTTAGGTTTATTGATGAAATATCCAATCTTTTGTTTTTCCAATACATGCTAATTTTATTTGAAAGGTCATCGATGTAATTTGTTGATCAATTTAACCGAAAATTTGTAATTAACTATTAATTGTCAAATAGATTCTCTGTTTATACTGAAAACATCTTTTTATTTATCACTCTATCAGACTATTAACAATAAATTTTCCCAGTTTAGGACGAAGGCAGAATGTGACAAATCAAAGTTGGTATGCGTTTATGAGGTGAAGAACTCGCTATTCTCAAGTTTTCCTCTGGTTAGTCAGTGTGGAGGATAGAACGCCTGTCTTTACCCTCACAATATAATATTAATGTTTGATGACTTATGCTAATTTTTCAAAATTAATAGTTGTACAGAGCTAACCTCTGAGTTTATCTCCAGATCAAAATACCAACACGTGTACATGGTATTGAGATGAATCTTAACTAAATACGAGTATATCTGAAATTATTTCAGCATATCTCCTTCCGTGGATACGAACCTTAAGAACTAGATGTAGTTTCATAATGTTTTGATGAGTACAGAAAAGTTTTCGCAGATTCTAAATCTTAGATATCATTATTTGGCATGGCAGTTATTTTGTGGTACAACATGATTATTTTTTTAACAAGCGAACTTTGTGTGGTATGCGGCCCCTAGAGCACGCGGCATTCATCTCTGTTACCGCGCGCTCGGTCTGCAGTCCACTCTCGCGGAGGCTCCTCGGGCGAGGCATTTGCGGAGAGTGGTATAAAGTACACTTTCGCCTCGTCCAAGCTCCGACCGGAACGGTGCTTAGACGAGGCGAGACGTGCGGGAGAAATCGAGGGCTGGTTGTACACTCGCGGCGAGGGCAGATGGTACGAGACGACTCGAGTCGACACGAGAATAGGCGATGCAAGCCGAGAGGTTTAGTACATTTTCGTACTCGGCTCCTCTCGGCATGGTTCAGCGAGAGTGGACTACTGGCATTATATTCGTCCCCGGCGCGATCAGTTCTTTTTCCGCAATAAATCGTGTGTACTATATATACGCGTTAATATCTATAAAATCCTACCCAATCCTGACAATCATACTTGCACATAAATTGAGTTATACTATAGTTTCGAGAGGTGCATCAGGTGTAAATAATAAGTAATCTAGATATTACAAATGTACACTGGATGACGAGAAAGACCGCAGAAAAAAAAAATTAAAACTAAATCTTACAGACTATATTTTGAAAAAAAATAGATCTTGCGTTTGTTTTCTTTGAAGGAGGTTTGCAAGTTAGAAAAAAGTCAGTCCAGCTTCGTAGTTTGTAAGATCTTCGGATAACCGGCAGCGGTATGATAAGATTCGTTAAAACTTTCTGTAGACGCGCTTTTATTCTTTTACTGTAGATTTAATAGTTGGGTGAGCTGATTATGTCACAGTACTGAGAACTAGAGATTTTAAAAATGTTATCACAGCTTGAGGATAATAATTAAATGGCTTTGTAGTATGCAGCCCACCATTCT
Source organism: Eubasilissa splendida (assembly GCA_031772225.1). Taxonomy (NCBI): domain Eukaryota; kingdom Metazoa; phylum Arthropoda; class Insecta; order Trichoptera; family Phryganeidae; genus Eubasilissa; species Eubasilissa splendida. The sequence goes on along the minus strand of CM062845.1, from coordinate 13,684,351 downwards.
AGATGATTTTTTAATGATATATGCGTATGGCGTTAATAAAGTATGAGGTTAGCGATTATGAATGAATGTATATTTATGTGAGTGTGAGTTTGGTACATGTTATTGGAAGTCCCAATATCAGTATCGTGTATAAATGTAAGTATATTGTACCTCGTATTTGTGTCGAAATATATGAGGATGTATATGGATATGAATATGTGAAAGACAGCAAGTTACAATAATATAAACGGTTGCGCGATCTGAGATTGAAGGCGGCATCTAGAGATGTTGCTCGAATAACCTCGATTAGAAGAGTGGTCGTGATTTGGCCCATCCGAGGGCAGCTATCTCGTTTGTAGAAAATAATCACTTAATAATAAAAATAACTGTCGCAAAACTGCTCGTAATGTCAATATTCGTATCAAAAAAGTATGTTTCCTTTAAAATCCATTAAATATCCATCAACACTGTATTTTACCTTCCCTTAATGTTCCATCTATCTGTATATGTATTCTGTCTCTCTCTTTCGCATGTAATTTTATATTCTATCTCCCTCTATATGTATATATAAGTGCACTATTTTTGTATTTATGGTTAATTTTAAATACGTCCTGACGAAGCTTGAGATAAGCGAAACCGGTTGATGTATAATAAATTTCGTGGTTTCATACAAAGTGATTGTATGTATTTAATTTAATCTATCGCGTTTGTATTTATACATGCCGTACCCTACGTTTTTATGGATAATGGAAGTTGGGTTTGAAGTACCGCCTTGCTGGGTGCATTCAATTTCACTATACGTTGTCTAAATGACAAGAGTGGATCCACATGCACTTAAAATCTTAGATTTGCATCGAAGTTGATCAAATGTTCGGCCACTTTTAGTTCATTATATTTCTCTTTTAAGGTCGACCAACAATTTATTTGTAAAAAACAAACATTATCAAAATTGTGCACCAATCCTTTAGTAACTGATAGATAATTTCATTATATCTGGCATTATTGGTGGATATGTATTACAGCATACATGAAGTACATATAATTACTGGCGATGGTAGTTGCGAGCTAGAAATTGAACGACGCGTAGGTATGGCGAAAAGTTTTATATTCAGACTTGACAAAATATGGAAAGACCGCGGTATTTCCAAGACAACGAAGCTCAAGTTTGTACAGTGTATATTTTTATGTGGAGTGGAATCATAGACCCTGAAACGGACCATGGATAGTGAGATGCACGAATGTCTCCATTCTGCAGGTACTGAACATCAGGGGCAGACTCTTAACCATTTTCCTGAGATGAATCCTTCAATTTTTTGTGCATCTTGTGAGAAGGGAAGATAGCTTGTTGTGGTGGGCCACGTCGAAGGAAAAATAGGAGGATGATCTCCACTCGTTGGATCGGCCAAATGGAAAAAGCACTTCTCTGGTTATAGCCCTAAGATCTACAGGATGCCAAGAAAAGTGCAGCAGGGAGTTCATGGAAATCATGATACACAATCACGAGGAATCAACGTGGATAATGCTGGAATAGAAAATTTATTCGGTTCAATATTTATTTTCATTTATTCATAATACAGTGTGTCCCAAAAGTTTTTTAATTTTGGTTCTTTCGCTGCACCAACGGAACGAGTGAGAGAAGAGCGGGGGGTATGCCGATCGCTAGACGCGTCCTTAGGAATTCTGTTGCTATGGAGCGTGCCCTTACCAGTTGTTCGTGAAATTTTCCCTGGAAAATTGATATCCCGACGAGGCCTCCACGTAGCCCCCACTTGACACCAATGGACTTTTCCTATGGGACTACCTTAAATCAATGGTACATAGTAACAATTTTCCTTCTCTGAACCAATAAAAAGAAAATATCCGAGAAAAAATGGCAGCGATCACGGAAAATACGTGCCGAGTAGTTCCCAATAATTTTTCCTCCCATTTAGAAGAGTGCCAGTGAAATAACAGATCACATTTAGAAAACATAAGTTTTAAGAAATAAATTCCTAGGGTCTGTAGTTAAATGTAAAATAAACATATTTTTATTAAGCCCATCTATTATTTGATTACATCAATTTTGTTATGAAAAATACTTGTGGGATATCTTGCATTTCCCACTTTAGATTTTATAATTACATTTTACCTTGCTTTGTATTTTCAATGTATTACACTGAATATAGCGTTTCGATATTCCCAGGTGACACATTGTTTTTTATGTCAGTTGTAAGACTCACCGGCGGGCCCGTTAAGTTGGTAACTTTATCCTTTATGTTTCTCTATTAAAAGATTACCAGAGCGCTCGACAAAGATGTCTAAGGTTCGAAACGAGAAAGCGAGCAAACAATGATTCGCAATTTTGTAAACATTTTCGCACAAAGGATATTGTGTAAATAATTATTTGAAAATGCTACGGTATCGAATAGCATTCTTCACTTCGAGACGCGGTAAGAATGTGTGACAGAGAAAATAGTTATAAATAATAAAATAAAACAGTTTGTTAAAACCATTATTTATTGATAAATCAACGTTTCGATATCTATGGTATCTTCTTCAGGAAATAATGTACACTGAAATTAAAAATACTAGCATAGATAAAAAATAAACTATAAAAGTTTAGGTGGTGGGCAACTATGTTGGAACTACTATGAAAACAAATTTAAAGGGTATATATTGTGTATATTATGTTGATATTAGAATTAAGGAGCACTTGAGATGCCTAAATAGCAACAACTATTCTAAGAAACAAACCATTCTTTTGACATTAATAAGGGTTTAGAAATTATAAATACAAATACTAGGGGTTTACAGTTAGATAAATTTATAATTTTAGAAATTAGTAATAGTGTTAATAGTAAATTAAATATTATAAATAACCAAATCCTTTTTGCAAATAGTTACCTTTTATATTTGTTTTTATAATAGTTTTTACTTAGTTACCTACTATTACTACTATTTATAGTTTTGTTTTTATCTATGCTTGTATTTTTAATTTTAGTATACATTGTTTTCTGAAGAAAATACCATAGGTATCAAAACATGGTGATTTATCAATAAATATTGGTTTAAACAAAATGTTTTATCTTATTATTTATATAATTTAGCTAATTTTAAAGAAGTTATAAATACACTAGTGAAAATATTTAAATATATTAACCTAGTTCCGAGACATTGAATAGAGAAGCAAAATAAACAAATAAAAACATCTATTTGAAGACAAATGCTAACTAAAACCAAAAAAATGGCTAATTCTGAATTAGTGATGTAGGGAACTCACAATAATACTCACGCCTCTGAATAAACTATCGCGGTAACGATGTTGCTCAAAAGTAAATTGTTGAGATAAGTAGAATTTTTGGATGTTTATTATCGGTTTAGACGAATTTAAAAAAAAACGGAATATAATAAAAGTTTCTTAAAATTCGTCGTGTACTATGAATTTTTCTTTTCAATACAACGAAAATTATTAATACAGTTGGCGTTATTATTACATTATTACAGAAATATATCAAAAGTATTCTTGCGTATCTTTCATTAATACAACTAGCACCACATTTCATGGCCAAAGACCGATTGGCGACTGTCAAATCGTCTCAATGCACTGCAGAAGCGGAATTTAGTGAAAAATTTTCCATAAAGTATATAATATATTATTATTACTGATTTTTTTGCGAAACGGGTTGTTTGATCGTTAGTAAAAAAATATTTACTTTTCGAAGTATATTCCGTAGAAAGCTCATTTTACTCTACAATATCCGAAAGTAAAAACGAGAATAGACAGTTAGATATGGCGGACTTTTCACGGCTGTTCCAAATCTCATCTGACACATTACTGACAATTAATCATTCAATAATCCCGCTATTTTAGTGATGAGAGTTCGCCCGATTTGTTTAATATACATTATTACACATATACGGAAAATTTTCATCACCAAAATGATAAATATCGAAAAAATCCATAGATAATTTTATGTATCAACAACCCGAAAATGATTTTAAACATAGTAAAAAATCACTACTGATCACACAACCGGCCCTTACTTTCTTATTTACCAATATGCCGCCTCTCCGCAGGGATAGGCAAAAGACATAATGCCACACTCTTTTATCCTGGCACACAACTTTTGCCATTACACAGTTTCTCATGTACGCTTTCCGTTTTCCGTTTTCCAATACTTGGTATATCTGATCATGCCAGATCTTTCGCGGACGTTTTCTGTTCCCGTTATCTTCAACACTAGTCTCATATATTTTCATTACCATCCTCTCTTCTCTCATCCGTTCCACATGACCAAACTATCTGAGCGATCTTTTATTAAATCTATAGACTGCGTTACAAAGAAATTCGCATTCAGTCCTAATTTGTTCAATCTTTATCATACGTAGATTTTATAACTAAAACTGTGGTTATTTTAAAAAAATATCAATTCACCACAATTGATCGTATAGATACAATTGTAAATAATAACAATCACTTCAGTTAATTCGATATTTTTCTACCCTTAACGCGATTGTAAAACTCGAGTCGAAACATCCATAAACGCATTACCATATGCAATCCTCCGGCAACTATGGTAGTAACTCAAGAGTTACGTCCTTATTATATGGAAAAAATACATATAACCGTAATTTATATTTGATGCATTGCCGTTTTCGCAGGAGGTGGAGAAATATAATCATAACTAGTGATGAGCTCAAAATCACGAACCGTGAGTCAATCACTCATATCTCTGAGTCACATTCACTGTCAGTGATCTAATATCTGGGAATATATTCGTGATACAATTTTTTTTGTCAAAAATTCTGTTGATTTTCTGACGCCGTTGTTTAAATCGATTATCACTTGAATCAGCGCCATCTACCAGATTTTTTGTAATTTGTTCAGCACCATCTAGTAGATTCTACCAAATCGTTTTACGCATGTTTGCTGAGAATTTGACCTAAAAAATAAATTCACATTTTTAAAGCATTTTAATTCTCTTTGTGTTGATATTAAATAATATTAATATTAATTATTTATGCTAGAATATGTTTTTTACGCAAATAAAGTTTTAATAATATAAATAAACTAATGTTAGTAATGAAACTGTGATCACAGTCCCAGTTTTCAATCACTGATGTTATCGAATACCAATCACAATCACACCAGTGAGTCGAGAGTAGCATTTTTTCTCATCGCTAATCTTAACCCAAAAATGGAATAAACTCACAGACGAGTAAATTAATAGATATGTTTGGAATATTAGTTGCGGGACGAGGGGCATTCTACACATATTATTTGTGGAAACATAAATTCGATAGTTTACGACACATTTATGCAACGGTAAAAGTATTTACCCTTCGAAAATTAAATCTTTGTGTAAACAAGACATATTTTTTTACATTAATGTATATTATATTGTCAGCGTTTAAATTTGTGTTCCAATCGAGTCATATATTTGAAAAAAAGTCGCAGAGCTATTTGATTGAGTAAGTAGTACCAAAGTGATCACGTGGGTGACACCAAAATGCAAATATTGAAACAAGGAATTTGCGTTAGTTTATGACTATATATTTATTTGGTAGTAAAAAACTCAAACATATTTTTATTTTTTATCTTTGTTTTATTAACCACTAAAATGAGTTTAAATACATCTACCGGTTTCGAAAAATAGCATTTTCTTCTTCAGGATGTCATAACTAACTAAAACATATATTGTTTCTTTGACAGAATCTATTTAAAAAAAAACTATTTTAAAAAAATTTTTTTTTTTTTTTAGTACCTAACTCAAATCATTACTTAATACAAATTTACTCGAATAATTATTAGGAACTCAAACACCTAAAATATTTAGTTACTGCCTTGCTCCTTGTTCATTATATGCAACTGACAATCATTAGGTTTTTAAAACTAAAAGACTTAGATACCTAAAAATGTGAAAAGTTGATATTGATGTGGCTATTTACTGATCGCTAAACTTACCGAAGCCATTAATTATCAAACAACGTTTCGATCCGTTTTGACTGCCCGAATACAATGTACTTTTATATGGAATATAAATCAAAGATTAAAGGCTCTTGTCAATGTATTGCTCGGTTTCGTTTCGGGGTATATTTTGTGGCGTATTAGAAGCTATAATTTGAGCTGGTCACTAAATAAATACATTATAATTAAAATTGTGCAAACGAGAATACGATGAGTAATGGCCGCAATATTTTACAAATCCCTCGCCGAGGGTTTGGGTTAAAGTGTTATCAAATATCATACTAAATTTGGACAACGTTCCGTGTTCAGCATATACAGCACTTTTAAAATAAAACATGTTTTTATACTACACTAATGGACCATTTTTAAATATTTAATCGCTTTATTTCGGTAAAGCACATGTTTTATTTTGAGAAATTTCCCTGTAGACACCGCTTTAAACTGAATATGACTGAGAAAATACAAAGGACAAATTTTTCTTGGGAAATAAAGCATAGCTGTCACAGGGATGGGAACCTGCGTCATTTCTACTGCCTAGCTGCTCTTATTTTAGTGATATCGATTTCAAATCCAGAAGGTAGCTCCATTTTTTCGAAAGAAATATTTATACATAATATTTCATTTATTTTAGTGTCATTAATAAGTTTGGTTTAATAATCAAGGAATGATATTGACACGACGTATCGACCTATGTACTATTCGCGTATAAACATTTTATAGTACAGCTTAAATATTTCTCTAAATCTGTTCATAATAGGTCATCCAATCCTCCGGAATAATGATTTATTAAAAATTTAAAGAAATCTCGGACTTTTCTGAGAATCTATTAGGGTGTGGATCTCCCGCTGGAGATTGCTAGGATAGATGATACCGAGAAGAGTGGCAGCTAGGAAAACCTACCAGAGCGTTCCGCTGGCTCTCCCTTGCACCCTTTTGCGACCTGGATAAGGTCTGAACTTTAGCCGAATTCTGCGACTTCAACACGTAAATGCGATGTTTACCCTCGCCGTGCTAACCTCTCTGGCTGCCTTCTGGAATCAATATGAAAACGAGCTTCACGTCAAATTAATATCATTCGTATAAATATTGTACAGGTATAGCTTCGGTACGATGATACAATAGCCAACCTATATCAGCAAATGACCAATTGCCAATAAAATAAATAAATCTTATTAAAAATTATACTATTACATGTTATGAAGATTTATATTTATGTACGTGCATACATACGTGTTTGAAAATTATTTGAATATTTAGGATGTATTTTGAAAAAATATTTCGTATAGCTAAATATCTATCATATAACAAATTTATTATTTCCCTTTGTTGGCCAATGACTACTTTATTTTCCCTTGAAAGATCGCGATCTGTTTATGACAGAATGGAATTGAAATTTTTGAATTATTGCTCGTATTTATTTTAAAGAAATGTAGGTCATAGCAAATATATTTGTATGCAAACTGTATCGACTCTCCCATGTCAACAATTGTTTAAAATATGTGTCCATATTATTTTTAGACAAAAATAGTATATTTTAAATTTACTTTCTGCCTATTCGATTATGTAGATCTAATTATCAATTACACATTTTTACCAATATAAATGTTATACCAATATCCTCTATGGGTATATCATCATAAAAATATTTTATGACATCGGAATTAGTTACGGCAATACTGCAAGAAGTGTTATACATACCTCCACTCACATCATCACCGTCCAGCGATGCTGAATTTATCCAGCAGCTACTGGTGCGTGAAACACAACTATCATCAGCTTTAAAGACACTCAGTACTGGTGGAATGCAACAACACGGGAGCTTCACTCTTCCTTTTGACACGTTCCAGTCTACAGTTCTAGAAACCGCCTCCGATAACAATTTGCGCAGTAACTTCATTGTACGGTTTGACTTCTACATTTGTAAAGATTGACTACAATTAACTTAATGCAAATAGACGTTTATTTTTCATAACCTGCAGCCTGCCACACTCACATATACACAAAACACTCCACGACATCAAACGGACACGAGAGTGTGAATTATATATTGGGGATTCAACTTCGCTCACATAATCATTCCATTCGCAACATAATCTTCAAAAGTCATTTTGATTCGAGTCAATATACATATATATAGACACACATTTATTCAACCATCCATAACTGCACAAGAAACGTTTCTCTTCATAGTGTCGATTTCATAACCCCCATAACATCAATATTTTTCCATTATTTAAAATACTAAACGGGTTGGCTTAGTTTCCAGTTTAGCGTTTCTGGTTGCCTTGTGTATTTCTGTTCACTCTTCAGAAAATTTGGTCACTGATCATTTATCTGGGGGATTCCGTGTGTTACTGAATCAAAACGTAAGCAAGGTCTTTTAAATCAGAAATAACATTTTATATAATATGTTTAGTATGATTTTTCTCTATTTCTAATTAGGTAATTATGAATTGTCAATAATATTTATAATATATTTAAATATCAATGGACTTGACTTGACTTACGAGTTATTTTAAACTAAATTTTGTACTGCATACATGTTATTTTGTCATTGTCATACTACAGTTACAAGTGACGCGAATAGAGGGGTGGAGCGTGGAAGCGGGGGCGATTTTTTCGATCGTTAATAGGAATATGGACAGTAGGAGTGAAGTATTAGAGAACGTGATGTTATTAATTAGAGTTTTTTCCGTTTTTTTTTTGTTGTATTTCGGCGGTTTCTTAGTTGATTATTATTCATTATTTATAAGGTATCGAGTGGAGATCGGCACCAGGCTGTATTTAGATTAATTATAAATTATACCTAATGATGAAAAGAACCTCTCGAAACTATAGTAGTGACAATATATTTCAACATGTCCATAGTGCAAAGTTTAGTTTAGTGAGAATTAAAATAGGTCACTACCAAAAAGATAATTATACTAAATAAAATAAAATAAAAAGACAATTCTAAAACAAAACTACGTGGTAACTAAAACGTTGCTTTTTGATCTCAATATTTAAATATTTATATGTGATCACTAATTTAATCATAATTTTTCATAACATCGATAAAATGATGTCAAGATATGTGGACATTTATTCACTTCGATGCATGTACATGGGTGAAACTTGTATCTCTCGTCTACGAGATTTGTCGGCAAAGGTAGGGGTATATCTATATCTATTGGTATATATTTTTTACGCGCCTTGGAGACGAGTCTCCGAAACAATTCGCCATTACGATGTAGAAAATGAAAGATACAACTGTATCACCTGTTCCATCACCATTCAATATCGAAACGGTTACACCCTCACGAGACGTTACATGTTTTTGTTAAAACAAAGAAAAATAGAATACATAGATATTTGAATAAAATAAAATACAACGACTCTTGAAAATAAATATATCTAGTTGTAGATTAATGTTACCATTCTGCGAAAAATAATTCAGGTAATGGCGTCGCCGTAATTGGTGTCCTGTCTCGGATTTTACAAACCGGAATGAATAATGTTTGTGGAGCCTGGCAATAATATTTCTTTACGAAAACTTTTTAGTCAAAATAATACGCCTGACGGAAGAACCCGCTATTTGGGCCCGCTAATTTCTACGGACCGGTTGGTACAAAAAGGTCGAAATTTCTTCAATGGAATTTTTTTTCATAGCTTTGGTCAAGAAAGCCGAGTAGCAAAACTAATTCACTAAAACCAAGATTTATTCTGTCATTTCAAAACCAAATCACGAATTCAAGCTCTAGCATTTTTTTACATTGACTTGCGGTCCGTACTTACCCGGCGTTGTCTGGGATTCAGTACTAGTTATTAAATAAGATAGAGGTTTAAGATATGGGTTATGGGGTTTGTGACCATTGTTTGGCGCAGACTTTAAATAATAATTGTTTGGGACTTACATTTACTTATTGTTGTAATACTTTAAACGAACTAATGTTCAGTAACTCCCACGTCCCTTTCCCTTCTCCGAAATTAGCTAGCGGTTGGTCGATCGGCTGTTATCAATCTTGAAGACTTCGTGAATCTATTGTGTTCAACCTTTAGCAAAATAGTGTAATAATCCCATTCAGTCCACTGCGTCCGGAGGCGATTGGGAGACTCAGGAGAGGCGGAGTTCGGTGAGTCCCTTTTTCTGTTCCTGTGTTTTTGGCACCTAAGGCGCGATTATAACAATAACTATGTACATAATTTGGCCCAGACCGGGCTTAGTTGATATGTCCGGAGGATTAGAAGGGGAGGGTGCGGTTACTATATTTTCGTCAGGGTCTTAAAGAATAACTAAGCGAAATTTAATAAAATTTTAATATTTAACACCTGTATGTCGTGGAGGGGAAGTGGTACGAAGTTAGGAGTTTATCGAGGACAGACAGACAGACATTGTATTTATGCGACGTTTATATAAAGAACAAACCGATATCTACACAATATATATGTAGAATTGGGTTACTTCAGTCGCGTATGGGATAATGGTGTTCGAGATGAAGGATGCGGTGAATGAATGTCTCCTATTGTGAATAAGTGTATAATATTGTATAAGTTTATTCGAGATGAAAGAAGTTTTCAGTTACAAAATAAATACATTTTTCAGATGTAATACAATAATGTGGTTCCAGAAATCTTCGGTGAAGTGTACCTAGGTACGCCCTTGGAGAATCTAGAGCGTAATCAGTCGGGTGAAAAAAGTGGGTCGAGATGTACAAAGGAAATGGCGAAGTCAGGTGAGGAAATACAATGGCGTATGGTAGGTAACAATGCGAGGTCGGCGAATAAGAGAGTTATCCCCTATCCACACAAATTGCTGTGCATACTAAAATGTTATATTTCATATATATTAGCAGTCTATTAGTATCAACTAACACCTAACACCTGTCACGTGCCGCACTTGTTAGATAAATTTGTCAAATTCTGTATGTAGATAATCAGTTGAACAAAATACGGTTATTACAACACTATTGGGGCTTCGAATTGGTTGAAGCGAAAATTTCTACTTGACTCTTATTAACTGTAGAATTCGCCAACTCCATTTCCGTTTGGCTGTCAATTGACTTGGTATTTGTAGAATAATAATTAAAAACTGGCATATTTAATAGGTTTGAACGCACTCGCGATAGGCACTAAATACACAATTTTTGCACGAAGTTCACAATGTAAACAGCAAGTCCCAGAATTGCCTCAACTCGCGCCTCACTTTGCGCTTCAGGTACCCATCGGGTCAACATAATTGACTGAATGACTAATTCTGAATGAAATATAATGAGTAATTAGCTTTATTCAATGGTGTATTATCTTACGTATACTATCGGCGCCGGTGCAGCACGCATCTGGGACCCTAATGTACTGCAGTCTGTACAAAGTCCTGAGCATAGACGGAAATGGTTGCAAAATAACGGAGAGTTCCAGTCGTTTGGACCACCCTTGCCATTGGACCATGCTCTCCATTATTCCAAGTATAATCCATAATTCCATTACTACCACCTACAACATAAACAATTCCACGCACAGGCCTCTGCCTTGGCCAATCCAAGAAACCATCATCCTCGTAATGAGGGACCGCCGAAGAAGAGTATCAACTACAATAATTACAACCAACATATAGTTTGGGCACATAAATCTTGCGGTACAAAAAATTAGACAATCACTGAAGCAGTGTTGAAGAAGCTTGTAGTTTTAAACTCTCGAAAGGTGTCATGAAAAATGGGACTCGGCTTTGCAAGGGAGATTGACTCATACCTTTCTCTTCTACGCAACCCTGAAAGAGAAATAATACTTTGGACTTCCGTTGCTGACTCGGCATGAGCTATTAATGGTCGCTGGACACGAACAGCTTTTTAGTTGCCGTTTTAACCAGTGGCTCGTTAATGAACCATGGTGCGTCTGTGCTCGGGTGAGGTAGACGCTTAAGCATATTTTATGGGAGTGCGCTATATCAACGTACGGGCGAGAAAATATGACTGGAGGTTTGGTAGATATTTGACGTTGTCACCTCGTAATGGTGACTTATTATAACCCAAGCATGTGTGTTGTAGTAAGAATTTACAACACCAAATATATACCACTGTACAGTAGGAATCCTGGGTATTCTGATGAAGTTACACAATAACACGGAATGATATTGAGGTAAGGTAAGGTATATATTCAAATTATCTTATCTTCTGTGTGCAGTTTTCTGTTTCTCAAAAAAACAAATTTTAAATATGGGTATGTCAGTATCTTAAAGATTCGATCGTATAATTACTTACCATCACGCCGTTTTTCCGCGGATAGAACTTTTATATCCTGACACACAATTCTTGCCTCATCCACATTCATACACTTTCTAATATAAGCTCGCCAGGACCATCTTCCAGTATCTGGTTTATCTTGTCGTGCCAACTCTTTTGCGGACGTCCTCTAAAAAAAAAAAATGTAGAGCAAATAATATGTGTTTAAATAGTTATTTTAACATTCTATCGTTTCTGCTCACCCGTATTGCAAAACTAGGTAATGGTGTGTACGAACAAATGTATACAAAATGGTTTATTTTATTCAACTCTTAAATATATCCATTTTTTTTATAAACTGGTCAATCTGCAAATTTTCACTTATTGTTGGCCTCCGGCAAATTTATTTATTATAAATTTTTTCGTATCCGAATTTCAAACCACATGAAAATTTTAACTTAAACATTTCCCTTCATTCGAATCATGGAAACATCATTATTTTCTCAAATGCTTAGCTTTTGCAAATCTGTAGATCGGTTAACTGATTATAGTGTTATTTGGACTGAATAATTTCTCGTTTTGTGTTGAGAGCTTCTGTTGAAACCGAATAGACCACTGCGGAATAATTATTATAAAGTCTAAACTAAGATAGGTACATAAATCAATGCCATATTGAGTTGAATTTAGTTTTTTTGTTAACGCTACACAAGGTATGATTAGGTAGGTAGGACTGCTGATTTAAACATGCATTGTGATAATTTATTTGCACATGTGTATTATTAAATTTAATTTTGTATTTATGTTATGATTATGTATTCTAGGCGTACACGGATTTAGAAATATAAATTATTCTATAATTATTTACTTTCCTGAGAGGTCCCCGACGCAACCATGTCCTCTCTATAGTGTCGAAAAGGATGGAAAATCAATACGTATTTTCTCATAAATTTTTGCCGTTCAAATAAGATGCGCATATCAATGTAAAGGTCTATACATCACTGAAAGTAGCCACAATACGGCACTAAAACAGCATATATAATGGCTGAAATATTCACGGATTAGATTTCTCTCGAAAATTCATCGCGAAAGCGGAAAAAGGTCTTTGGGTATTGAAAAATTGACACTATGGAGAGAAATGTTGGTTGCGCAGTTATGAATGGTCGGGCGAATGTGTGCGGGTTCACAGATGAATGCGTATCGTTGTATATCTATGTAGATACGGATCTAAAAGATGATGTGATAAATGATGATCGTAACATATAGTAGTGATGTCTTAATCCACCCCTTCCATGATCGTTTGAAAGTCGCGGTATGTATTCACAATACATTATGTATACGCGAGTATAGCTGGCTGCAGGTTATGATATAGAAACCATTTATTATCAAGGAGAACATATTCTTATTGTAAAGTTGTAATTATTTAGAACATACATCTGTGATGTTTTAAATACTAATTAAATATATTAATTATAAAGATACACATATAAAATCAATTTTATCGAAAAATATTGTTGTTACGTTACCGGAACTCGAACCTGGATCTGTTTTCCAATCCGGGAAACGAAAAAAATAATGAAGATGGCTTTCAAATAATGGAACGATAGATGTATTAATTTGAAAAAGTGCAACATATAGGTTCGAAAATTTGTCGTCAAAAATACTGGTGGTAATGCACCTTACCCGGATTGGAAAAGAGATCCAGGTTCGAATTCTGATAGCGTAACAACAATATTTTTCGATAAAATTGATTTTATATGTGTATCTTTATAATTAATACATTTAATTAGTATTTAGAAATTTTGAGTGCAAAAGAATCGTTACATATTGTATGAAATATGGTGGTAAATATTTATGCAATATGTATTGAAAGTGGTCGGCCTAAAAATACTTTAACGGTAATAAACATTGCAATATTGACGTCAATTTTTTTATGGCGTATTGGAGGCAAGGTGGTGATTATCAAACAAAAAAAAATGATGCTCAAATACGGCGCTAATAGCAACGAAAATGTTGACTATCCAGGAATTAACATATTATATTTACAACAAATTTAAGAGTGTTAATATTTTAGTTGCATTATTTTAATTATGTAATATTTTTATGTATTATATGCGTATCATGCCCGTCCTACACAGCCATATTAGTCCAATACCACTCACCAGGTGTGGTCATCACCGGCTTGTAGAAAAACATTGACAAATTCTAAGATTATTTCGACAATTAGCGCATAGATGTGAACCCCAGCGAAAGTGCAAGCTGCACCTTTGAGGGAAAATAGAGAGTACTCCATACTGTAGAGTTTTTATGCACGGAGTTCCCATTCCATGGGTCGATACTGTGAAATATCTTGGATATACATTTCACATAAAACTTCACTGGACACAACACATTATCAACATTCGCGACAGAGCCCAACTCTCCTAAAACATACTATACTCCCTCCTAAATTCCTACAGTTCATTATCTCTAAAAAACCAATTACTCTTGTACAAAGGAGTCATCTGTCCTATACTCACATACGCCAGCCGAATCTGGAATTCAAGTAACACAAACATTTTGGAAACCAAACATAACTACATCCTAAGAAGAATCACAAACTCGCCCTGGTTTGTCAGAAACACAATGATTCACAGAGACTCAAACATACCCTCACTCAAACGATACATACACGATTTATCTTCTAAATTAATTTCCATCCCAAACCATTTCATAAACTCCCTCGGCCTATATGATTCCTCATCCGATAGCTATCATCTTCTTCCCATTTCACTTATTTACCCTATTGAATAAAATTAATAAAAATATTTAAAACTTACACTAAATATAAATTAACAAAATCAAACAAAAAAAGATAATAAAAATATTTAAAAAAAATATATATATTTTATAAAAAAACTTTACCCATTTTGCTACTACTTTATACAATTTAAAATACAAAGTTAAAATAAGACAATTTCAACATGTTCCCCACAATAGGGTGATCCCAAAAAAAATCTTATACCATTGTTGTTACCTCATATGTTGGAGACAAGAGGGCTCAGCCCTTATTCCCCCTTTAACAATCGAATCAGAAAGCGCCCGTCCTAGTATGAGTTTTATATATAAGTAAAATTTTTTGAATTAACTAATTTAAATAAATGATTATTATAAATTTGTTATGAACGTTTATTTACTAGAATTGACTATAAAAAATATAACAATATTAAATATTTAATGCATTTCAGTTTAATGATAATTTTCAACGTATTTATGTTTATGCGAGAACAAATCTGTTTTGCGTTTTAATTTTTGTGTATTAAATTTTCTCTGTATCAGCATGTAGTTACTACTGTTATTGAATAAAATATTAAATTAATGTTTGTATTGTATACGCTCTGTATATGTTATATAGTGAACTATATTACTACATTATATTTATACTACGTTATATTACTAAATTAAGAATTTCCTCAAGTTAATATGACAAAATGGCTCAAGCATTCATCTTAATAAACGAAATATTACTAATTGAATATAATTCACATTGTCATAAAATGTGTCCGAAAAATTGCATCATTCGTTGTAGGCTACTTATCAGACTTGTTCAACTTAAGAGTATATTTTTTTATTAAAACTCATCATATTTATGAACTTAATTTTGAAATATAGAATTGCAAAATTTCGATAAAATACCGAGTTATTAATACTTAAAATAAACTACTTTTAAAGAGAACTCATTATTATTATTGTGATGTTGCAGTTTTTCCAGAACACAGTTCTATGGTATTTTAATACAAATTAAATTAATCAATTTAAAAGATATACAGAAAAAATAATGGAATAACAGATGCATCAATTTGAAAGAGCTGCAGCCTATAGGTACAAAAATTTGTAGTGAACTTACACAGTTGATGTGGCGTAATAGTAACGCACTTCTCTGGATAGGAAAAGGTCCTAGTTCGAATCCCGGTAGCAACCAAAATATTTTTTTGATTTTTTCTGTATTTCTTTCTAATTGATACTTTTAATTCGTATTAAATTAGTTTTCATTCAAGTCTTGTAAAATAGTCTTTTTAAAATGCTTGGATTGTTATCAATAGCTGCGGCCACTGCAGCGAAGATGTTTGATGGACAGTGCTATGTGTATTGTACCTTTCTACAATTCGCCAAAATGGTCCACCGACTGGGCGCATCCCGTAAATATTCTCTTTACTAAAATTGGAGACTTTAGTTCATAATACAGTTGCTCCACTTTTATCTCCGTCTTTAATCCTGTTTATATATAAAAAAAATATATACTGCCTTTTATTTTGAAAAAAAATAATTAAAATAACAGAAATATTCACATTTGTTTTTGTAACAACATTCGTGCCCCACCCTGTACTCATGTTGTTGTACGCGGGGTCAACTAGGCGTAATTAACATCATTATAAAAGGTTTATTACTCTGGAAATTACAAGATTCTCATGCATGATTATCGTATTATTTTTTAAAAAATTTTGTCAATTTAAATTTTTCTAATTAAACTAGACCCACAAAACATCTCACCAGACGTTTGTCTGTAGGTACATTCATATAAATTTTATTACATTTAATATGATCAAACATAATCACTAATCAGTGTCACAGTTCAACAATCTATTTCATGCTTACAAGTAAGACAAATCATTATTGATAAGCTACTTTTTTATCATCTCTTTCAAATTGGAAGAAAGCATACTGTTTCGTAAAGATCCAAGTAGTTTATTTTTCAGTGTAGGAACAACAAATTCTAATGTCCCTGATCCATACCTACTTATTAGTGATTTTGGGAATTGTTAAATTCAAATTAGCTACATCTCTTGTATTTTTTCCGTATGAAGCCACCCTATTTAGTGCTTTGTTGTTATAATTTTCTTTTATTAAAAGGAACAGTATTAGCCCGTGTACGGAAGATTATAACAATTTTAGATTATGCCTCAATTTAAACGCTGGCTAACATTTTTTTTCACTATGGCTGTTTGAAGATTTTGTATTTGTTTTATATTTGAGTTACAGGAGTGACCCCACGATCGGATACCATCACTTAATAATGACTCGACTAAAAAAAAATTATTTGTAAAACCGGCTTAATTAATTTTGTAGAATCTTCCTAACAATGACATGGGATTGGAGTAAATCTTATTAATTTGCAAATTCCATTTACTTTAAATGATCATAAATTATTAAACCAAGGTTAACAAATTACTTAACTTAACAAATTTAACCGAAGTACATTCAAAATTGCTTATAATATGATGTATGCAGTCAAAGGTATGCGCAACTATATTTGGTTTAATTATATTTTGAGCATGATGTGATCTTATATGTAAAAATTTAGTTTTTTTGGCATTGATTGTGATTCTCATATCATGTGACCATTTTAACAGTTTATGAAAATAAATTTATAAGCCATAAGAAGCTTCCTTCAAGTTATCGTGAGATATTAATAATGGTGTGTCATCTGCAAAAACAAAATGAAGATAATGACAAAAGTTTAGAGATTAAAGAGAGGTAATACAGGTAAGGTCTCAAGATTAATCTTTGTGGTAGGTACTTATAAGATTTTGAACATTTTTTTTCTACTAAGTTTTCCGTTGACTTTTTTCAAGTAATTTATAAATAGTTCTAATAAAGATCCTCTAATTCATATAGTTTCTAGAATTCTCGAATGTGATTTATAGTAAATATTATCGAAAGCCTTAGAATAGTCGATAAACATAATCAATTAAATGAATATTGTTTTAGTCTAAATTACTTAATTACTGTTAATATACTTTATAACTGTATAAGATAAGATTTCTGCCGTGGCAGAGAAATGTTGCCACTAAGGTACAAAATGACACCTGGAACACCAATAATACCACAATTAGAAGGCTAGGGGCATACATAGTTTAATTGGATGAGAGTGCTTACCGAAGTTTCTATCTTGAGTTTATTTTCTGCCAAGCTTACTCTGAATCCAATTATTTATGCAACAATACAGTATGAATACTTCTCAAGTACAGAACTATGTGATGCGATCTAGAACAGTGCTGCTACACATACCGAGGTCACGAAAGAAAGTAGTCGGTGTGGTCTTCTCATCTTCACCCGTCTACTCACTTTGAGTCTTAAGAGCGTCTGGTCACTCTGTATCGAGCTCCAGTGAACCGCGGGTAGATATCGCTACCAGTTCGCCTCATTTATTTATTATTATTTTAAATGTGAAGTTACGATTTTACAGAAGATAGTTCGTTGATATCATTATTTGATTTGGAAGTTACTTCGCGGTGTAGAATTTTGATTTAAAAATATTATTTTATTAAACTTTTTACAACACACACAATTTTTGAGTATAATTATTTTTCACGATTAGCATAGCCTCCCATCGACAGGTTTAAACATCAACTAATAATTTAATATAGTCAGATAATGGCTTTATCAGATAGAGCTGTGGGGTATAAAAGGATGGGGGTAATTGAGGTACTTATTAGGAATATTGATAACAGGGCTGAAGCAAGGGGTAGTATAATATATTATTATAATATTCTAGGTTGTTTTGAACAACTTCGAAATTGTAGAGATCCAGAAAAATTAAAATTCCAAATAAACGTTAATCAACAAAATTACTTTCCCAAACACTTCACCCCTGTTATCAATATTCCCAATTTACCAATTAAGGGTGAAATGTTATTTTAGTTTGAGTTGTTATTTACACATGTTGACGAGAGGGTCTACTCTTACCGAAACTAGTCGAATAAAATAATAATACTCAATAATTATGTGTGCAGTAGAAAATTATATAAAATAATATTTTTTAAATAGTTTACGACCTCTGGGATACGATCTCAGAACTATCTACTGCCAGGAGAAAACTTTAACTATTAAAGTTATACTAGCACTATACAATGTCGTCGATTCTATCCATATAATATTATGTAACCTTTTTAGCGAGACGTGTTTTAAAACATTTTTTTCTATTGATAGAATTTTTGTGTGTATTTATCTAACATTTAGGGTGTAACAGACCTAATCCACAATACTTTATTTGTGGATACATGACTAAATTACGAGTCAAAAATGTTCGAGGGATATGTGCCTAATCTCAACTATGTCAGAGATATAAGCATTTCAAAAAAGTCGTAATAATGCGATTATTTCGATTAATGGAAAATTTTTATTAATTTAAAATGATATATTTAATACAAAAATATGTGATTGAATTTAGAGCAGGCTAGACCAATTTTTTTTAGATGATTTAGGGCCTGAATAATATCATATAATATAAAGATATAGATTAATAATTATTGGAACAATTTCGCAAATATTCATTTCAAAGTATGTAGACTTTAAGTTTAACATGATTTTGTAAAAAATTCATGCTATACTAGTAACAGTGCAGAATTTTCTCCTTGAACATTTTCGACTCGTAATATAGTCAGGTATCCACCCATAAAATATTGTGGACTAGGTCTGTTACACATTTTATGTATAAAAAAAATTATATAAGTAGAGTTTTGACACATTTTAATAAATAAATAAATATTTTCATCATTATGTGGACGAGAGAACTTCTAGTTAAGGCACAGTTAGTTAATGCATTCATCACGCCTCGCTCCTAGTCCGCTCTCACACAACGCTTACGAGGATATTACATCCGAAGATAACGAGTTGGTTAGGTCATCCCTAAAAGCCACTGATCCGTCCTTACGATCCCGAAATGCGAGGTCATAATCAGACCGGGTGATGCTCAGCGGTGCAGAATATTCCAGCTGCTACCATTAAACGAAAGATTAATTATTTTCAAAATGAACAGAAAATGCATTCGCTCATATTTTTCTCTAATATTGATGAATTTAAACAGCGTTTTGAATTACCATCATTTGATGTTAGAACGCGTTCTCTATTTCGCTGAATGAATGTGATAAATGTCAAACTTAGTCTACATTTACAAATTAACGAATTTATTGTTCAGGATCGGCTATAAGTTTATTCATATGTTATTTTTGTAAAAAAATAAAAATAGAATTGATTTTAATACCTAATAACAAAATAAACTTGAATATTTCCAAGATTTTTTTACAAGGAATAATGTAGCTTTAGAGTAGGAACAAGAACCATGGACTAGTTACTTACCTTACAGCAAACTATCTAGTTAGGAATATGGAAAATATGCAGGATTCAGTGACTTGGAAAAATCAGAGAATAATAGTTGGATTATCTCATCGCACAGGTTTTTATTGACAAATTGTATCATCGCTTTTATTTGGACTAACCATTTGAACTAACACATTGATGGAGACCGTCCTCATTCTAGCTATCCTTTGGAAGATTTTAGTTCCTTGAGGGTGGATGCATTCATACATTATAGTCCATGTAATACCCTCCATCATCATATTTCAAAGGCATCTAGCGTGATCTTCTCTTTCTTTTTAAAAATCAATGTCGCCATCCTATACGTTAAAAGTTTGAATCTAGATTGAATGTCAAATATCAAGGTAAATTTAAAAAAAACGGGTAATTCTTTCTCCAAAAGTGACAGCATACTATTAAAAAGCTGGATTACGCCTCAATCTGCAGCATTCAACATATCTTGGAAACCTTCTGACAGCTTTTAAGAGTATGATAGAACCTGTGACAGAGTTATTTAAAATAACACGGTCTACTCCCCGTTGGACGGACCGCTGAGCATATTATTTTGATATACGGATGGACCACTGAGTTTACTATTTTGATATACGGACGGACCGCTGAGTTTACTATTTTGATCTACGGATGGACTGCTGAGTTAACTATTTTGAAAGAAAATAAATAAGCTGCGAAACGAGGTTTGTCAAGGTCGGTCAAAAAGTTAATTGTTTCAATTGTCTGATCTGTTATCCGCCCAATAGACTATTGCGACCACAGATTACCAAATATATAGACATGAACTTACGGAAAATTCTTGTTTTAATATTTTCATTTTGGTGTCACTCACGTGGTCACTTTGGTACTACTTACGCAATCAAATAACTCCATGACTTATATATGACTTGATCGGAACGGAAAACGCTGACAATATAATTTGCATTCATGTAAAAAATTAATTTTGTTTACGCAAAAAAATAATTTTCCTGAGTAAATACTTTTACTGTTGCATAAATGTGTCACAATTTATTGGATTTATGTTTTGTTGGATATACGTGTGTTGAATGCCCCTCGCTATGCAAATATTGTTCCAAATCCCTCTCCTATACACACACTTCATATCGTGTCTATTCATGTACTAGTCTGTTATTGCGACCTTTTATCGAGAGAACATATTACGATTGTTATTATTCATTGGCAAATTCGTGACTTTTTTTATTTCATACATATGTTTGTTCGATTACACAAAAAATAAAAGATTTTATTTCTTAAAATATAGATAGTTATACTTTCTAAAAAATGCACATATTGTTCAATTCGCACATTCAGTCATGTCTATTAATTGTATCCAACCTTTGTATTAAAGTATTTGAATATCTGTTAATCCTCTGTCGCTCTAAATCTTGGCCAGATTGTAATTCGTATTTGTTAAGAAAAATTTGTAATTCTCTGAAAATACGCACGAACATTATAATTTTGATCAGAAATTTTAATTTGCGCCATTATTCAACGGCGATCCGCAGTAACATAAAGTTCCACAATCTTCCGCTGCTGCAGTGCATTGGGTCCATTTTACATCGCAAAGCTATTGATGCCAGTTGGTCACTGGCCGTGAAACGTAATTTAAAATATGTTAACACCTGGACGGTACTTATATATGATTATGATTCACTTTATATGCGTCAGGATCAATTTAATTCGGATCAAATACTTACGCAAGGTGACGTCGATACCGCCCTAGACCATTTATATTTATTTATAAACGATCTCATTGTAATTTATATCCATAGAAAATTATCTTGGAATGCCAAATAACCCCCCAAATTGAAATATTTTAGAAAATTTTAAATGTAAAAAAACCAGCATTACCATGTGAATTTTTATATTTTACGTAGGTGACACAAATTCCACACTCGCGAGAGTCATATCTATTACCCCTCAAACATAGAAAATTCTATTAATTCTGATAAACAAATATGAAGCTGTTTAAAAATAATTCTAAAACTCATAGAATTCTAAATAATACAATGGGACCAATAAAAGAATATATCTATTCAACTTATTATTCAAATACTTCAGTTCCATGTTCGAAAACAACCTGTCACAACTCGTTGCAAAGTTCAGTTGATTGCATTTCTTATAGCAACATAGTCGAAGTAAATCGGAATGCAACTCTTAAAGACAACTTGATCTTAGTAAAGGAGCAGGTCCGTCGAAAATTACAGACCCATCTTTACAGTATGTATTTTGCAAAATTCTTGAAATTTTTTTTTATGATCAGGTAATGTCGGTCCTTCGGCCAGTATTAAATGCGAATTAACGTAGATTTATCTATAATCGCTCTACAACTTCAATCTGGTATCCTTAATTTGATAATGGTAGAGTTTCTATAAGATGAGATGGACAAACGAATCCAGGTCGATGCCATTTATGCGGACTATATCAAAGCCTTCGATAAAGTTGTACACTCTAAACTCCTCCTTAACAGTATACATGGATTTAGATGGTTTTCTTCTTATATATCCAATAGGAGCCAGGGAGTAGTAGTTAGCTACTACAAATCTGACTGAGTACACGTCATATTAAGTGTTAGTCAGGGGTCATACTTTTATTTGCGGATGGTATACATTTTTTTACTCCAATTCATAATATCGACGATTGCTATAAACTTCAAAGCTATTTAAACGTTCTCGATAACTATTGCAATCAACATAATCTACAAGTAAACACCAGCAAGTGTTCCATGATTCAATACATTTGTTTATTTCCCTTACTCTATTAACAATAAAATCAAGATTTCAAGAACAAGAAATCTGAAATTAAAGAACGTGGGATTATTTTGAATTCAAAATTATTCTTCGACAATCACATTGACAATGTTACTTCCAGAGCAACTAAAATATTTAGTTTTATCCTTCAGTTACTGAAAATTGTGTACTTTTCACATGTTCGAAGGTATCATCGAATGTGCCTCCCAAGTCTGAAATCCACATACGTCGATATAATTCTTAATAGCCTAAATTTTTATTTTTATTACACAGATTTTAATCCATATCCCATCTTCCTTCCTATTTTCCCTCTCGTTCCCTGTGGAAAATTTTCTTTTGTCTCTCTTCTTTTTATTATTTTTATATATTCGCTTCTTAATTTAATCGATTTTTCCTACTCCTTAAAGTTTTCACTACTTTTATTGTCTTTTACGCACCGCACTGGCTTTCACCGTGTCTATTAATATTGTTAATTTAAAGAAAACATGTTGAATTTATTGTTACAATTTTATTATTATTTTATATTTGATTCGTTGTTTGTTTTTCAAATGCATCAAAATAAAATGAAATAAATATAATTCTCACGTATTTTATTAATTTAAATTCGTAATGTTCAATTCACATTTGCATTTTATTTTTAGAATATCATTTGTTTGCGTTAAATGGTTAAGTTGAGTTGTACCAGGCAGGTTTTCTTGTTAGTTAAGTTAGGTTGTACCAGGTAGGTCTACTTGTTAGATATTTTTATACATTTTTTACTGGATTTCATAAGGGATAAAACTTTTAAATTATTTGTTTTATATTAATTTCCTAACGCCGATTGCGTTCTGCTAGTATAAAATAAATAACTTTTTAGTGCGTATATATATATATATATATATATATATTTGATAGATATTCTATATTCTTAGCTTCGTATAACAGACCATTCAGTTGCTTGTAGATAACACATAACCCACATTCAAGATATCATCATACATCGTGCTGAAATAATTGATATACTTATCTCCTTCTCTGTATCTTTCTCGAATTTCAAGTTATTGACCTTCTTTTCAAGATCTGTAGACCCCAGGTTCCATCATGAAAAGAGCCTGAAGTTTTATCCTTCATCCCTCTCGAGAAGTTAGCCCGCCCCGCGCTCCCCGCCCCCGCCGCCGCCCCCGCCCCCGTCCCGGCAGCGGGCAGAAGAGTCGGGACACCGGAGGAAAATAAACACCCCGAATAACACAACAAACCTTTCTCGCCAACAATACAACCCTTGTCGTTACTCCATTCATCTAAAGTCCCGCGACCGTGATGTGTTCGCTGTTGCAAAACCCGAGACGTCGGAAGGATTACGAAGGGAGAAAATGTTTTCTTTGAAAAATGCGCAGAGATTGATGCCTTACTTCACAGTGACACCGAGAGATTATCAATCATCAAAGAATTGGAAATCAATGATCTCTCAATAAGACATATACTTTAAGAGTCTTGTCCTGTGAATCTATCTTATTCGTTTTTATTTGCCTCAATACTTTTTTGTACCATAAAAAAAAAATCGATGTAAATAAAAATAAGTGATAATGAGTGTTGTTATGAGAAGATGGTAGACAAATTTACATAATATCTTTTTTTATTTTCTTCAAGTCGTTACAAATCATTCGTTTGCTCGCAAAATAATACAAAAAAATCTTAAAAATTATAATTGGAACTTCTGTTTTATCCCGGGAATTCCTTTTACAGATTTTCCGGGAATTTTCACTTTTAGCGGATAATTGTCCATGAATAATGTTTTTCACAAATATCACACAGTTAACTTCCTCACACAGGCTGAATTACAACTAATATATACAAATAAACAAACGTGTAAATATTTTTTTTTCAACTATTTAGGTATAATTTTTGTCTAACACAACACGATACAGTTGGCTTAATTCATACAATTTTTTTCTTTCGGAAAATAATTTTTCAAAATTTCACATTTATTCACACATTTGCCGTCACCGCTATATTGTATGAATATAAAAATAATGTAAAATTACAATTTCATAAATGTTCCCTGCGGGTTGAAATTTTAAATTCCCAAACCCGGGTAAACTCAAGCACCCAGGAAACAGCGACCCTACCCCTATAATTAATCCCCCAGCATGTTTGACCACCTGACGACAAATAGCACATTATTTATTCGGTGATTAAACCAAGAAAGGAAACTGTTATTTGGCAACTGTTATTTTAATTCTGTGTTGATTTGTATTATTGTTTATATTTTTAGTGTAGTAATATTTTTGTAACCACTAGGTAATAGTTCAAATGCTTATAATTTTGTATATTTTTGACCCGTCAGTAATATGGGGATAACACGTGCCAGGTATGTATTAATTAATAAACTTGTGAGTAATTAAAGACAGACTCTGTAAATTATTGTATCTAGTCCGGTAGCTTATAAAGTTACATTTAGAATAGTGTATATAAATGATTTAAATATGTAATATATATTTAATTTAACTAATCAATATACAAAAACTATTATATTATCCATTAATAGAAAAATAATCATCATCAGTATCTACCATGGATGAAATATTTAATACCTTACGGATCGACATAAAAAAATTCGCGAGCGTATCAAAAACAGAAACCGTAGGTCAAAAAAACTTTAGGTAGTTGGCAATTGAAAAATATATCTCGAATTTGGAAGAAGCTTTAATAAAAGAAAAATACATCAACAACAACTAATAATAGAACTACAGAAAAAAATTGGATCAAAAGAAAAAGAAAAATCATACCTTCAAGACCAAATAATAAATCTGCAAACAACCCTTATCAATAAAAATATGGAATATATAAATAAAATTGAAAAAAAGTACAAGTGAAAACAAAAACATAACTAATGCGAATATAACAAAATAAAGAACTACAATATCACAAATTCCCGAAAATATAAACTGCTTGAAATTAGAAATGAAAATACAAAAAAAAACCTATAATATAATTGCTATATAAAGAGTATCTATTTCGAATGTATCCACATTTTTAAAGGACTTAAAAAATATTCTACTGAATATTAGTAACAAATCAAATATGATAGTGGATGATATAAACATAAACATTGCTTCGACCCATATTGGCAAAGATAAAGAAAAACATATGAACCTAATGACTGAACATAATTATAAGGCATATACTAATACATAACATAACTCCGAATATAGTCACAGAAAAAAATGACATATAATATTATTAACACAGAAAAATTGATAAACAAATTATCCAAAGAAACGTAGAACGAAACGCTTGAAGCAAGTGAGGCTGAATTATGAGCAACAAATTTTGAAAAAAACACTTGCTAAACATATAAATGATACATTAACCATTGTTATTTATTTTATACTCTAATGATATATTTAAACTCAAACTACATGGTAAAATAATATCTTATGCAGACGATACAGTACTAATAGTTAATGAAAAACTTGAACTGACGCTAATAATCTGCAAATGAGGGTAATATTATCATAAAAAAGTGGACAGATGATAACATACTATCCATCAATACTGATAATATACACTTTCTACGATTTGCTATTCAACAGAAGGATAATACTGAAATTAATATTAAAATTCACATCACAGCATGTATGCAAGAAGACTCTAGTGACTAATGTTGATCAATTGAAGAAAAATACTGTATCAAGTACCTAGAAATCATAATAGATAACTAACTAAAATGGAAAGAACATATTACTAATCTCACAAACAAAATAAGGAAAACTGCCTACACATTTTTAAGACTCTGAAACATCTTATCACCTACAAATCTGAAAATAATATATTACGCGTTTGAACAGTCACATTTGCAATATGGTATTATTGGATGAGAAGGAGCATACAAAACTTCAATGTTACAGTTATAAATCACTCAAAAAATGATAATAAAAATTATTCTAAACAAAAGACTGTCCAAGTATATACAACTTTGAACAGATTTCAAAGTACCAAAAATAATAGATTTAAAAAAATTTCAATAATCCAAATTATCAAAATTAAAAATCAATTAAACTTCAAAACAAAATTTCGATCTACAAGATGTAGAGACCAAATTGATATTCCAAAACCACTATATTTATCAAGGCATCAAATTTTTTAACAATCTTCACATCACAATTAGAACAATCACAAACTACTATCAATTTGTACCTGTAGTAAAAAAAATATATACACAGACTAACTGAATCATAAATTATCTCGTACATACTCCTTCTCTATACACGAGTCCTACTCTCATAGAGAAGAAATAAATATTAAATGAAATATATATGTCCTACTGATAATTCGAAAATGTATTATATTTTCTAATATTAAAATAAAAATAAATATTTATATAAGAGCTAAACGGGCTTTAATTTTACGAAGTAATTATTACCTAACTTATCTACACATTGAAAAAAAAAATTTTTACCTACCTAGTCTCTCCATTTCAAAGTCAACTGTCAACTGAAAAGCTTACCTGCCCGCATTTCGTAGCGCACTTCGTTACGTATAGGAAAATATTAAAAGTTTGAACTCTCTTTGATAGATCACCCCGCATAGCACAAACCGACCATTTCACGTAACTATTATATATTACACTATACCATATAGATTCTATATAAATAAATAACATTAAGGTGAACACATTTTTATTGTGAAGTTGTAATTATTCAGAACATAGGCCTGTGATATTTTAAATACTAATTAAATGTGTTAATTAGAAAGATAAAATTATTGTTGAGCTAAAGGGATTTAAAACCGGATCTCTTTCCAATCCGGGAAAGGTGCATTATCCAACTATGCTACAGCGACGGTACTTTTGACGACCAATTTTCGAACCCATATGTCACAATTTTCAAATTAATACATCTATCTTTCCATTATTTGAAATTTATCGTCAAATATACTGTCGCTGTAGTATAATTGGATAATGCACCTTCCCTGTATTGGAAAGAGATCCAGGTTCGAACCTCGGTAGCGCAAAAACAATATTTTTCGAAAAAATTGATTGATTATGTATATCTCTCTAATTAATACATTTAATTAGTATTTTTAAAAAATAACACCTACAGATGTTTCATACATGGAACTGACGTCTCTTCTAGGTTAGAACGCGTTTTTGTAGATTGTTACGGCCATTAGTTACGAGTGACTTAACTATGGTCGAGTTGATTTTAGTTCAAACTCAAGTCACCCCATTACTAACTCTATACCGTTCTTCATATGTTAGTTGCGAGTGACTTAACTCTTGCAAATTTTAGAACTTATCTCTTGTGAAAAAATACGATTGTACCGTAATTTTTTGAGGCAATGCCTTGATAATGGCACGTGTTACCATACAAAAACGTCGCCCTAGGTTTCTCCAAAAAAACTATCTACATATAACGCGATCTTACCAAGAAGAGACGTTTGTACCATACATTAGTGGACGCGGAAACCTTAAATTGAATATATAAATATATATCTATGTATGTCGCCGTAATTATCTTTGATAGCTAGTCCTGGGTTTTCTATTGGTATTGTTGAATATATTAATTCAATTCATGTAAATAAAAGATACCAACATTTGTGAAACTGGGCTGTTATATGCCGATGGTCGCTCTCCTTGCAGTTTTGAATCTTCTTAAACTCTGCCGGTCAGCCTCCGAAACTTTATATAACCGATAACCGAAAAATTATACACAAAATGTTTTTATATCACCGCCGTTAAATATATCCAACTGAATCCGAAACCGTACCTCACCAGAAGCAGTTTCGCTTTTGTTTCTATGTTAAATTTACATAAATGGAATGCACATATTCAAATATTAATACCAGGCATAGCTATCGAGGTATAAAATGCGTAAACAAGTACATGTACATTAAAGTTGTGAGTAACGTCATAGATAAGGTTACTCTAATTCGTATAAGTGCTAGAATTTTATAGGGTATTTTTGTAAGATAAAGATAATTATTATTATTATTATTATTTTGTATGCAGTGCACGCCCTTGACAAGTACTTATTGATAAATTCTTGGAACTAACAAATTTTTGAAAGAAATTGTATAATACATTTCAAAGCGTTTTTTTAAAAAGAGGTGATAAAATTTTGTAGAATATTTTTATTTTTGTTAGCTGTACTTATTTAGCTGGAAGAACAACTCAGGCCCAAATATTATTTTAAAATACAAAAAATTGGAATAAAACTTGCTTTCCATTTAAAAAGAATGTTAGAAAAATAGTAAAATATGAATGTGTCCTGAATTTCGTACACAATCCCTATTTTTTTCATAAAATAAGAAATTATTACGTGTGTATTAATACGCTGTCTACTGAACTCGCATAGATATTATATTCCGTGAGAGATGTTCTCAGTAGTGTGATAATTCTACTTTAATAATTCTTCAATCGTATGTGAATTATTCACGAAGAGTCTTTCAGGAATGCTTTCACGAAGTTATCTTCTTCCTTGATTCAATTCCGGAGAGTCAGTACAAAAGCCCCATTGGGACAGCGACGCGGTTTTCAGGAATATTATTCCACACACGTTTTCGTATTGGTGGACGTTTGCTTTATCAACCGCCGAAGGTGATGAATAACTCGATGAATATTCGACAGGCCTATATTTGTCACCATTGGACCGCGACTGCTACGTGCTAAATTGCTGGGAATTTAAAAAATCTTTTCAAGTAAATAACTCTTTTACCACAGCCCGCTGATAAAAAATTGAATTACATACATTCAGCCCAAAATATTAAATATAAAAACATCATGCCACCGCTGTTCACGTATACGTTCAATTTTACGACACTGTTGTTCCAATTGTCCTTTTAACAATTTCATAGTTCGATACAACAGTTAGAAAAGGATGATCTTAGTGTCAATAATGCATAATGATAAGTGACTAGCAAAACTCACATCCTGGGATCCCTTCCCGATTCACAATATTTTTAAATCCCAGGATTTAATTATAATAATGTGATTTGTATAACTCTAAAGAATTTGTCAATATTTCATTATTATTAAGGTAGTTTTTTGTTCAAATATTCCGTACTTTTTTTCCTGGACTATTTTTAACCATTTCCTTACGGTGCTAAATAAAAATTATTATATATATATTATATTATATATAAATATCAACATAACGAAATGATGAAGAAAAATTAACCATAAGCTAGATATAGGAGAGGCTTCTATAGGTATTAATTCAAATTACCGAATTACGAAACTCGAGCGGTACTGGTGGCGCCGGGAGTGAAGTGATCGGGCGTTTTGCTGGGCATTGCGATCAGCGTTTCTGATCTTCTCCGTACCTCGTCCAGATGACAGCTTCATTCTTAAAACTCCATCTTGTAAGTAATTCATATTTTGTTAATATTGTTTATACTTATAAGATTGTAATCTGTACTAAATAAATCTGTGATAAAACCGTAAGTGCTCTTTTATTCATGCACACCAGTGTCTTAATTATTTATTCCTAAATCAGCAAATCATCATCACTTTTTCACATATTTCTGATAAATACATTTGTTTATGTAAACGCCTTCTCAGGTTTCCGATTAACAAGAAGCACACATATGGCATATGAACTGCACCAACCTCTTTAATTATGCTGTGTTTCTGGTCCGATGTTGTTGTTCTTTTAGCTGGGTTGTCTTCTTTAGATTTCGACCGACCGAAGCGCGCACTGGTGGTTTATTTGGACCGCTGGACTAGTCGAAGCACTGAATGTAATAAAAATTACGCCTGTCGGTTGCCGTCTTTTTAGATTCCAAAAAAAGGGCGGCAATACTCACACACACACATGTACATTATTATAAACCAGGAAACCCAGTGGTGCCAATTTAAGTAACAAGGCGCGTAAACAACATTGTTAGTATAACCTACCTCCATATTTTTTTCTAAGACCATAAGAATCAAAGATCATAAATTTTGTAATTCTTTCAAAAATTTATTGGGACCAGTTACTAAAGGATACATTTATTTTTATTATTTAAGGTATATCAAAACTAGTACGCCAATAAAAGTATCATTAAAATTCTTACTAATGTGTTCATCATTTTTAAAGGATTTATCTGTACAAAAAAAGGAGAAGAAAGAAAATATTTATTATATGTGATATTTAGTATTTTTTTTAGCGTGTGATTATCGGAAATTGATTCAATATTATAGTTCGCGTTGTTAACTTTTCAATTCAAAATTGTAAATAAAAGAAAATATACTGGATTGGAAATATATATGCTACTCTCAAAGGATCGTATGCCGTAAAGTAAATTCATATATATTTTAGAAATATATAAAGATACTCAAGGGAACCGCCCCGTGTTAGGGCGGGGTGTATGTTATGTCCGTCAGGGGCGGGTGTTGACAGGAAGGGAGAAAGGTTGTAGAAAAGGTATAGTAAATCCCAGTATATACTTCAAAAATTCGCATTGTGAGAAAGAGGAAACACAAAGTCGAAAAATCAGCACACTAATGAGTCAAAAAAATTACTTGAACACGCGTAGTTGATATACGAATTACTACAAAATAATTGTCAATTTAATGTTAAATACAGCGATGTTCATGTGGCACTCTATAACAACGTCAACTGATGATGAACTTGTATTCGGCGTACCCTTTTTCCATAAACCAGATATTCAAGTATTATAAAATATATCCGTTTTACTTATTTTTGTACAAAATAATATTAACTTCTCTTAACTGCATACAATAAATAAGTAATTCGTTTCCCAACTAATATTCTTCTAATACAAATTAAATATATTAATTAGAAAGATATACATATAAAATCTACCGTTGTTGCTACCGGGATTCAAACCTGGATCTCTTCCTATACGGGGAAATGCATTAACCGATTATGCTACGCCATCACAGTGAGTTGACGATTATTATATTTATATTATATTTAATGGAGTATGGAAGTATAGTAAAGTAAGTAAGAAATAAGAATAATTAGATTCTCATTGTGACATATATGCTGTTTCAGAGATATATGCTGTTTCTATTTTTATTTATTTATTTTATTTTATAATTTAGAGAGTATTAACAATTCAATGACACGATACGTAAAAGTATGGTATACATTATAAACGCTCATCACATTTGTTTATTGTAGTGTGGCTACCCACCGCAGCCTATAGATACTATAGTGCTTTGACAATGAAATACAATGTACATAAAAATTAATTTTACAGCATAAATCCAACCAAATCAAATTGAAAAATACACGAAAGCATAAAATAATATAATTGAATACAGAAACATTAATATAATAATAAATAAATATTTAGCATCAATATATAGAAACATGGTTTCAAGAAAAAGTGTAATGTAAAAGTATTTTGAAGCTTAGTAATGAATTGGAGAATGTGTCCTACTCATTTACTGTGTTAATTTCATTGTACAATCTACACATGCGTTAAATCAAATCTACCCTGCCTGCTGAAAACCTATCCTGCCACGTATTCTTGATAAATTCAATTGCGTATCTTTTTTAATATCTGGCTCACATAGAGGCTGAATACTACAACAACCAATGATAAAGATTATTATAAATATACAATAATTATTTTTAGAACACATTCTAATTGTGAAGTTGTAATTATTCAGAACTTAGGTCTGTGATGTTTCAAATATGAATTAAATATATTAATTAGAAAGATATACATATAAAATAGGTTAGGAAAGAGATCCGGGTTCGAATCCCGGTGGCGCAACAACAATATTTTTCGATGAAATTGATTTTATCTTTCTAATTAATATATTTAATTCATATTTAAAATATCACAGACCTATGTTCTGAATAATTACAACTTCACAATAATAATGTGTTCTCCTAATAATAAAGTTGTATCAATGTGTCCAAAATTTAATAAAAATGAATTGATAATTCTGGCGTCTGCTATCAGTTTACTCAAAGGTATTTGAGATTCTGTAAAAATAAGGTAGATGGCTCTTTCAAATAATGTAACGATTAAATGTATTGATATCAAAAAGGTGACATATGGGTTCGAAAATTGTCGCTAAAAATATTGTCGCTGTAGCATAGTTGAATAATGCACCTTCCCCGATTAGGAAAGAGATCCAGGTTCGAATCCCGGTGGCGCAACAACAATATTTTTCGATAAAATTGATTTTATATGTATAACTTTCTAATTAATATATTTAATTCATATTTTCAATAATTATTTGTCTCAGTAAAAATATTAAGCGTTAAAAAGTGTACTTGTATCCTCTTAGACGCCAGTGCATTAAATGTATGAATGCAAATGGGGCGAGAGTAGTGTATCCTAAGACAATAAGACCGAAGCGTGTGGCACTTTAACTTCTCTGTCAACCCTCGTGTACGTAGCGTGATGGTATATAAGTAAGTCAATATTACGGCAATTAGCCACGAATTGTGATTTTAAAATATTTAATCGTATTTTGATCATTTTACGATGTATCCTTGTACTTCTGTAGATAAAAGTGATAAAAATATTTATTAACTTTAAAAAATATATATAATTAATGAACACAAGCCACATAACACTTACCCTTCACATTTATGCAAATCTCCAATGAAACATTCTCAAGATAACAATCATCGAGAAGCTAATAGAACCTTATATAAATAATATATTTAAAATATCACAGTCCTATGTTCTGAATAATTACAACTTCACAATAAGAATGTGTTCTCCAAATAATAAAGTTGTATCAATGTGTCAAAAATTTAATAAAAATGAATTGATAATTCTAGAGTCTGCTATCAGTTTACTCAAAGGTATTAGAGATTCTGTAAAAATAAGGTAGATGGCTCTTTCAAATAATGGAACGATTAAATGTATTAATATCAAAAAGGTAATATATAAGTTCGAAAATTGTCGCTAAAAATATTGTCGCTGTAGCATAGTTGGATAATGCACCTTCCCCGGTTAGGAAAGAGATCCAGGTTTGAATTCCGGTGGCGCAACAACAATATTTTTCGATAAAATTGATTTTATATGTATATCTTTCTAATTAATATATTTAATTCATATTTAATAGAACCTTGTTGCTCTGAGTTTGACTGATTTTCGGAACAACAATGTTCTATCCGATAATTTTACCTTCTATTTTAGATAACTACAATATATATTTATAGAAAAATTATTTAAAAACATAAAGGTAATGCAATTATAACAAGTTGTCAATTGCAACGAGTTCAAATTTCTATGAAATAATTGTTTTATTAATATTCAAAACTTTGACGCTCGATATCTCAGTTTGATGTAACGGGCAGTTGATACTTTGTTGTTCCAAAGTCACGATTTGCGAAATCTCAAATACCTTTAGGTAATCCGATAGGAGACGCCAGAATGAACTAATAATTCATTTTTATTAAATTTTATTAAATGGCTTACAAATAATGGAACGACCGATGTATCAATTTAAAAGTGCAACATATAAATTCGAAAATTTGTCGTCAACTCACTGCATCGGTGTAGCATAATTGGTTTATGCATTTCCCTGGATAGGAAGAGATCCAGGTTCGAATCCCCGTAGTAACAACAATATTTTTTCGATAAATTGATCTTGTATGTATATCTTTCTAATTAATACATTTAATTTGTATTAATAATTAATTGATTAGGTAGACCAAATACTGAAGTTACAAGCTTCAAAAATCGATGAGCGTATATAAGAAGGTGTGCGGGTATGAAATAGAACGAGGCAAGAGCGATATATCAGGATAGAAGCATGTGGAGAAACTAACTAACTAAACTCTCTGTTTTTAGAAGAAACTACGCTACAGCAGTTTGATCGTTTCTGTGAAATAAAATTGAGAAAATTCCCTTGTGGGGGGTCCCAACCTACACTAGTCGACTGTTCAACTCCAAATTTTGGCGACCCTGTATTTTGTAAAGGGTCAAAACCGAATTTCACATAAAACTGTGGTTTTACGACGAATTTCATCTGGGTTTTTCACTTCAGCGTGGCATCGTACGTACCGAGCATTTTAATGAATTGTTTATTAAGGAAGATGTTTTCATTAGTTGTAAATACACTACGATTAGTATTCATCTTGATGGCGAATGTACACGCGTAGGTTTCAGGTTTTCAAAGCCATTCAAAATCTTTTATGTAGTGTTTTCTTGGTATTGCAAGTTAAACCCAGTGGAATAATGAACTTATCAAACTCTCCAGAACTACGTGACAGCGAATAATAAAAGATAGAAGAAGTGAGAGATACTTGGATAGAAAACGATCGATAATGATGATGATATACATTATTTCAATTTGTTCACTATATATTCCCTAAAATAAAACAACAACATATACAAACTATAGAACAAATGACATGAATTATTATTTTCTTAGAGACGAGCAATTGTAATAGCGTACATATTACTAAATTAAATACAGCAACATTTCAACCATAATAAATTATATAATCGTGTTTTGATCATACATTATATTATATTTTCATGTATAATAAGTCACATGACATTATATAGAAGTTAATTTAAACAAATTTGGGGTATGGTTCTATGTTACCCGTATAATAAATAATAAGTTATAAAATATGTTTTTCAAAGAAGATTATCTCGATGCAGAAGAAACAACTCGAATAAATAATATAACGTAACTTGACGCACTTACTGTACAGGTAGTTTAAGGGCTTCAGCGATATTAAATAACAATAGTAAGTACAACCTTGTTATAAAAACACAACAGTACACACACCCTCGGATACGTTAGTCAGGTACGAACATGACACCATGCTTAGAGCATATTGGGTACAATTAATGTTATCCAAGAACTTCCCGGGTCTCTCTTCAAGAAAGTTTAGTATTCCCATTCCCCACGTCTCGTTTCGCTCGAGTGTTGAGCAACAAGAGGAAAGAAGAAATAAATGTACTAAGTTTTCTAATAGGAAATTATTCTACTTGGAATAAGAATTTTCTAATAAATAAGAAGTGTACATAGAATCAATTAACACAAGATATTTTACATATTCTTCTTCTTTGGCGGTCCTTCGTTACGATAAAATCAGCCGCAGTTTATTAATTGTGAGTTCGAGTGTGGCTGAGAAGCCCTATTCTCAAACCACATACCTTTTCATGATGCGCATGTGCATCCGCTGAGCAGAGGGATTCTGAGGGACGGATCTTCTTCTTTTTTTTCCTGTTTTGCATTTTCTTAGTAATTGCATCAACTCTTTTCTCTTGACATATTTCCCCAGCCCAATTTAATATTTAACATCATTGTCCTCGATCATGCGCTGCGGTTTCCTAGTGTTTAGGGTCTATACCACATCTACTCACATTTGCCTTCCTGGTATTGTTGAATCTTTTCCTCAGCCCATTCTGTCTTCTTTTGTTGTGAGATATGTAGCTGCGCAAACATAACTTGTTTGGGAAGTCATATATCATTCATACGCATAGTATGACCTGCCCATCGTAGTTCGTACTTCAGAATCGTAATTTTGACACTGGGAATGTTTGCCTTTTCCATGACACTCAATGCGCTTTTCCCATTATATACCTAAAATATTCCTCAAGCATGTATTGTGTTATTTCTCGAGAGACTTGGTTGCGGCTATATAACACCTATTATTTACATCCATATAGTAGTGTGGGCAATACATAGCACGATAGACTAACACTTTAGTGCTAGTGTAACATACGTGGTAGTAATTATATTATTGATAGCATCTAGAACTATCTCGAAACTCAAGTAGTGCGAATAAACTCAAGTAGAGTTATAACATTGTTTTATTTATATCCATCCATCACGTGATAGTACTTTGCCAAATGCGCAACTTGCACTTCGTATTCAGTTTTTGGTTTCTACGCCTATGTTAGTCTCATGTGATATATATATGAATTATCTACGTATGGAAAGTATTCTATTAAAGAGAACACATTATTGTGAAGCTGCAGGTTTTTCAAATTCAGTTCTGTGCTATCTTTAATTTTGTAGAAGTATTCTAGTCTCCTTTGTAATTTAGTTTCAGTTGGTGCAGAATTTTGGTCTAAGCAGTTATGTGTTTGGTTATTTATATAATGATGTGACTGCTTAGTTTAGCGGTAAGACACTCACCTAGTAAACGAGTGATCGGGACTCGTTCCATAGATACACATAAGATCAAAATAAATATAAAAATTATGTTAAATGTAGTGCAGTGGTGTGAAAATTTAAAAAATTTGAACTAGTCTTAAAAAGAAACAATTTTTATTTCGGCACCATTAGAATTTAAAACAAAAATGTATGAAAAGAATACGTGTTTCTGATTTAAAAAAATATACATGAATTTATTTAAATAATTAAAATACAAAACTTTCCACAGATATCTGAATCTAAGTCTTCTGCGTGATAAGTAAGGTTAGCACTATCGGCGAATACTGGTATGAATGTAACGTGAAAATAGACGTGGTACCAAAATAATCATGTTGGTGATACCAAATTGAAAATAATGAAATAAAGAATTTGTATTAATTCATATTTATATTTTAGTAGTCTGTGATTCCTACAAATATTCCAATTTTAAACCACATTAAATGGATCACATTAGATTGTAGCCAATGTATAATATTTGTTTATTAAGAATAGAAAATTAATTGTTCAATTCTCAAGTTGATCGTTTATAAATATTATTTTTAATATATATTCCACATGCGAATGATTTTATTTATCTAGATAGCTATTGAAAGTCTTGGAATGTCAATTTCAATCGTGGAATTATTTAGCTCTCCATATGGATACGTCAGACTCGGATCGCAACACGCGGATATGTCAAATTAGAGTTTACTCTGCAGATCAAAACTTCAAACGTTTTTTTCTGCTCGATAAAATATTGACATAACTTAAAGCGAGCTTTTACAGAGTTTCGATTTATTGAAAATCACGGAAATATAGGGAAATGTGAATACTTAGGACACATCAGTATCTATAGGTTTGTGTAATTTCTACGGTTTTCTGAATCGCTTAGAATAAACGTTTAAATTCGATGTGAAAAGCACTGAAAATGTCGAACGAATGAATCACCACGTAAGAGACAGTTGAAAGCTATATTAAGTTGATGGCTTTTCTCTGTAGTTTTGAGTAGATTTACCCCGTTACAGAAATATTTACAAGAAGGTGTGGAATATCAATGTAACATGAACATGGATAAACAGTTTTAATGTCAGAATTTGATTTATATTCATTTTAAAAATCCACTTAATTTAACTATCACATCGACACAGAATTTCTCTAGTAAGACGGGCACAGTCCAAACAGATTTTTACATTCTATTATATACTTGCAAATAAAATAAAATAAAATATTATATGTTTACGTGAGATTATCTTGTAAAATCTTAAATTTACTCTAATCTTCACAAGTGTTTTTTCTTTCTAAATATTTCTTTAGAGAATATGAATATAGATATTATGATATAGTTGCCTAGGGTAAAATAAATAAAAATAAAAACCAACCGACAAGGATTTGAACCCGTGCTCTCAGATCTGAATTTGGCATTTTAGTACACTTGGCTATGATCGTTTATACGAAACTATTCGATATTATTGTAATTATTATAAATACACATCGTAAAATATCTTATACGACGTTATTACTATAAGTTATTATTTTGGTTCTTCTCCTCAGGTAGACAAAAAATAGGAAGCTACGAAAAAAAGTAAGAAAGAAGGAAAGAAAATAAAGAATGAAGGAAAATATAACGTACTTTCTAGAACAAGATAATTTTTTACGATACAATTAGGATTAAAAATACTAGAAAATGAGTGCTAATAAAATTAAATAAATTTATAAATTTACCTTTCAAATATTTGAGCTTTGCTTCGTCACATTGCCACGTTCGCCGGCGATGGGCTTTGCCTCAAGTAATGCTTTTCATCAGAGGTCTTCGTCATGCAATTATTTTTATAAAAGAGTCCGCGGATTAAATTAGTCGGCGGCATGGAGCCGCCGCCGTCACGCGACTACCCAGCCCATAGCTGCAAGTAGAATGAAATACCAGCGCGAGCGGACGTTCCTAGATGCGCCGCGAATGTGGCGATCTACGCGGCCAGCTCTAGAACCTCTATTGGGCGACCTCGCCGAGCGTAAAAATATTTAACACCAGGGTGATTCCTTTAAAGATTAGGAACTTACGTCACGTTTTTAACCATGCTATAATTTGTAACGTGACAATATATAGTAGAATAAGAAGTACTAGTGATATCACTGGGTATGTAAGCCGGACAGAAATTTAGAAAAAACTTCGTGTCTTGTAATTTTAGTTAATAATAATAATTTTTTAGATTTATAGAAATAATTTTTTAGATTTATAGAAATAATTTTTTAGATTTATTTAAACCTTTTTACTTCCTTGTTTACTTTTAAGAGTTTGACAATATATTTTTAATTAAACACGACAGTATCAGTTAATATGTTATATTATAATCTAAATAAGTATTTTTTTTAAGTTCAAAAATTTTACACCAAGAGTTATGAGTGATTTTTTTTTAATTAAAAGAATTTTCAGGCAACAGCCTGAAAACCTACAACCCTTCAAAATAACTAAGTGCACTCGCAGACAGCTATTAAAGTTGTGTTTATTTGCGAGTGGAAATTTTTCTCCGAGGTGTTGGACCATCTCGGCTACTCATCAACTTCGACGGTTCATGAAAAACTTTATGAAAAATTCATTAATACATTAATTTTCAACGAGTTTTTACCAACTCCTTGAAATGGGAGGATATTTGATAATATTTTTGCAAGGAAATGTTGAAGTTATTTGGCTAATTATTAATTCGAGAATAAAGTTATGAACTTTAACACTATGAATAGCAATACAATGACAAGTTATTAGCAGTTATTACATTAATATCGTGAAATTTATATCCTATGTATCAAATCATAAACTTATTGATGTAATACATACTACATTATATATCTGCTTGTTCTATGTGGCTTCTGTCCTCCGTATACAATTATTTACAGCACTCCTTTTTATATAAACTGTTTTCATTCCTCAAAAAAAATATTCTTGTTTAGCCCACGTGTTCATTCACCGTTAGATGAAGGCGCCTCTGAACTACTGCCATATTTTGTTACTTACACATTTTATTGTTTCCTCCTTTTTTCTTCTTACTTATTCTAAATTTATAATTGATGAACTAATTATGTATAATATGATTGTTGATTAAAAATGAAAAATATTTGCCTCAGCACGGGAAAAGCCCAGTGAGGCAGATATTAAAATATGAAATCCATTTATAACATATGAAAAATCAAAATAAATTAATGCAAAAATATATAAAAACCCTTTCCGAGGCTGTCCCCGGATAACCTTCAACATATGGATGAGATCTATTTAAAGAGCCCAATTTCCGAAAAATATTATCAATATATATATTATAAATATTAGCTGTAATTAATCATTTAATCATGTCTTATTAACCACGTTAATTACTTTGAAGTCAACCGATTTTGATACCACTGTATCTTTGTCTACTCTGGACAGATACATACAGAATGCAATTGTTATCTACTGCTGTGATGCTTAATGATGATCTCTTTTGCAATTTCTTTCTTAATTAACTCCCAATTATTTTGAATGGAGTTAAGGTCCAGAGAATTGTCAAACCTTATTAAAACAATAATTTATTTAGAATTATTACAGATAAATAGAGCATGTAAAATTAACCAAAATATTACAAATAACTAACTAAATTAAACAAATTCTTTCTAACAATATTTCTTATAAATTTTTAAAAATAATTTGCATTACCAAATCCATTTCTACATCTTTCATTGTAACTATTTAAGTTAAGTACTACATTTTTAGAAAAAAAAAATAACAAATTTTTAAAATAGTTTTTTATTTCATCAAAATATTAGAATAATGTGACATATATTTTTTAGTTGATTGATTTTACATCCTAAAGAAGAAAATTGTATTTTTCGAAACTGATTTATGTTTAAAAATTACTCATTATGCGGTTAACAAATGTTTAAATTATCTATAAAATAAAAATATTATTTTATTGTTTAGTTATGCCATCATATTTTTTTTAGTGGCAAGTGGTAGAATCACACATTTACAATATATCTACAGTTAATTTGATTTGTCCATTGAGTCCTTTATTTAAAAAAAAAACTTAATATTAAAAATATAACGACCTTTTTTACTGGGGAATACATTTGTTTGGCCCTTTTCTCTCCATTCTCATCCAATGACGGTGTTATTTTTCCCGTAGAAGTTGTTTTACTTTAATTTTTAAATTGTCGTACAAAGAGGTTATTATAATTATAAACTGAAGTTATTTAAAAAAAATTATAATAACTAGGAGAACACGTTCTTATTATGAAGTTGTAATTATTCAAAACATAGGTCTGTGATATTTTAAATATGAATTAAATATATTTAAAATAATGGAACGATTAAAATGTATTAATATCAAAAAAAAAAGTAACATATAGGTTCGAAAATTGTCGCTAAAAATATTGTCGCTGTAGCATAGTTGGATAATGCACCTTCCCCGATTTGCAAAGAGATCCAGGTTCGAATCCCGGTGGTGCAACAACAATATTTTTCGATAAAATTGATTTTATATGTATATCTTTCTAATTAGTATATTTAAAATAACTGTTGTAATATGCTACAAGGATTGCCTGCGTATCGACGAATTATAATTTTGTATCTTGCTGCTCAGATTGCTTACAAATAGGCGCATAAGCCGAACAATATGTATACCTAATGGTCAAACGACATGACGCCGACGTCGAAAACACAACATGAATAATAAACATTCACCTTTTCGCAAATGTTTTAACGAATATTAGTAGATAGTACTACCTTTTTACATAAGTAGTATAAAATATATGTCAATTTAAAAAAAAA
Source organism: Eubasilissa splendida (assembly GCA_031772225.1). Lineage (NCBI taxonomy): Eukaryota > Metazoa > Arthropoda > Insecta > Trichoptera > Phryganeidae > Eubasilissa > Eubasilissa splendida. The sequence continues at coordinate 13,642,509 of CM062845.1, read as the reverse complement.
AAATCACATTTCAAATAATAAAAATAAAATATAAATATGTTCTTTTTTTAAGAAGAACACATTCTTATTGTGAAGTTGCAATTTTTCAGAATAGGTATGTGATATTTTTAATACAAATTTAATGTATTAATTAGAAAGATATACATATAAAATAAATGTATCGAAAACATATTTTTGTTGCTACCGGGATTCGAATCTGGAAATTTTCTTATCCAACGATAGATGTATCAATTTGAATGTGCAACATATAAGTTATAAAATTTGTCATCAACTCACTGTGTTGGTGTAGCATAATCAGTTAATGCATTTTCCCGGATAGGGAAAGATCCAGGTTCGAATCCTGGTAGCAACAAAAATATTTTTTCGATAATTTGATTTTATATGTATATCTTTCTAATTAATACATTTAATATGTATTATAAATATGTTCGATGTTTCAAAACAAATGTCATAAATTGAAGACAAGTGTCATAAAACTTTCTTTACAATTGTGCGTAGGCATTAATAATTATTCAAATTAAGTCATAATAAGACTGATATAATACCACAGTGCAAGGAACCTAACACCCCACTCTATCTCGCCTAGTCAAAATACAAACATTGTCTGTGTGTCACAAAAACAGTGTGCGTATCTCTGGTATAGGACATATGATAAAGACGTTGAATATTGGATAATATTAGTGGAATATAATTATTAAGACAATGTACACAATTCCATAGAATTACGTGTACTCGTTGTTAGACATGAATTTATGTATGTTGTACATATGACATTGGATAAGTAAGATGTTGGTAATGAAACATTAAAAAAAAACGTTGATATGGAGTGTTGTATACGAAACATTGCATGAAATATAGTGTAAATGTAAAGGTCATACATTTCGACACAGACCGGTAGGTTCAATCTTCTTTCAATGCAAAATGTAAGACACTATTTAAAGTAGCGGAAATTCGCTATGAACCAAACATTTAACATTGATTAGCCAAAAAATTATCAAATACAGTTTTTAATATTTATTTGTTTTACTTGTTTATAAAACTAAATAATATCTTATTTACTACAATATGCGAATGGCCTCTTTTTAAAAAGTGTATTTTATAAGGCAAAATATTTTTCTATACGTTTCGTAACATAGTAGCGTTATGAAACGTCGCGGTGGCTTCGTTATTAAAAATATTATTATTAGGAGAACACATTCTCAATGTGAAGTTGTAATTATTCAGAACAAAGTTGATAATTCTGGCGTCTGCTTTCGGATTACTCAAAGATATTTGAGATTTCGTAAAAATAAGGTAGATGGCTCTTTCAAATAATGGAACGATTAAATACATTATCCAACTATGCTACAGCGATATTATTTTTGACGACAAATTTTCGAACCTATATGTTACACTTTAAAAATGAATACATCTATATTTCCATTATTTGAAAGCCATCTATTTCTTAATAATTATGTATAGAAAATGTATTCAAATAGGCCGAATAAGTCTGCCGCAAGAATTATTGAAAGCTTTAAATAAAGTACGTATTTAAACTTTTTCTCAGTGATTTCCTTCATAGCGTTTTTAATGTTATTGCTAGATACTCTTATTATTTTTTCAGAAGTACCCAATATTTTTTTAAATAAAAAATACCTACGTTCATCAAAATTAATAGTCAGTTACATTCGAAATAAGTACTGTACAGTATTGAATATCATACCTAACGATGAAGTGGATATAATATAAAACGTACTGACCAAATAAAATATTTATTATTCAATTATATAATGCTTATCTCAATTAGTGTCATCATACACATAAAATAAATTACAAATAAAATTATAAAAAAAACATACTATTTTAGAAACATTAGAAATAAGGACATCATAAAACTTCTAAAAATGACGTGCTATGCAATCTGTCAATCAGTCATAGTGCATGGTATAATTGCTTTGGGAGTAGCGACTATGTCTGCAATTAATCCAATAATAGTAGCTCAAAAAACGATTTAAAAAATTATCCTCAAATCACTACGAGCACTGACGAATTTTTTATTAAATATTGATGTCTTTGATATATAAGACAAATTTATGCTAATACTACTCTTAATTACATATATAAACACATTTTAAAGTAATCCAAAATATAATTACCACACGGACAAAAAAACAAAGAGCACATACAATATATGGCCAAAGGAATTAGAAATATTTTGGACCTAAATTGTTTAATATGATGGTGAATGATATAACTCCATTGAATTGTCCTGGTAAGATGAAACTGAAAATAAAATCTTGGATTTGTAATATGGGTAGAGCTAGTATTGGTAACACCCAAACATATTGATCAAACATATAAGAATTGTTGTCACAAATTTCCTAAAAATAATATATTGAAAGTCAACTTTGTAATTGTTTTTTATACATAAACATTATGTATGATATATAAGGTGTGTGCACAATATAAGAGGTAAATGTTAATTTCGATTTGATACTTATAAATTATGCCAGTCTCAACACAGAATTTTGTATTATATAGTTTTTAATAAATAAATACACTCACGAGTGACTTTTTACAACTTGTAACAACTTAAAATATTACAAAAAAATTATTTTAAATAATATATTATATTTACTCACATGTTGTGAGGATTCTGCTACTATTTAAAATCAGGTTTTATATCAAAAACATAATAATTTTTTTCTAAATAATATTTATATCGATCCAATTAATGTGTGTTTTTTATTTTTTTATTTATTTCAAATCGCCGATTAAATTATCGAAAACTAAAAGGGTTACAATGATTCATGAGCGAGACCACATAGCCAATCCAATCCATCCACTATAATTGGCATTATGTATTTTCTTTGTATTTGAGATAACTATTTCGGTTTTCCGTGTAGACACAATTAAGGTGAATTTTAGACGAATGGCGATAAAACAACAAAGCCATGAAATATTTTATTTAATCGCCATTATTGTTTCAATATTTTTTTTCGTGCATTTTATCGCTTTAGTAGAAACAAGTATTAAAGAAAATGTGGCGGAGACTAATGGGGGGGCCAATACATCCCCAGCCGTAATAATGCCTTTAAAAGTGATTTAAGCTTGGCCCGCAGTGCCCGGAGTTCTAATTTCCCGCGGGCACCGTATCTATACAAACGTTTTCAAGTTTTTACTCTTGATGTATCGAAGTAACTTCCTTTGTCAGATATAAATAACTTAATTATTGTATAATCGTCGGATAATAATTTCAGGTATCATTTCAATAAACAAAAATATATTAGAAATATTTGAATATGTCCAAAAACATACAATTACTGGATAAATAAAAATATATAATTTAAAAAAATAATAAGATTCTCATTGTGACATATGTGCTGTTTCAGGAAAATGAATTATCAAATTTAGTCCATAGATGGCGATAGTGTACTCGATGTGTTTCCACATATTAACAAATATACAACTTTCAAAAATTTGATAGATATGGAGATTGATTATAGGGTCAGAATGGTGAACGTTATATTTACATAAAATGATCACTTCAGCCAGGCGAAGACGCCCTCGTCGTAAGCCCTGTAATTACTCATACTTAGATATATTTCTATTAAATATAATAAAAAATAGCTTCATCTCTATGAGATATCTATTATTTAAATACTAATTTAATGTATTAATTATAAATATATATAAAATCAATATGGTCGAAAAATATTGTTTTTGCGCTACCGGGATTCGAACCTGGATCTCTATTTCCAATCCGGTGAAGTACACTACCAATTGTGTTATAGCGCCAGTATTTTTCATGACAAATTTTTGAACCTATATGTTACACTTTTTCAAATTAATACATCTGTCGTTTCATTATTTGAAAGCCATCTATATTGTTTTTACGGAATCTCAAATACCTTTGAGTAAACCGATTGCAGACGCTAGAATTATCAATTCATTTTTATTAAATTTTGGACACATTGATACAACTTATATTATTAAGGAGAACACATACTTATTGTGAAGTTGTAATTATTCAGAACAAAGGTAGTGTACTTCCCCGAATAGAGATCCAGGTTCGAATCCTGGTACCGCAAAAATAATATTTTTCAACAAAATTGATTTTATACATATATATTTATAATTAATACATTAAATTAATATTTAAAACATCACGGACCTATGTTCTGAATAATTATAACTTTACAATAAGAATGTGTTCCCTTAATATCTATTATTTGTTTAAAAACATATTAATCGTATGCAAAAACATTGTGCTTAGACATTTAAAAAAAAATTGTACAATTAACTTTGTATATAATCTGGCTGCTATAATACTGTAAAATTCTAGTGAAGCAGGCAGGGTACCGAATGACATATTCTTATTTTGCTGCATTGCTTTATCCTTATAACAATATAGCTTACTACTATAGTATGAATCTAAATAAATATATATTATTTTTATTATCACATGAGTTTAATATTAAATCAACCGGTAGCGGAAAAATCATTTTCCTTCATCAGCATAATTAAATTAATATGAATAATTCAGTGTTTACAAATACCTAAAATATTAAATATGAACTAAATTTGACCACCAGTTCTAACCTAAAAATTTTTCATTAATTTCGGATCATAATGATCATTTTCTCATATCTTTGATCATCAATTTTTTATATTTTATACAGTCAAGTAATAAAATCATTTTTTAATTAGCATTTATTACAAGATTTGGTTTTGATTACAATATTATGTTTTAAGAAAAATAATTCTTTCGAAATATGTTGTGTCCGATAATTTTGAGTGATCGTTGAGGGATTTTACAGGATCAATATTTCAGTAGCTGTTTGGACCGTTCGTCTTCAAATAAGAAATAGAAAAAACTGACTATAATAAAAATAGATAAACGAGAAATATAATATACTAGCAACACAATACATGTAAATAGTTAAATCAAAGTCATGTTCTGCTTGTATCTAATATAACTTTTTAAAAAAGATTTGTTTGAAGTCTTACAAAGAAGAATGAATTTTTGTCGGTTAAATTAACAGTATAGATATATGAAATTATTATAAAATAAATAATACCGTACGACGAGTCTAGTTAAAAAAATGTATAAAAATACTAAATTTATTGAGCCGTAGTTTATTTCACCAAATTGAAGAGAGCAAGTCCAAGCGTGATTTTTCGGAGCGGAATAACACGCCGCAACATTCGAGCCTTCCAACTTCGCAAAAAAATAATCGAGCCCATTTCCGAATATGTTTGAGTAGTTTCTCTTTCAGCAGACACAATATTTCACGATATTTGGAATGTTTTTGGTTCCTCGATGGGAGACCCCCGGCCAAACTAAAGGTTCTATTAAATACGATGCGTTCGTGATGGGCTTACTGCTTAGTTCTGAATATATTCAACCTAACCCTTTGAGATTAGGTATGCATATACACACGAAACTCAGTCAAGGGTCGTGGCGCCTTGTGACTGTTGACTGTGAGCCTCGTGCCAGGAATCCACAGAGTGATATTTCTGTTTACTTGCAGCCATAACCATAGAAATATTGATTTTTAATATATAAATTTGTATTTTTGTATCCGTCTAATGATAAGTCTACATAGAGGAGCGTTTCCTAGAGATCTTGTTTAGAAAGCGGCAGTGAGAGAAGTGTCTCGCGAGTTTGTCGTATAGTGGCGTCGATAACGAGCGTATTTTTGTGGCTGTTAAGAGTTTAGGGGTAGTCGGCTGTAATGACGGTTGTGGAGGGAATAGACCTATATTAATTTTGTTATATTTAGAACGTGATGTTATGATCCTGTACATTTATTACCGTATGTTAACAATTATTGACATCGCGTATATTTATTTATTGACAAATTAATATACTATAATACAAAAATAAAATATATCTTATTTCTCATAGTTCCAGAACCTTTACATAAAATGATGATGTAGGCAATACATTAAATGTCGAATACGGTTTGATATATTCAAAGAACGGAAAGGACCTTTTGCTTTCCGCAAGAGTAACAAGTCCCGATTACCATTTTAATATCATTTAATGTCATAATATCAACAGTTTTATTTTTGTTTTAAACTTTGTCTTATGGCCCATGTTCACGGAATGAGACGCGGGCCATTAGAGATACGTCTTAGAGATTTTATTGAGATAAATATCAGTATCGTGTGAGCGTGCTGAGATTTTAATTTGATTAGAGTATCTATTTGAATATTGTGTAATTGTTATATATAGCCTTTTGTGCTGATAATGATATTCCCTCTGTGTGCGGGATTGGGTAGATGGAATAATACTCGTACTTTGTAACAATAGCATTTAATCTAAATGCCTCAATATAATTCAGTACACGTCAATATTATACTTTATGAGTTCAACGGTTTGGAGGTGAGAGAGCGCGGCGACCGCGGAACGATACTTTATCTCTTCCACGCGCGTCAACCTTGCCAACCTTGTGCACGTCTCGCATTTGTTCCGTAGATACATTACAGTAATACTGTGCATGATTGGTTCCAACATTTGTATATCTGTATTCGTGGTAATTGATAAAAACATTCAATGATACTGGGTGGCCAATAATTTTGTTCTTATGTTGTTTTTGTAAAAAAATAAAACAGATTTTGATAACAAAATAATGCATTTTAAATGATGGCCTTGAACCCGCTCACAAACCTGAGCCTCTTTTGACTACATTCTCCATGACTTCTTTTAGTGCTTATTCGCAAAATTTCAGAACGAATTTTTTTACAGATTTGTGGTTTATCTGGGTAATTTTTTTTTTCAAATAATTCTAGAGAAAAAAATCTGGAGCCGTCAGGTCTAGTGATCTTAGGGGCAATCTCAAATCACAGTTTTTTGATATCAAACGATTTGAGAAATGTTCTTTGATGAGGTTCATTATGACTCTGGCTGTTTAACAAGTGGCACCATCCAGATAAAATCAAGATTGCTTAACTGCTTTTTCAAATTATGTCAAGAAATAATTTTGAATCATTTTTACATATTGGGAGCTATTGTCTGTAACGTAATGACATTCCTCCTCAAAAACATAAGATCCAATAATATTATGGGAAAAAATTTCACACAACACAGTAACTTTTAAGGGATGAAGAGGACGTTGGTGGAACCTTCAATATTTTACCCGTTAATTAAAAATAATAATAATAAACGAAGTAGTTATTGAATTTTAAACATATAAACAAATTTATGGGCCAGCCTGTGTATAACGCCTGTATTAGCGGTACATGCTTAGAAGGATTGTTATACTGCGTAAAGAACATTAATATTAAGTTATTGATATGAAAAAAAATTGAGAAGATATCCTATAGGAATATTAGAAATATTAATATAATCTAATTATTCAGATGGTGTAATAATTACATAGAGTTTTAAAAATAGGTATTTAGTGAATATATCTAGTCTTCTATATATACATGTTTGGTAAGTAGATAGCTGTCACAATGATCGCAAGCTGCTCTACAAACCATCTGATCGCCTTCCAGAGCGCCCATTCCTTTTTTGGCCGGCTCTCGCTGCAGACGTGTTTTTACTATAACTCTTTGCATTCATGATTTAATTATTAACTTGTGGAAGTCCATCGTCTCACCTCAAATTTACCGAGCCGCAAAAATACGCCCGCTACCGACGCCACAATAATCATCGTACAAATATTGTATATTTCTAATCTGTAAACTGTGTTTAATAATAAACGTGTGTCAACTGTAAGTTGTTAATCTTTCATTACATAACCTGATCTGGCCACTCACAGTTATACACACATACACACTGCGATCTTTAAACAAACATGTGAGTGATTGTATAGTTGTTAGAGCATCATAACTCACACTATAACATTCCAAAAACTTAAGGTGCTAAATATCCATAAAGACTCTGCTTAAGGAAAAACTCAAATAAAACTAGCTGTCCGGTTAATGAAAATCTCATTTTCTCAAAGACATGCCTGTTTTATAGGACCGCGGATATACAATAAGCTACCACAAGAGATGGCAACGGTGTCGTATCTTAAATTCTGTGTGCTTATAAAGGAATGGCTTTTCAAAATTAGAAGAAGTCAGCTGGAAGAATTCCTTAAACGATCAAAGCTACTCATTTTATATAATTCTTTTTGTCGTTACATCCTACCTCGTACTTATCATGTTTTGTTTATTTTCTTTTACTTCTTACATATCTTTAGTCTGTATTAAAAAAATTACTTTGTTCAATTTACTTATTATCTCTACTTGTCTCTTTTTTTTACCATGTAATTTAATTTGTTACCTTACTTCCAACTTATATTCTAGCTTATGGAACCTTATGGCTACGTACCTCAGAACATGTACTTTATATATACCTAGCGAGGTAAGAAGCGGCCAACAGGCTTGGATAAAAATTAAATATAATATTTGTACTATGGATTTTAATATTGATGAAACCATAAAAATAATGTTATAAAAATAAACGTCGATTTATCAGCACTGAAAAAAAAAACATTATTTTGACTCATCTGCCATACGTCCACACCAACATTAAACGTCAATCCACAATACACGCTTTTCATTACAATCTCGACTTTTGAAAATCGTATTAGTATTCTATTTTTTGAGTATTAGTATTACAATACTTGTTGCGTAAATTATTAAATAATTATGTAAGCTGACTAAAGTTCCATCTTTTATTATTTATCTTGAATTTATTAAATCTGAACTCTACTAATATATGTACATACAGGGTAGCCCAAAAAAAGTGAAAACATCTCGTAACACATGAGTTATTTCAAAACATAATATAATTAATTATAATTTTAATGTATTTTTTTTGCACAATATTCAGCTAATCAGAAATCATCAAAATACCCCATATTAAATAATCGACTGGGTTTAAATCTGAGCTGTTCGGTGGCCAAATTCCTGGTTCGATGAAATTAACATTCTCACGACTAAGAAGGTTGATTATATTTCTGGCTGTGTGAGATGGAGCTCCGTCCTGCTGTAATGTCTAGCTATTACTCCAGGCTTTGTTTTGAAACTCTTTGATCATTTTCCTGGCACCCCAATGTTTTTCAATTCGCAAATTTACGGTGTTCTGCAGTGATTTTTGTCATTCTGAGCAACAATTTGAAAAAATCAAATATAAACAATGGGAAAATTAATTATCAAATATGGCGACCGGAAATTGTCGAAATAAAACGTAATATAGATAAATAGGTAAGTAAGTAAATTAGTAAACTATTTAAGCTATTTTTGATATAGTTAAACTAATTTTGATGTAATTATATAACATTTTACGAAATGTTCTCACTTTCTTTGGGCCACCTGTATATGGCGATGGTCAAAATATATATCACGCATGTCCCTATTCGATCTCTTAACATATAATCACTAACGACATCTATGCAGTGCTAAATAAAATAGTACCTAGGCGATATTTGATTTTAACCCCCCTCCCCTTATCGTTATATTAAAAAAAAGTTAATATTGGTAGTTCAAATAATTAAAAAAATATTAATGTAAATTAAGGGATCACTGTTGATTTAAGTTGAGTTCACATATATCATCTGACTTCATGAACTCAATGGTTAAAATAATGGAAACCGCCGCGTGCCAGATGATTAAATTCTTCACAAAAAAAAACCTATAAATTTCCTAGTAACGACTTTCACGTTTTGTGAAATGCTTCGGTACTACATTTTTTTTTTGCATTCTCGTAATATCCGTCCGCTCCACGACATTTCATGTACAAAATTATATGCGGAATATTTTTTAATATTCTTATAAATAAGTTCCTTGTCAAAAGAAGTACCAGCGGCCCCACTTCACCATTGCATATATGTTCTAATCTGAGAAGAGTAGATATATATTCTTTACTGATGCGTTCTTCAACGACTTACAGTATACCATTGAAATTTGCGTGTGGAGTACGTCACTGGTGCATGACCCAATGGTAATGGGATACACATTAAAACAAAGACGACTGGATGTTAATTACTCTCTCGTCTAGGACATCGTGAGCCACGTCGTTTAGGAGACAAAGGATCGCTTCCTCGGGATTCAACCCGTTGGGGCTGTAAGCGGAGAAGTCAGTCAGAGTATAAACGAAAACAACACCGCAGCGCAGTGGAGTGCTTTTGGTATTATAATATTTATAAAAAAAGTTTACATTGAATTATTTATTGATACATGAGAATCTTGAGAGTTTAATGTTTATATGTAATATCAAAACATATCGTATAAAATAAATGAAATTATAAAAGTTTATAATTTATTACATTATAATTAAATTTATTTATATCTTGCTATTCATCCTTACTTTTCCAATGACCATTAATTTCTCAAAATTATCTCTATCCATTAATAACGACTCGAAGAATAATTCTGTAAATCTCAATAACTACAAGAACATATTATGAGGTATTATCATATTGAATCAATTCCATGTTTTTGATAACACACAAATTTACGTTATAATTATTATATTTTACGTATACGTACATTGACTCAAAACACTATTACTATAGTAGACCAGGTATTGGTGCACTCATTCAAATTCATTCATCACTGAAAGTTGATTGCCGATAACATTATTTCACAAACTTTGTAAATGTGTATTGTAAAATAAGAGTAATGTTAAAATAAGATTTCAATAAAAGCCAATACGTCATCCTAATATATTTATAAATACAAATTAAGATCCAATAATCCCGCACATATTTATTGTAATAAACATCGTATAAACCATGTTGGTATCAAATTATTAACTTTGTCACAATACAGGGTTTTTCTATTAAGATAGGAACATTACAACGAGAAGTTCATATATAAATTTTATAGTTATAAATATTTTAGAACCTTTTTGTTTCAAATACCCTTTTTGATCACAGAGGAATCCATCAGTACACATGGGAGAGAGGGAATCAAAGGTCAATGATTGATTTTGTGGTGGTTGACTTCAGACTGAGATTCGCTACTATTAATACTCGGGTGTTCCGGAGAGCCGAGATGGAAACTGACCATTTCCTTGTCATCTCAAGAATACATTTATTTCAAGAATGGCAGCAAAAAAACAGTATCGGTGCCATCTAGAATTAAAATTGAGAACCTACAAAAGGATGATGTTAGAGAAAAACATGAAAATAAAGTGTTTGAAAGGCTGAGTGTAAAAAAAAAGAATGATCTGAACATAGACGATACATGGTAATACATTAAGGTTACTCTATGCGAATCAGCTAAGGAAACCTATGTCATAGCTACCCAATGAAGAAAAAAAGGCGATGCATGGTGGGATGATGGCATAAAGAAACTTGTTAAAGAAAAAAAGAATGCGTGACGTTATCTTTTGACAGTAAATGGAGATGAATACTTGAGAAAAAAATATCTGTACAATGTTTGTAAGAAAAATGTTAAATCTAGCGTGAAAGAAAGGAAAAGGCGGCTGAAAAGAGATGAAGGGGCGAAAATGACTAAGAATTTTTAGGACATTATAACATTCTTCTGGAAGGCGGTCAAAAAGACCCAGATGTAGTACTGAAAGCAGTAGTATGAAAGGTATTAAGTCAGTAAATAGAGAAAAGTTATTGAACAAGAACGAAATAAAAAATAGATGGATGAAATATTTCCAGGAAACGAATGAGAGTGAAAAGAATTCAAATAAGGAATCCCTCGAGAAACTCTCTGGGGTAAGTATGAATGACGAAAGCGATATGAATGCAATAAGAATGGAAGAAATAAATGAAATATTTTATGTTTCAAAATAGTAGGAATATTTATGTGACATGTTGTGATGTTATAAATTTGGGTCACGTACGAAATTGCCCCGTCATTTAATTTTTTGTCAAGCACCTTGCAATTCACAAATAGTTACCCTCAAGTTGGTATCACATTCGGTTTCTAAGGTTATAAAAACGGTTGTATCTATAGTTCATTTTAAAAACCACCAACGAAGCTGTCAGACTAAAATGTAGCTGTGTGCGATTTACTATAACCAGTGGGTAAGTATTTTATATTTTTCAATCACTAGTGCATAATCTACTATTAACTTGTTAATCTAATTATATGGTAAATAATATTTACAGGAAACAAGATGTTTTTCTTTTGATTATGCCTTTGGTTTCTGGTGCATACTTATGGTGTATGTCTTTCGTTTATGACTTTTAACTTTTACTTTTGGATATCGTCTGTAGGCGACATTTTATATTATGATGTGAACATCTACAACAAATTCTGTTACGAATCTGATCGCGTCGGCCTGGATGCTGCGGGCCAAATATGATGTGGAGTCAAGACATCTAGCTGTCAAGAAAGAACATCGAACTCGCGCCTAACCCGACAAGATGAGGATTCGTCAAGTGGATTTTATTTTATTGTATTTATTATGTTTCATTCTCGTGGATCTTATGTTCTACAGTGACTAGTCGGTGAAAGGGAAGGACGCAGGTATTTTACTCCCATAATGTATTCCGTGTACGCATTTTTATTAAAAAAAATAACTGGGCATATTTGGATGGGTGGTTTTTGATCATCTACCGTATAATCTGGATCTTGGTCTGAATGAATTTCGCCTTTTTCCTAAGCTGAAAAACTTATCGTATTAAAAATATTTTAGACGTGACGAAGAATTTTAGCGTGCAATTAACAATTAGTTGAATGATTATTTTTTTTATAGCTAAAATGTTAACTTTTTGGATTACTCTCATAGTTTAAAAACATGTTTTTAACCGAAGGGGAGATAGAATCACAGGCAATGAGTTATAGTTTGTCTATTGATAATGAAACGAGTCAGTATTCTAAAATCACTGATGGAGTCCCACATGGAAGTGTTCTAGGGCCCACTCTTTTTCTGTTACATATAAATGATTTGTGTGAATTGAGTCTCGCCAATGGGAAAATTGTTACATTTGCTGATAATACTACTTTATTGTTTCGTGAAAAAACATCAGACGAAGTTTACGAATATACCGGTACTGGATTATAAAAGGTCAAATCGTGGCTTGAAATGAATCTTCTCACATTAAATATTGACAAAAGTAAATACATATGTTTCAGCTCGTAGTCCAAATCTACATAATTTGTTAAAACTTCATAATTGTAACACTAACACTACACTACCTTTATCACATTCATTATACATAGCATGCAAGTGTAAGAAGCTAGAGAGTAAAAAGTATTAAATGCCTTGGTATTTGGATTGATCATTTCTTAAACTGGTCTGAGCATATCAATAAACTTTGCGTTAAATTAAGAAATCTGACATTCTTCTTCAGATGTCTTAGGAATATTCTAGATAAATGTATGCTGAGAACAATACATATTGCTATCTTTCAATCCCATTTTAACTACGCGATCTTAGGTAGGGATGGAGTTGGGAAAACTGCTCTTAATCAACTAGTAATTTCACAAAAATCCATTCTCAGAATCATCTACAGAAAACAATATAGGTTTCCCGCTGACTCACTGTTTGAGGAATGTCAGCTTCATGATATTCGACAACTCTGTTTCTGATCCTTTATTTTCATTCCAACAAAGAGTTTCATCAATAATAATAATCATCTCATAATTATGCTACGAGAGCAAAAAATAATAGACTCACCGTGAAGCCTAAAATGAAAACAAGCTTTCGTCAATCTTTTCATATGAACAGTATGAAACAATTCTCAATGGACAAACTCAAACACCATCTCAGAAGATGGTTATTGGGTGTTAGCAGAAAGAAAACTGAGCAAAGATTCATGGAAATGATCACAGAACATCATTAATTAAGGAGAACACATTCTTATTGTGAAGTTGTAATCATTCAGAACATAGGTCTATATAAGATATACATATAAAATCAATTTTATCGAAAAATATTGTTTTTGCAATTACTCAAAATTTTTTGAGATTCCGTAAAAACAATGTAGATGGCTTTCAAATAATGAAACAATATATGTATTAATTTAAAAAAGTGAAAAATATAGTTTCGAAAATTTGTTACTAAAAATACTAACGTTGTAGCATATTTGGTAATACACCTTCCCTGGATTGGAAATAGAGATCCAGGTTCGAATCCCAGTAGCACAAAAATAATATTATTTGATAAAATTAATTTTATATGTATATCTTTATAAGTAATATATTAAATTAGTATTTAAAGAACATAATTTCTTTATATTCATTTTCTGTTTTGCATAGTGTTTCTTTCAATCATGGGATAGCGAAAATATCTGACTTATTTATTATGTTATTAGAATTATTTTATAACCCTGTTAACTTCATTCTTAATATTTTTGGATTAAATAAAAAAATATATAATGATAATAATTATCATAACATGAACCTATCTCTTTGAGTACAGACTTTGGTCTAGTTAAGGAGACAGTGAACATCTCTTACATTATGAAGCTTGTTCGCCTTTTTTGTATATTTATAATGTATAATATGTATGTATATCAAGAACATGAGCAGAATAAATAAATAAAAATAAAAATAATGGAGATGACCAGTCGGGTGTGATTATCGGTAGGGGCACTAATTTTAGAAGTCTTGGTCCATTATTGAGATGCTGGAATAACATTTTAACGAGAATAAACTGAATTACCAGCCTGATTTGAATCTGGAACTTGCATCAAACTGAATATCATTGATTGACATGCCAGTTGTTTTGTGAAGCAAACTCGGAATGATTACCATTTATACCTGGTGATGAGAGGGACTACACCTTTCAAAACTATAATCGTGAAAAAATAAAACCCAGTTTTGTTTGTAGTATAAAGCTTAGTTTTTATTTAATTTTTTACTCATTGCCTATTTTCACTAGTTAAAGTTTAAAATTCTTATCTAGCCATTTTATTTTACATTATAGTTAAATAATAAAAATAAATACAATACTGGAAGAAAATACAACGAATGATTTTAATGAATTGAAATGTTATTTTAGTATTATCGATGACACAAAACTACTGATTATTATTATCACCGCTAGGACGGCGAGCAAACCTTTCGGACTTATTGATAATACGGGGTAATGCGGTCGCGATTGGTTTGATGTTTGTGTGGGTGTATTGTTGTATCAGAAGGATTTAGCAGGTTTTATATTGAATGATGAGATGAAGAATATTCATTCACCACTCTCGTGTCATTTAGATTTAAACACATACATATATAAACACATACATTTCGTTAAGATAGACATAAGAAGCGATAGACCTCCACACTGACAATAATTACCCCTTGGACAGGGCGGCAGGAATCATATGTTACATAAATAGGAATATGTCCGATTGGATATCTGTTTGTGTTAATTGATTAAATTAGGGTGTACTGTTGAAGACCACTTCCTTTTTTTTTACTATACTATTAAGCAAATGCAGTTGGTTTCTGCTACTGATTCTAGAATCATCCGAATGGATCCGAGTTCAAATTCTGACTGTTGTGCAGTTCATGTCGGAATGAATTTATTTTATGGAATAACTGGCATCTTATCGATAATGTATTTACTTTGATGTAACCATCAGACTAAGAAAGGACTGAAGAAGACTGGTTAAGAAGGATACTTGCCAATTTTATATTTACATAGAATATGTTGTTTTGGTGGTATTTCAGATCAAACAGGCCACTGTTGGGTTGAATATTGCATTTTAATTTAGACAATTGCTTTATGTTAAGGGTATAAGAACGCAGATAGGGTTATTTATAATCTTAAATACCAACGAGTAATACATATGTTATATTCAGCTTATTACATTCGAATTGTGTATTGTAATAATAATAATATTGATGTTTCGGATAAATAATCTTATATTTGTAAAAATAACAAGACTGTGAATGATGTTCGAGCACTCAAAAATATACTGAGGATATATAATTGTACACCCGTGTAATGTTTACACTTTAATATTTCAAATAAATTCATCATCAATCAAATGTAAATATTTATATCGTTATGTCATGTAGATTCATAATAACACCATTAAATCACAATTAACGAAACGGCCAATATTATGAGAATGCAGTTTTTAGATATTATATATGTTTTCGTTATTAGCCCTGATTTAAAAATAAACTTGAGTATGTGCACTCTACATTATGTGGGAAAAGATGCAAACTTTCCGGCCGTCAGAACCATTTGAGCCGGCTTAGGCAGAACGTCATTGTGTGTACGCGGAATGCAGATTGCGTTTATTTTATCGGTGTCTATCGTCGATGTTTATCAGATCGAATTAAGTTTTGGAAGCCGGCCAGCCGGGAGTCGGACCATCTGAGGCAGAATGATCACGAGTCAATAGAAGGTTACAGAAGCAGGTGAGTGGTTTTTCTCTCCAGGATTTGGAGTGACATACTCAATAAAAATAACCAATAGAAAACCAGAGCTAGAATCGAAGGTAATTTACGGATACATGTAGTAATGTAATTAAAACATGATTTGTTAAGGTATCGCAAATGATTGACGGATTTTAATAAAAGGCATGATCATCTTTATATGTGGTTGTGAAATATACAGATGGTCTTGGAATCTTATAAGTACTGTCTTATTTATACGTTGAGCCAAGCGCTTTCGAAAGTTAAACGTTAAATTTAACTACGCAGAATTCCATCAAAGCTTAATTCTGTCCACAGACTAAATCTTTGCTCGACAGTTTCCGAATTTTATCTAATATCCGCACAGGAGCCGGGCCCTCTGCGACAATATAAATTGAAGTCCTTAAACAGTTGAATGGAAGTGTTGATAATGGATAACCGAGACTTTAATCAAGATAAATACCAACTATGGATGGAAATAAATTGAAATAATCTGTAATCCAATGATATTTGGAGGTACATTTTAAACGCGGCCAAATTTTCTTGGACCATTAAACATAATCGAATTCGCTGTCAAATTTATTTCGCATTACGCCTGAGAAAGAAAATATTACCATTCGAGATTTAGCTTTCCGGGATTTTTGAATTAATGAACTCGGTTTGTCAAAAATATTCGAGATAAAAAGTAATAAAAAAATCTCCAACTGAATGTGAAGCGGGTTGTATTTAATAATTCACGGAATGCACAAACCGTACTACACGTGTCGTGAAACGGGTTTGGGTCACTTCGTTAAATTTTTGATGTGTAAATATCTCAAAAAGTGATCAAATAAATACGGTATACTCGTTACCATGGCGTGTACATATTTTATTCAGTACCCATAAACCAACGCAGAAGAACACCATTTACTTTTTGAAATAGATTGACCGAGAATTTTAATGGTTTTTTTAGTGTGAATATGATCGCGCCCCTCCGCCTAATTTCATGCAAAACAGCAATGAGTAAACAATTATGTAATGTAAGTTATGACAGTGAATACATATTTTATTCAATACGAATATATTTTGACACTTTTTTCAGAAAATCTTATTTAGAAATTCCTTATCTCCATGTTACCTACATAAAAATTAAAAAAATAATAATACGTACATGTCAAAAATAAGTGTACCGAATACAATTTTATTTATTCCTTCCTTCCCAATGAACTGTATATACAACATACACACACACATACACGTGATGTTTATACACGACCGTGAAAGTACGTATTAATTATTCTCACTCATTTTTTAAAAATGTTTTCTATATTTCATTTCATGTGGATGTTTTTAAAGTATTCTATTTTAATTCTTATCGCCATACAAAAAATGTTCAAATTTGATATTCTCTTAAACTAACTATCAATATTTTAATATTTCTGTACTTTTGGTTAACTAATCGTTTATGAAGCGCATTTTGAGGAATAATCATAGTTTAGTTCATAAATCGGCGTTTATTGATGAAATATTTTTTTTACCTATCACCATATTACTAATAATCAGCCAAACTATATGTAAAAATATTATTATTTGTATGCAAGCATATTAGCCGCTACCTGCCTCGTTAGGTGCATATAAATTACCTGTTCTTAGGTGGGTAGACATTAATGAATCCCATTAGCTATTTATTATTGTTTTCAATATTCCTGAATACTGATATGTACATAAGTAAGAGGTAGACAGTAATAACTAATTTAAATAAGCTAAATAGTAAAAACAGAAAAAAAATACAGAGAAGTAACAGTAGCGATGTAAAAAAATAAGTTCAAACCAGACATGTTAGATGTAAGGAACACTGTAAAAAACAGTAGAGTAAGAGCATATAGAATCGGAGTCAAACGTAATAACGGGATAAAAGCAGGTTAAAATAAGTACATATGAGAAAGAAGTAAAATAAAAGTGTAGTAAAGATATGGTAAAAATAACAGAATAGAGTAAAAAGAAGAACAGAGTAAAAACGAGATAAAAAAGTAGGATTAGAATAAAAACAAGCAGATAATAAACAAAACATGATAAGAACGAGGTATAATATAAGGACATAAAAGAATTACACAGAAAAGTAGTTTTGATCATCTAAGGACCTCCTTACATATATTTAGATAAACTAATTTAATTTGTTTAACATTGAATAATTTTAATTGTGATAATAAAATTTTGTACCTACATGCATCAAAATGTCCCAACTGTACTGAAAATGTTTTTTCGCTATACAAAGTGAGCGCTCGACGAATGGAGTCTCCCCGCACATCCAGTTTTCTTTCTCATCAGTAGCTGCCATGTGTGCGATTTAATAAACGTAGTTCCCAAATTGAGTTGACTCTTGCGTTCCTTGTTTACGTCTCGCTCGAACCCGGCAACTTGCTTATTAGTGAGGCCGAGTCTCATAAATATTTTCTACATTCAATTAGGGAACGAAATTTGTAACAGCTTGAAGTTATAGCGCTACTGAGTAATGACAACGTTGTAAAATTACATTTTTGACTAAAATTATACGCGTTATTATATTTATTTATAACTTTACCCACAAACATTATTTTAACTTTTGTTTTACCATTAAACATCTATCATTAAAATTAACTAAACATACATTTGATATAGCTTTATCCCAATCTACTGATAAATTAACGTTAATAATCTAAACACTTAATTCAAATGTTTTCATTAATTCATATTATTTTAATTCCGTGTCGCGAGGCAGTAAGAAAATATAGTTTTGAAAGGTGAAGTCTCTCTCAATAATATGTTTTAAGAACATAAATACACTGTTTACTTAATTATGTTGCATTACAAAATAACTGCCATATCAATTAATCACATTATTCGATATTTTTGTTTAATTCTTTTGAGAAATATTCTTTGTACATCGTACCTACACTAATATTCATAATTAAATCAGTTTCATAAAATTTTCTCATTATTTAAGACAAAGAAAATCATATTTTCCAAAATATATAATTTATTTCGTGGAAATATTACGTCTTCTTCGCTAAAAAAGGTTTTTGATTGAATTTTTTTTTCAGAAGATATATATTTCTCCGCTACGAATTTAATTATGCCATTTGAACGTAATTTTAAATTCAAATTAGTTCCATTACAATACTAATATATAATATTTGTGACATATATGGGCTGATTCATTAACTGTGTTATTATTTTTTCAACCTTTTTTATTTTAATCTCTGTGATCTTCGAAGACGTGAATTGGTGTGAAGTCCTTTAAAGTATTTTTTCCGAACCGTATGTTACTGGTTGAACATCTGCAGTTTTCGGAGGAGAATGGGTATCGGTGCAGTTAGTGGTTTCGTATGGAGGACAACTAGTACGCTCAATACATTTTTATGCCATAGATGGCACCAGAGTCAGTGCAGTTAAAAGATAAAATGATAATGAGCTTAATAAATCAACCCTTACATGGCGATAAAGGTACTCGCATCTAACACATGAAGGAAGGTACAGAATTGGTTTGTAATGGATTAACTTCAAACTAAAATTATCTCAAACTATACGTGCTATGAAAATATAACTAACTTTAGAAATATTAGAGTTTTTCCATTGGTGTACTATTTGATAGCGTTTACTAGGCATTACGTATATTTTTTGTTTGTATTTTGGATATTTATGAAATACCGTGATCCGACATTTGGTTTCTCCCACCAGAATATATCCATTACTATAATTCCTCGGCAAGTGGCGATCCTCCACAAATCTACTAGAGGTCTAATCGCATCAACAATATATAACCCCGAGGGCAGTCTCACTCGGAAGTAAGCCAGGGTGCGTGGCTTACTTCAGGGAATTATTGCCAGGGCTGTCGATTTAGTGTAAAGACGCAGACATTTAAAATATATAATATCCGCCAATAAATTTACGGTTTTTGATATATTTTTTTTGCTTTGTAAAAGCTGAAAAATAATGATGAATTGAATATTTATAAAATATACCATTCAGAAGATTGGAGAACCGACTTTAGAAGTTTGTAGATTTTTACGCGACGGTGGTAGCTTATTCAAAAATATTTGGTGAACTAAAATCATAAATAAGACAAACTTTTAAGATTTTTTCAAAGTGATCATTATTTCTTTAAACCCTAAAAGCATTATTTAAGCATATCTGCAAGACCTGTTAATGAATATCTGAGAATAATGGGTCTTGTAGATGTATTACGATATTCAATGTTTAAATATAAGAGTGATGTTTTTGAAGCCGTTCTGCTCAGCCATTCTGTGTTAAATCTTAATTTTTATAATTTGTTTGGCTTATTTTTCAATTTTTTTGTTTATATTTTTAAAGTTATATATGTATGTTCTATCCATTTTTATATATATATATATTCCATACTACTTGTGTAGCTACTCGTGAATTTTTATACCTAACCAATTTTTTAAAAGCCCACAAGGGCGTAAATTAATAAATAAATAATGGTATTAAGATATGGCATCAGAGCACGGGATTACACTTGCACTTTAAATATTAAGATAATACAAAACCTTCATACTGCCAAATAAAATAAAAATATTAGCCCATAGTCATATGAATTACGAGATAATTTGAATTATAAGATCCATGTGAACAAAAGGAAACATGATGAGATAATATCAGAGATTTTATTGAGATAAGTACATCAAAATACTTAATATAGATAAACTTCAGAGATCTGCTTGAGATTGGTAGAAATAGACAAATGCTTAAATCACGTCAGTACCTACACGATGTTCGATCTAACAGTGATAGCGTCACCTAAATTCTATTCTAAGTCTATTCTATTAGTCATTTACCATTAGATAATATTAATATAAGGCGTTAAATTACAAACATTTGTTCCATTTTAACTGCTGCTAGGGAGAATCGAAATTGCCCAACTGATGGACTACAATGACATTTGACGTTTGACGTACGACAAGCGTGAAGTGAAGCGCAGAATGGCAAATCTCTGAAACATGGTGTGTACTCGAGGACTACGAAAGCCGAGAGTTGTCTCCAAATAATTTCATGAGAACAAAATTTCAGTCCAAAATATCTTTAAAATCAAAATTCGTGAATACGAGCCATAATACTTTCCCGTCACATGATGTGTTACAAATTTGGGACTAACAATTTCTAAATTCACAAACAAGTATGGATTGAGGACTGAAATTTATTGTTCTCATGTTGAACAATAAATTGAGGCGGATGTAAGAAGGTGGCTTTTGTTCAACGATGCGGTTTACTTGTAATTATTCAATTGAATGTTAAATTCAGATACTCGGTAAGTTGTCATTTTATTCATGAAAAATATAATATTTTTTCAATATTATTCTAATTTTTTATTTGTTTATTGTGTTTCAATGTCCAGTAAATGAATAGAAATAAAATAAAATGTACAGAGAGGGGTTTGGAATATTAGTTGCGGGACGAAGGGAATTCTACACCCTTTTTTTGTGGAAACAAAAATTAGAAAGTTTATGACAGATCTATGCAACAATAAAAGTATTTACTCTTCAAAAATTGAATCTCTTGTGTAAACAAGACGTATTTTTTACATGAATGCATATTATATTGTCAGCGTTTAAATATTCGTTCCAATCGAGTCACATTTAAAAAAAAAAAGTAGCGGAGTAAAAAATATTGGGACAAATAATTTGCGTTGGTTCATGTTTATATATTTGGTGGTCTGTAGATTTAATATTTATTAATTAATTTAATTTATGAATTTGCAGACAAGTATTTAATAAGACGTTTTGTGGGTACAGTTTATTTTTGTAAGATTATTAATAATGGTGAAAAAATTCTCCCGAAGCACGCACAAGACTACATGGATAGATTTTTATATTCAAGCACTTGTAGGCAGTTGTTGTGTCAGGTAGAGTTTTATCTTGGTTAACCAGAAAATGATCACATTTGTCTAGTTACCCAGAGGGATATGGAAAAGAGGTAGACTGAAACTGTGGTGGTATTATGGGAAATCAACCGTCGAACATCAACATTAGAGAAGAACCGGTAGAGCAGAATTTATCTGCAGCCACGACTCACCCAATTTTGTCGATGATGATGATGATGATGATGATTACGGTTCAACGAGAAATTCATTTAAAATACCACCCTAGTTGTATCTGAAATACAAGCTTCTCTGCTTTCCTTAATCCTTTGCTACCCTGATGTTATCATACAGCATTATAATAGATCTCGTAATTTATTGCTCTTCGCTTACAGAGAATACAAAGAAGAAAAGGAAACCTACATAAATTACCTTGATTTAAATAAATGTAGGTGATGAAATTTTTTTTTTCTGAAACATGAATTGAAATATAACTTTGACGATGAGAACTGATTAACAATTCTTTAAAATAACTAATATAGTCGACCGTAAGTCAATTCTTAGAATCATCTGCCTCGCCAACAGCTGGGGTGTAACCTTTGAACGGTAAACGTCTATCTATAAATAACCCTCAGATATAATAGTACCTAGCGTCACCCCTGCGCCACTCCTGTAGAAAGCTTCCATCCTGTAAATAACACCGGTTGTGAAATATTAAAATTTCATCGCTCTCACCCTAAGTATCTTGCCTTAAGTGATATAAATTTGATTCGGAATTCATAATTAGAGTTTGCCTAAAAATGTTACAAACCTATCCCGATGTATTTGAATCAGTTTGGACAATGAGCTGTATAATTATATTAAGTCTATTAATAGGGACAGCAAACATTGTTAAATATTGCAAACGAAATTTAAAGTCAGAGAGTCAAATCTAATAATATAATCACCGTAAATTATAATATTTAATTCAACACATTAATAACAGTCAACGAGAAATAATGATATCCAACAATAAATAAATTAAATCAATAGAACGCGGAAAACTGTCGGAAATTTCTGTCATAGAAGTTGTCACTGAATTTATATAATACAACCGATACACGTTTGTGATGTTTGACCTCTCAGGTTGCAGGTTATCTAAAATAAAGATTAACACCAGATTAACGGCCTAATACGTTATACTAACCGAAAACTGGAGGAGGTTAAAAACTTGGAACTTTGAGAACGATGTACTGCATCTGATATCCTGAAGTTGCAGAGAGCGAAACATGTAACGAGAGTAGGTGATTATTGTGACATGTACAAAGGTCTCATAACCGATAGGAGCAAGACCAAAGGGAAGACCGAGACGTAGGTGGGTGGAAAATGTCGACATAGTCTTGCGGGGGGTTGGGGATTACCCATCGAACTGGACCGAAAAGGGATGGATTCCCCTTTGTAGAGGCTCCAGTCACAAACTTCTGAATTGCATAAGATCGTTAAAGAAAGAACGGAAGAAGAATAACAGCGGATGTAGTGTCATAGTTTACGCGTCACTATATGCTACCCGACGTAAAGATTTATTGTGCGTAGACATCGTAAATACCATATAGGATTAACATTCTGTATTGAAATGTTGATGAATATAATAAATAAAAGCTTATTCTTATTTCTACATTTCCATACCTTTCTATTTCTTTTTCAATCTCGTGTATTTGACTCGGTGTAAAATGGAGCTATTTATATATTGTATCTTTTTGATAAAAAATCGAGCACTTTCCGTGCTCGAATAGATTTACGTCACTTATGGTATTGTATTCAGTTAATAGTAAAGAATAAGTGATTATACATTTTCTTATAATGAAAGTGCTTTTAAAACTCTTTGATCCTTAATTAATATTTCCTTTCAACTGGCCCTATCCACTTTTCTCTCGATAACACCCACCTGTGTGACGTGAACGCTACCGTAACGCGTGTATGTCCATGCAAAGACTAATATAAAAAATGCATCTTTAAATATTTGAAATGGTTTCGAGTTATTCCCTTTTTATAAATGAACATTAATAAATAATTATAAATCTGTACAACATTAACCGGTAAGTCGTCATAACGTAAATTATTATTTTTTAAGCCTGTCTGTCTGTCCAACCCCATAGCTTTAAAAGGTTGTTAAATGATATATTATGTAACACCCGACCTTATAGTATTGAGCCAGTGATATATCTGATTATAAATAAAATGTTCGGATTTCCAAAAATATTCAGTCCCCAATTGTAACCAGCAAACTATTAATAAAAATATATTTAAAAGTATGTGGAGGTCTATCGCCTTCACAATAATTATCACCGCCGACGATCCCTAAACGCGTTTTACAGATGCGTGTGCGTAAAATAGGGCTCCCAATAGTCGTAAAAACATGACCGGTATCGACAATAACTATCAGCCAGCAGTCATGTTGAACACCAGCTCCTGAGCGACAGTTTGTTTTCCGCCGTTTTCCCAATCACAAGATCCTAGAATAGCTTGTATTGTACAGACAAATTTCATCCGCATTTCTATAAAACTCTGATCAACAATAAATTTAGTATCAACAGTAAGTAGTATTTCATTTTATAACCTACTCTGGTCACACGTATATACGAGTACAGTACATATACGCGATTAATTACACATCGAACACTTATGTGTTGGGTGAATTATTGGGGTATCCAGCGCTCTCACACAATAGCATATCCTGCTGATTCATGATCATCAATATATCTACATAATAATAATTCATAATAATATAATCTTTCTATTATTGCATTACGCAAATCCTCATAAGTACCAATATACATACATTTTTTTTTTTATTTTTAGAGAAACAAACAGTGTAACAATAATAGCTGATTATGACATAATGATATATAAAAATAACACCCGTGAAGTTTCTTCGAAATTAAATAACTAGTTAACAATAAATTAAAAACATAGTATACTCGAATAAACTGATAAACAAAAAGACATTTACATTAAAATAAACATAATAAACTAAAAATAGTATATATATTTTAAAAAATTAAAAAAGAAACAAAATAGTGTTTTTAAACTGAACATACAAAGTGGAAAGGATAAGTAGGGGAGGGATACAATATATATAATTTATGTTAGTAGTGTCAAGATGTTGTGAGCTTTCCTGTATTAAGAAATGCAGAGCATTCATGTTATCAAAAAAATATATTATTCGAATCTGGACCTTTTTTCTGTATATCTTTCTATTTGATTAATATTATTTGTATTAAAATACCACCAAACTATGTCGTGCAAATGCAACATCACAGCAAAAATGTGTTCTACTTGTATCAAAGTTTCCAAATTTAAAAAAATTGATTAATTAATTTAATTCTCTCGCGTTTTATTCAAAGGTATTGAAGATTCTCTGTAATATAAAGTGGATTGCTTTTAAAGGTAGAATAGTAGATGTATCAATTGGAAATATTAGAGAATATAAGTTCAAAATTAGTCCAAAATGTATTCGATCGCTATAGCAAAATCAGAGAATGCGCTTCCCCGGATAGGACGTAGTCCAGGTTCGAATCCCGGTAACAACTGAATATTTTTTTCTATAAATAATTTTTTTCAGTATATCTTTCTATTATTTGATTAATTTAATTTGCATTAGATTATTTTTGATTAACTTCTAATTATTTTACCTTTTCCGTATTCGTACTCGTGTCTATTTTATTATCGTAATAAATATTCAATAAGCAAATTATTATTTAACACAGGAGGCGGGTGAGCCTGCCTGGAATGATTGCTCAACGAATCGAATTTACTTAACCGATCAATTTTACACGAATTAGTATCCGATTGATCAGATATCCGCGTAAATGAGGCATCTGGCCGCTACATAAATCTCACCACGGCGTCAAATGTAAAGTTTACATTGACGAATACATTAACTTTTGCACTTCCATACAAAACGCAACAATTATCAATACTCAAAATAATGTTTCGAGATAAATAAATAAACTTGGATCATTATTAAGAAGAACACATTCTTATTGTGAAGTTGTAATTATTGATGATTCAAATAATGGAACGACAGATGTATTAATTTGAAAAAGTGTAACATGTAGGTTCTAAAATTTGTCATGAAAGATACTGGCGCTATAACACAATTGGTAGTGTACTTCCCCGGATTGGAAATAGAGATCCAGGTTCGAATCCCGGTAGCGCAAAAACAATATTTTTCGACAAAATTGATTTTATATGTATATATTTATAATTAACACATTAAATTAGTATTTAAAACTTGGATCAGTACGGTGCTGAAAAATCTTAATATGATGACCTTTAAACATAAATATTTATTAATTTTATGTTTATTTTTAAAATCCTCACTCAAAAAATATATATATAAGGGTAAGAGATAGAATGAGATTGCCATTCAGGAAGAAGGAAAAATCTCTGAAATCGGTAATGTACAATGTGATGAAGAAATGCCAGATGATATAAAAATTAAAGAGAAATTACATAGATTAAAAAGTAAACATGCAAATATGTGAAAGTTAAGTTATGGTAAAAAGGAAATTTTTGATATTTTTTATAATATATTAGAATAAAAAATATTACATGTATAATTAAATAGCAAAGTTGTAAGTTGTATAAAACTCACGTTCAATGTTTTTTTCCAACATTCATACCTGTTAGCTAGTTATGTATGTAGAATATTGACAAAGTCCACAATGATTGCAGGTTTAATTCTTCTCGTGAAATTGAGTGTGCAAATTAGGTGCCCTTTTTTATTACACACATATCTGCAGTTCATTTTATATTCGCGATGAAAAAAACGAAAATCTCATCATCCACGCGCTCTAATGGAACGTGTCCATGATACGAGATACAATCAGATACATCTCAGAGATTAATAGAGATAAATCTAAGTACCGTGTACATGTGGTAGGATTTTAATCTGGAAATAAACTGGAGATTAAAAATCATTTCGAGATTGGTAGACAGAAACAACAGCTTAAGCCCGTGCATCCGATGTTAGATTTAATAATGAGACTCGAAAAGTGCGCACAAACATTACTCAGAACCATAGATACCTGCAACTATTTATTCTGAAAGATGGAATAACAAAAGACATCAAGTTTTAAACATTCATTCCGTTTTAGCTGATGTCGTTTTAACTGAATATTCACTGAACTGACGAACGAAACAATAATGTTTATTTGACGCTTGATGTACAACGTATAACAAGCGTGAAGTGAGGCACGAGACGGCGTGTACTTAATGAACTTTAACATTTTATCCGTAGACATAGGCTATAAGTTAAATATTTAACAAATAATTTAATTTATTACAGTGATTGTACACATTTAGCCCTCTAGGGTAGCGCGTCATTCCTTCATGTCACTATTGATACATAAAATCAGATGAGACAGCTCCGTATGCATGTCTACAAGTCTCCAACTTGGGTCGCCCGCATCGCTGATCGAAGTAGTAGAGGAGGGTGCTTTTGTTTTGCTCAGGCTCAAAATAATTATTTTCTTTTCTACTTTTAAATTTTTTTTTATCTGTTTATCTTTTTCTATTTCCCCTTTCTTTTTTGTTTTCTAAATATAGGCTAACGAGGATATTTTAAATATAAATTATTATATTTTTATTATTCAGTTTTGTAAGTTTGTATATTAATTGAGATGAAAACTATGTTTTGATTGATTTCATTATTAGATATAATGAAAGAGTCTGTCTCCTTTAGACATACAAAAATAGTGAATATCTACCTGTATTATGCCTACATGCCTTAAATATATAAAGTGAACTATACTAAACAAAAAAATTAAGATATACTCGTATATAAAAAATGGCAAGAGGTGTCAGGGGGTGGGGTGGGGTGGGGTGATTATATTTTCTCAATATGCAACCAATAAAAATATTCAACGGATGGCATTCAATATTATACACATTTATATCGAGGGAAGGGGTGGAGTAAGATACCATTGTGTGTTAATAATTATTAAAATTTAATCTAGATCAAACATAGACTAGGCATATATAAAAAAATGGTTCTTTCTCAGATTTTTACAAAAAATGTTTTTTTCTTTTAAAAAAAGTATATCCGGTAGTAAGCATTAAAAATGTTTATTAAGCATTTTAAAATTCCGAAATGTCACCATACTAATTTATGACATTTAAAACAATTTTATATTGTTTTTTTGTTATTGTTAATATAGATTTTATATTGTTTATATAGATTTCTGAAAAAGGCGTGATTTCCAAAAAAAAATACGGTATCTTACTTCAAAATAAGTAAAAATGGTCTTTTTACACAAGGGCTGGAGAAATAAGAAATACAAGAAGGGTGTAAGAGGTTCAGGTGAAGGACAGAAAGGCTGAAGTACCATCCAGAACCAGAAAACACGACCCACCTGTGATACGTTCCTTCCGGTATCTGGAGCTTCTTCCACTGGTTCCACAGGTCTTTCAGCTCCAGGATACGTACAACGATTTTCAGTGAAAATTACACTTAGACATACATACAATTTCGGCGATTGTGCGAAAGTGTCAAACAACACATTACATAATTACAAGATGAGCAGTACTAAATCGATTCGCACGGTAGCAAGAAACCGATTACACTCAAATAAATAACAGCCTCACACAGCAGGACGATAATTCACAGCAGCAGTCAACGCATAATGGTAAACGCTATCATGACAGTACGAAGATTAAACTTTAACTATAGAACCATAGAGAACATACTATAGAAAAAATCGTGTTCTGGTTATAGGGAGAGGGGGGTAGTGGATAGGTAATAGACAAGAATTATATCTACGCATTCACGTGCGCGCTAGATGTCGTTAGGCGATCCAACCCATCTCAACACAGAATTTCTCTAGTGAGACAGGTACAGTCTAACCACATTTTTACGCATCTATTATATAGTTACCAAATAAATAAATAATACATCATAAAAGTCGAAAATATAATAAATTATTTCACTTTAGAGTTTCGTGAAAAATCATAATATAATAATAATACCATGCCATAATTATAAAAGAAAAAATCCGAAAAACTTACACCATCATCGAATTGTAAAATTAAACTTACTAACCTAACCTAACCAATTTATTTCAAATAGTATTAAATTTAAATTCTAATAGAGAACGCGCATTTATATGAATTCATAATGTTTCTGACTTATCTACGATTTGAGTGAATTCGTCATATTCACAGATAATGTGTTTCATATGACAAAATGTATTGTGAAATTTCGAATCTATAAAACATAATATCTTTTTAAATGCTTGTGATTAATATGAAATATTTTTCATTTTTGAAATCAGGTTACTCAATTATACAAGGAAAAATATTTTTCGCAATGCAAGTGAACGGACCATATTCTTGATAATAGTCTAAGATTGTAAAAGGAACAGAACATAATTCCGTTTCTAAAATAAGAAAATATAAATAAAGATAGTTGGAGTTTTATATTTTTATTATAATTCAATCAAACTTTCTCCCAATTATATATTATAAAAAAATGTTGGGTTAAGTATAATATATATATATATGTATTGTGAGGGTAAAGACCGGCGTTCTATCCTCATCACCGGCTGGTCAGTGGAGAACATAAGAACGGTGAATTATTCACCTCAGAAACGGATAACAACCTTGATCTGTCACATTCTGCCTTCATCCTAAACTGGGAAAATTTATTATTCATACCTGGGAGAGACAAATGAAAATATGTTTTACGTTATAGAATGGAATCTAATCAAATAAACAGGTTAAATTAGAACAAATACAATCCAAATCAAAATTCCATCTGGTTGAGCGTGAATTTAATGAGCTTCAGTGCTGGATGGTGACAAAAAGATTCAAAATTTAACAAAAGATGGCATAACCTCCAAATCAATTCTCGTTCGGGCGATATCGTCGTCACCCAAATTATGTTTCTCTAGTCATCCATCCAAAATAGAGTATTCCAGTGACCCATCGTCATGTGGTTACCTTCTTAACTCCCCAAGCCGACGAAATAAAAAGGGTTGAAAGAAATAATAATAATGGATAATTTGTATGTAGAAACAAGAATGTAGAAAAAAGTAATGTAGACATAAGGGAAACTATCTTGTTTGACTTCAGTTACATCTTGGATTCTTAATAAATGGCTTCACTGGTCGTGGTCAGGCGTGAAAATTCACCTAAATCATAGACTACAACCGATTTTATAACTGTTAAAACCACGCGCATTGCCAACCTAAGGGCGTTGTTCGTAATTACTAAGGTAGTTAGCATTACAATTAATGACAGGGCGATTTCGAACGTGACATTAGTTTTGTAATGTCACAATATATATATATACTGGTACAAATATTTTATTTGAGTCACGTTCACATTTTTATCAGCTTCACTATGGTTTTATTATATTAAAATTATTACGATTACATAAACCAATCATACAGAAAAATGTTTTGGTACAAAAATTCATAGCATTTTACGTCGACGATTTCAACTAATGATTAAAAAAAAATCGTAAATAATAATCATCAGATACATATTTATCTGATTCAATATTTTCTTTTACTGCTTTTCCTATAGTCACCTAGGTAAATACAAAATAAAATAACCCCGAAAAGCGAATACCAATATTTGTACAAGCCATTGGTACATATAATGTTGAATAAGTAGGTGAAGATCGCAGCGACGAATGGAAATTTGCTTATATTATTTTACACAAGATGTATTTTTTTATGTTGAACCACAATTAATTCTGAATTGTGGTCGAAATAGAATTCTTAAATCAACTGTTTGTTTATTTATTTATTTAAAAATTATAAGAGCATTGGACGTACAGAATAAAAATTGTGACAAAATATGTACTTAACCTAATATATTTCACACTGATAATAAAAATGACACGAAAAAAAAAAAAACGATGTAAAAAAATTTATGAACATAAAACAAAAACAAGGAAAAATCATTTACATATTGCATCGAAGAATATTGATAACTAGATCGTCGGTTACTACGTATATGTATTAACGTATGGACGTCATGTTTAGCTATAAATTAAGATGCTACGCGTTATATAAATATGTAAATGCTATTAATGTGACTACAAATTCAGAAACGCTAGAAAAAGTTTACGATATATATGTATTATATATAATATGTTAAAAATAAATCATAATTGGATGAAACCGATATGTCATTTTAAATTATTTTTTTCCTTCATGAATTTAGCTCTATGATAGTGAAGCTATCACTTTATCTCGATATTAGATCACAGGGTTGATAAAAATTTATAAGTCTTCACCGAAAAATCAGAAAACCTGAGATCCTAAATAATGCATAAATAAATTGAACGGAATTAAAAATCAAGTCAAGTTCTTCAAAATTAGACGAGACTAACTTCTGCCTTGAATTAACAATTATTCTGTTTTTAAGACTGGGTTTAAGGAAAATGAATGGAAACATTTAAGGGAAATACAGAGAAATTCGAATTCCATTTCCATAGGCGCGAGTGGGCCCTCGCTGAACTATTAACTTCTACTTAACATTTTCCTCGCCGCGCGGTTGTTCGGCAGATTCCGTTCATCTTCGGCCGAGTTCGGCAATCCGCCCACCCCTGCTCGCGGTCCCCACCGGCCTCAGAACGTGTATCGTGTCGATTAGTAGAAAAGGACATTCAGATCTAAAATTCAATTACTCGCATAACTACATAGTAAACACTTTATTACACAGTGTAATATATTTACTTATTCATTTAAATGCTTACTGTCGATCGGGGAATAATCCCAGAACTACCTTCCGTAAGTTTGTAGAAACCTTCGTCTTATATTAGAGAAAGCGGCGCTTTGAATTTTTTTTTAATTTACACTCGCATAAATATATAATTTACAATGAAACGGTAATTTGAAACAAGGGATGAATTATGAAGTTGATTTTTGAAGAAATAAAACTGTCAATTCTACCTACATATGTTTGTAAGAATATTATTTTATTAATTTTCTTCGCGCTGCCAAATTTATGTATAAATTCACCGGGTGCAGGAAAATGATGAATAATTATTTGAATGTCACAGTGAAGGTTCACGCTGTCGGTAGGTAGGCATGATTTTCCCTTCTATTTTGCAGTGAGCGCTGCCACCTACCCGGGTCGGACCTATACGTGTGCGAGCGTGGCGCGCGGAGCGGCGAGCGGCGGATCCGTCCTGGACCAGTGCGACAAGAGATTCTGCCGCGCGATGTCGTGCGCTTCCGTCGGATGGCGCTGCTAGCCACACCGCAGACGCGATATAGACGATGCATATAAAATAATTCATAGATTAACATAATTGTTATATGTGGAGCGCGGGAAGCGGCGCCGTCAGGAAGTTGCGGAACTTGCAGTGTCGAGTTGCGGAAGTTTCGGTGTCGCCAGTCAAGTCGCGGTGTCGTCCTTTTAACTTGTTTGTTTTGTGCTTTTCCGTGATTGAATTCTTGGAGTTTTCTGCATTGTTGTGATTTGACGTCGAACGTGTTCGGTGGCCAGAACTTTCGAACAACGTTTCGCTCCAACTGGTAAGTTTAAATAAGTTTTAAAAATGTAATTCTAAATAAAAATTCTGTATTCTTGTATAGTTACGTTAAATTACATTCAATTAAGACTATCTTACTCCTTACTTTCATCTTTTGAATATATTGTAATATTTTATTTAATGAAAAGTGATTTTTTTTAAAAAAAATTCTTACCTTAAATATTTTGTTGCAATAAGCTTGCTTGAATTAGTGGCAAGACGTACGCATATTGACCACAAGGCGTACTGAATTTTCCGTGTCCATATTCATATACGTGTTTTTAAAAATAAATAATAATATTCAAAATTGTAGTGATAAGCCAATGAACAAACTGTGAGTCAGTCACTGATATCTGTAAGTGATGAAAATCGCTAAAGTGATTGAGTTTCTAAAAATAACGTAATTCGTGATTCTCGTCTGAAAATATTGTCAACTGAAATGTATATTTATTTGATAAAATAATTACATTTGTTGGTTGTTTAATATATTTTGATATTATATTTATTTAGTTATTTATGCTACGAATCTGTGTGACAAAAATATTATTTAGGTGATAATTTTTGGATAATTTATTTCATCACTAAACGGTAATCGCTCTAAATTAAAAAATATTTTATATTCATAAAAATTCAAAATTGTAAAAAGTACCTACGTGTGAACTTCCAAGGTCAACATGTTTTTGATGAACCGTGGTGCTTTCATTTAGTGACAATTTTTGAATTGTAAATGGAGTCGCTCCATTAAAATGGCGAAAAATAAAATTGTAAAAGTGTACTATGTTGTATAATTCCGCCATACCTGAGGCAATCATGAATGGACGTTAGAGATAAATGATATTAACATTTTAATGAAACTCTCATCCCGTAATGGATGCTGCGGATTGAATCTTAAGTGCGTGAATAAATTTGCAAAAGAAGATGGTGAGAAGATCAATGGAATGGTGGAGAGGATACTGCTCAGACGTTAAAATTTAAATATATATTTTAATCTTTTTCATTTTGTAATTTTTGATAAAAATAATCTCAAGATAACACCTACGACTATTGGATACTCGGTCGTGAATATGTAACATTTTGATCACTTAACCAATGAGCATATGTTTATATATGTTTATTTATAGAGAACAATTATTTAAATAATATTTAATAAAATATTAACTTTTTCAACAGAATCACTTTTTGCAAAATTCCCAGTTCCTGAAATAAAAAACAATTTCCAAAAAACCCCAATTAATCAATTACTCAAATAAAATAAGATCGTAAAACTTAAGCAAGTACATCATAAAGATTTAAAAATAATTTATAATCCCTAAATGTAACACCAAACACTTCCAGCAAAATTTCATATACTTAGTGATAAAAAATGTCAATAGCTTCCATACATAATTTAAAAAGATATAAGGATATAAAAGAACTAAAAAAGAAATTAAATGAACACTTTAGAAGCACACAATTAGAAAATAAATAATATTATATATTACAAATATATGACTTCTAACTCTATTAAATTACTACAGTGCAAGTCCCTCTGCAAGAACAAGAGCTAGTATCTTTTTTGGAGAGGTACATCGATTCACAAAAATATGTAACTTTAGTTTTGTAGCAGATTTAAGCAATTCATATATTATATAAAATTATAAAAATTAAAATGTTTTTATACTATATGTATTTCGGTCAATAATTATAATTTCAATTAAGCTTTTTGTAAACTTAATTGAACGAAAATATAATTGCAAAATAATACAATTGATATATCCGGACTATTTTTTATCAATGTCTTTATAACATACTTATTTATTCATATCTACGAATTTTAAAAGTGTGTACCTATGTACATATGTATGAAACTGGAATCTTTTCGAGGCTATATTGCGTTTTTTGTCGACGGTTTCCTCGAGAAACCTAGGTTAACGTTCAACTATGGGAGATTTATATCCTCCACGCACAAGTACGGTTAAACCATAACTTCTGCAAAGCTTGACAATGGCACGTGTTACCGTGTCGAAATGTGCGACACCAGTTCCATATGCTAGGGCTTACGGAAACCTTAAGTTGAGTATACATATACATATACACAAGTCTAATAGAAACAGTATCTATATCGATAGTAGAATTATGTAGTTTCTAAATGTTCATCTCTAATTAATTCCCTTACGGTGCCTGTCTATATAGGCTTCATTATGTAAAATTAAATTTATTATATATTTGTAGATACTAAATATCATTAAGAATTTGTTATTCCTTTTCATCTCCTTTTACCTCATTAATTGTTTAAAATATATGAATTATTTGCAAATCAATATATGTGACGTTAAGTATCAAAGTGTGACATCTCGATTTTTAGACAAAATAAGTTATGAATGCACTTTTGTAGATTATAAAACATATGTTAAGCCTATGAAAATATAATTTTTTTTATAATTAAAAATGCTTTACATTCATAAGGATATAAGCCTATTATGATTTTATAGGCTTAACAGAAATTGTATAATCTAAAAAACTACATTCATAACTCATTTTGTCCATAAATGGAGATGTCACACTTTGATATTTAAGAATTTTATTTAGAGACAAAAATATTTCTTGGGTTCCTTTTACTTATACGAAGACAATTTATCGGCTCCAGTAAGAAGAAACAGTCGTTTAAAACATGCGAATAAATTCACCCTACAATATGGGTGGCCCGGTACAGTGAGGGCTGTCGGTTATAACACGCGGGGTAGGTGCGCGGAATACTCCGCCACCTCGGCGGTGATCAATTCCGCGGAGTGTTCCGGGGTAGTGTGGGGGGAAATTAATTTGGTAAGGAGATACGGGAGAGAGCACAGAACATTTCTAAGGAGCCGAGGGGTCTCCCCGTTTGGCGCTCGGCCCCGATGAACTTTACACTCGGACCCATTGTTGGCGTCCTAATATTTATAGCCAATAACCGCGCTTAGCGCCGCTCTCTTGCCGAGATAATAAATTAACCTTTTTATTATTCAACACTTGGGAGGTGGCACGAGAGATTTATATCGGAATTCATTAAGATCGCTCATTCAAAGGACGCATTCCGTCTGTCATTAAACAGTCAGATTATATAACTGTTTAGCTTGGT
Source organism: Eubasilissa splendida (assembly GCA_031772225.1). Taxonomy (NCBI): domain Eukaryota; kingdom Metazoa; phylum Arthropoda; class Insecta; order Trichoptera; family Phryganeidae; genus Eubasilissa; species Eubasilissa splendida. Next base: position 13,606,800 of record CM062845.1, on the reverse strand, counting down.
TCACTCTTTAGCCTTGCCGTTCCTTTTATTAAGGTGCGTTTCCACCAGCGTCAATCCAATAAACCATACAGAACGTTTAGAAAAAAATAGAAATGATGTATGTACGATTAACATGATAACGTTTTAGGTACCTACGCATACAATCGGTTAACATGAAAACATTCTGAGTTTTGAAAAATGCTATATGATTTCATACATTTTTATTCTTAAAATATGCTTGACATGAAAAGATTTCGCGTCTCAAAATAACATATAAAATAAATACATCGACTGTCACATCATTACCAAATTGTGACTTTATAACTCAACTTTCTGATTAGTCCGATATCTGATAATAAATAAGGACATTTGTTGCACACCTTTTTTCAGCCGCTTCGTCACTGAATTGTATACATTGCTTAACTTTCTTTTGACTAGTTCGGTACCTGTCATTTATTTTAACACGAAATTCATTTAACATAGTTTCGTGTTAAATGATTTGCACTGTATGTAACCATTACAAATCGGAAGCAACGCTGTCAAACATTAAAATAAATTGTTAACTTTTTTTAAAAATATAGATGCATACATACGATGCATACGTGTCATATCAATATTTTTACTATTTTCAAACATAATTAAACGCTTGTGCTGTGAAAATAAGACTAACTTGCTCGTCTCCTGGAATAAGGCTCGAACTGCATCACTAGGCGAGTATCTTAACATATAACATTTAACAATAAGCATGTCAATACAACAGATAAATAATCTATTATTGAGTTTATATATCGTATTATTATCATCATATAGTCAAATAATGTATTTTATTTGATAGTATTTTTAATGATATATTAGTATTTTATATTTTATTGATTTAGAAAATTAAAATTGACATCCCCACGAAAATAAGCCGACAACTCTAATACAGATGGAAAACTAGCAAAGTAGCCAGGACAAGGCTGAATAACCATCGGAGGTAGTACTTACTGCACAGCGTACAAAAAAATATTTAATTTGTAATCCAATATGCAACATTAATATGTTATTCGCTTATAATATTATCATTGTAGTTCACTTCTCATGTAAAAAATTGCAAAAAACATCAATGGACTTTCATATCTTATAAATAAAATCCTTAATTTTCGAAATTTGTACGTTTCATTGAATATTAAAAGAGAAAAATCAAATTCCTTGTGTTCCTTATGCCCTTTTAGTTCTGAATATATATATATTTAAAATAGTAAACAATGAAAGACATGACAATGCTGCTGTAAGCTGATTAAAATTAATATTGAGTAATAAGATGATTTAAATTTCATGTTGGCATCTATGTAATATCTAAAATTATTTCATTATGATCGGTTTTCAAAATGAAAATGTCAAGTTATTTTCGTTGACGTTCCATCTGTTTCATTTAGCGTTGGATGTTAAAAAGTATTTTTAGTGTTTAGTTAGCGTTTTTAAAATGTGTATTCTGTCATAATGTTTAAATTAATAATTTGATACTGCAGACTCTCTTTTATCGATGCTCTCAGAATGTATTGTCTCCGTGGACATACCCAAATACATTCAATTAATTTCAATTCCATTATTTAAAATTATTTATATTAATTTAATTGAAATATGATATATTTGAGTATGCTCTTGTAAATATTTATACCATTTTTATTTAGAAAATAAACTTATCTGTTTTCGTAATTTGAACTTGTACTTTTTTGAGTAAAATTTAATCTATACATAGTTATCTATTTTATAGTATTTTCACGTGTAAAAAGGTTCAACGCAATATTTCTAAGAGTTATTAAAAAGGAATAGATCACACGATGGCGCCAGGATTCCCACCACATTTATTTTTAATATTATATATTGATTAGTAATAAAAAAATAATATTTTATTTAGTTATTACACATTGTGAAGGAATATGCTAAGGCAGAAAAAAATATTATCTACTTTTCTCGTGCTTGATACGCCATTTTTCAAATTATTGTGCATCATACAATATTTTAATATTAAACACTATACAAATTGTTTCATATTACATGCTAAGAAAAAGAGATATATATTACATTTAATTGTCAAAGTTTATATAAAACGGTTTCTCAAGAAAACGTTGATTATTGAAATATTAATGGACTGGACATTTTCTAAAACATTAACATTATTTACTTTAAATTATTGACAATATCACTTCGAAGTCAATAATAGAAGAACTCCGCTAAATCAAATTGAAATCATTATTAAATTACTAGAATGTTACTCAAATATCACTTTTTTTGATTAGATCTTCTTCCACATTAATTAAACACCACAAAAAACTTATTGAAAAACGTTGAAAAATGCTTTGACGTTTTATATTTGAAAAACTTTCGTTATATACGAGATTATTATAAAAAAATAATATATTACATAACAAATACCTACCTATCTGCAAAATATTCGTACCAAAAATATTACTGAAAATGTTTGACAATATAAATTGACATTTATGTTTACTGTTTTAAAAAAATGTAACTTCAAACCAAAAAAGTCATATAAAGTGAGTACACTTCTCATCAATTAAATGTATGAATTTTCTATCTAATTTTCGATTTGTGACGAACATACATTAGAGTTATTTCATGATTTTAAGTTTTTTACATAATTTTTCGTGGTTGTATACATCTGATTAAATACACACTCCAATAATGTGTGATAAAATTATAATTGAATAATATTTAAAAAAAAAACAATTACATAAAACCTATGTAAATTTAATTAAAATAAATTTAATTAAATTTTACATTTAAATTCCTATAGTTGATCCAGTTACTAAAATATAATAAAAAAAAATGAATATGGATGGATATAAAAGAAACAATGTTATTATTCTACTTTAGTTTATTAGAACTACTCGAGTTTAGAGAGAATAGTAACTCTCACATTAAACTGACTATACATAATATAACATACTTCACCTGTCGATGAGAGTTACTGTTCTCTCTAAACTCGAGTAGTGCTAATAAACTAAAGTAGAATAATAACATTGTTTCATTTATATCCATCCATTATGATGAAACTCTACAAAGTTAACGTTGATTCTATTAATAATATAGAAAATAATATTTAAATATGATGACGTAATATTGAAATAAATATTGAAACGATTTTGGAACACAATGTTATTAAAATCCAGTGGCTTGAACTATTGGTGGACTTATGCTTGTGCTTAGTTTTGTTTATTATATTATATTATACTACCGCTGCTTATTTGCTGTAGAAGTACAACGAATTGTAAGAGATTATATTAATTTCAACTGGAGGCGCATTGTCTGGGAATAAAAACAACATTTCAAAGGCATTTTCTTGTATAAAGAATACCTGTGAATGTTATTATCTCTTCTTGACATATCATATTTATTAATATTATTTTTAGTTTTATTTATATATTATTCTTGGAAAATTAATCAAGTTAAATAAACTGTAATATAATATAAACACCGCGTTAATAATGTAAAGGAATGGTTGTGTGGTTGAAAATATTTTATTTCAAGAGAAGACAAGTATTCGGAACACCACATGGCGTGAGCGAGACACATTGATAGGTTTTTAGAAAAATTATGCACGATTATACATGTAAAGAATATTTCTTAAATCTTATATTAGATAGCTCTGGTTGAAACGTGCCTACTTTAATTTATTTGCACATGGACTCATATATACCTGCATACTTAATACATAATATATCTTATACATGTGCTATTTGTATTTATTTCAAATCACAGTTATGGTTAGCTTTTTTGGGTTCGGCTTCCTGATGTTTCAGTTTACCAATGTCTGCCGGATGGGGATGAAAAAACATCACAAAACAATCACCCTCGTCCTTTAACTGACGTTTCAAAAATATCAATCGCGTTTTTATATTAAACATTTATTTAGGTTAATTTAAATGAAACATTATGAAATATTCTGGGGATTTGGAAAATTTACTTTATCGGACTTTAATTGTTCTTATTCCTCATTCTCTTCCCTCCGCTTATTCTTGCAGCTCGAGGTTTTATTGATTTCTCAGAATATATTTATCGATTTTTCAGAAATATATACTTGGATATCTACATTTGATTTTACATTAATTTAGAGACTATGTAACTATTAAAATATATTTATTTTATCAACTTTCATCAACCCGTTAGTTATTAAATATTTGTATATTTACACGAATACTTTCACAGTATTACTTTTTCTTGTATTTGTATGTAATTTAATCTAAATGTTCAAAATATTTCTATTTTCGGTAAATGGCTCTGTTCAACTGGCTAAGTAAACTTCATCAAATTTTATTATTTGATTACGGCACCACGTACGAGTATTAGTTTAATAGTCTAAATATAAAAAATACATTACTCATAAAAAAAAATCAATAGATTTCTACTGGAAAAATAAATATGTTATTGAAGTATGATGCAAATAACAGAATATGGTGATTACCTCAGTTGACGAAGCCTTCTACCAGAAATATGATCCTCAAGAAAGATTTGTTCTTCACGCAAAGACCGACAGTGGTGATGGTATCGGAACAGGATGGAATAAGAGAAAATGGGTGAATGGGTAGTTGAAAGGAGTAGGGAATGGAATAGGAAAAAAGAAAATGACAAATACCGTACCAAGGTGGACTACGGTATAAAGAGGATAGCTCGACTCACCTGGTGATGACGCCCTATCTGGCTTCTCCTGAAGTTCACTCAAACTCGAAGTGAACGGCATGCGACTCTGATGATTTCACCGTTCACTATGATTTAAATATGCACAAATACTGCCGAGTACGTGTCGCACTGATCAGTCAATCACACTGAATTCCAAATTTCGATGAGTTTAATCTCGATACAAATAGAACGAGCCGAGTTGCTAGACGGAGAGGTACTTCCATAGGATCCAAACGAATGATCACAGCAAGGACAACACTTTCACTCAAAATGTCGACGAATTTCACAAATACAAAACGAACTAGTCGAGTTGAGGGAACAATGTGTACTGAATAGGTGAGGGGACAAAACTAAAACCGGTGTCAATAATACTACATTTTTTATAATAATAATTTGTTTTAAGTCATGCGATAGATGTATTTATGTATGAAGTATATATGTGTTCACCGATTAATATTAAAATAATTACGAATACGCAACACATACCATTAGTTTATTATAATTTGATATTGTTAAAAATATATTAGCTATATGTAGGTGAATTGAAAAACGGAATCTTTATTTTTTTAAATGGAAATATTTATTCTTTTCAGTAAGCAGCTTTTTGAATTCTTAATCATTGTATTTTTAGACCTTATTTTGTATATCAAACCTCTGACCAAATTATTACCCTCATAATTTCACGGTTCTTACATTTCCAAAGTACTTACTTAGACTTTGATATGTCTCCTTAGAGATTTGTGGAAAGTCAAGAAAATTGAATTATTACATTCAAATCGACTTTTTTCCACAGAACTGAGAGACTTTTGCCAACATAAAATTTAAAACAAGAATATAATATCATGCCTCTTATCAAATGCTAGCGGCATCTTAACAATTATGCTTTCATTGATAATAAATAACCTTGAACGTTTCATTAATTGTATCGTAGTTAGTATTGAACTAATCTTGCCATCATATAGATAAAAATATTAACATAACAAAAATGTTAATAATTAAATAAAAACATATCAAATAAATAGACTTAAGTCTCTTTCTTCTACTTTTTATATTTGAATAAAATTCACATTTATATGCACAGAACATGAATTAATTGTTTAAAAACGCAGTTGAGAGGTGCATGTAGGTAGATATATATCCGATAAAGAAGATTTAGGATATACGCGGTTTATTTATCGAGGAAAGCTGGAGTTAAAAATGTTCAGAGTGCCTTTTTATAGGCAGGTTTACAATATAGATAATATATTCTCTACGTATATATATTATTGACTCAGCCCGTCAGCTCGGACGTACTAAAAATAAAACGTTATGCATATATACAAAAATAAATTTAATTAAATAATCCACCGGACTGCGTAGAAACCCGTGCAGTAAGAACGATTACGTAGTACATAGTTCAAATGTTATTTTTAAGATGGCATGAAATCGAACGTGGCCAGTACAAAATATATTATTTAAAACGTGAATGAAATGTATATATATATATATATATATATCATTAGTTTCAGGTATATGTAGATAGTGAGTGAATTCTTAGAATGTCATCATCTTGTAACACAAATCTTCATAATTATTGTTACGTTAAATAATACAAAATCATAATCTATTTCATTTCATACATTATTAAGGACAAATTTGATACAAATCTTTTATCTAATATAATATATATCACATCTAATATAATATATAATATATCACATCTTGTATATAAAGTAGCCCGTCTCCGAAAATTCAACAATCGTGTAGCGTGACCCTCACAAATTAAGATAAAATAATCTGTATTTTTGTTGTCTGCGATATTGTTTATCAATAGGATTGCCATAATTGCCAAGCATTGGTACGGGACATATAGGTGGTAAATAAATAAAACGTGAAAAAAGTTCGTCCTTTTTTAATAAATGTCAAATTTTTGGTATATTCATCTTTAAGATGACACATCCTCTTTGGCGTCTTTTATTACATGTATAAAAATGGGGTTACTTAAAAAAGTAATAATAACAATATAATAAATAATACACACGCGCGAAACAAATTAGCGTTCACCGAGCACTGACAGTTGAGATTGACTGAGAGACCCGTGGCGCCACCGCGCGCCGACTGTCTCACAGAGTTTAGGGAGAAAACGGGACAAATATTAATACGGGACTGAGTAGTGAAATACGATAACAGTGTATATACGGGACGTATGGCAACCCTATCTATTGAAAACATAAAGACGTACATTTTCCAAGATGACAGAATTTTCTAAAAATCTACGAATTGACTGAAAAAAATAATAAATATTTCTCCATGTACGTAGTTACGGATCTTAATTAAGTAACCGTGCGTTATTTATTCATTTTGATATTGTACATTTACATATTGACTCTAGAAATGTACAAATGTCTGTCTTGTTTAATAAGATGTATTTAATTTATGTATTATCAATTTTATGGCACAAGTCACAAAAATGTTTCATTGAAAGATACAGTACCTTATAATATTATTCACATATTACAAAAGATATAATATTATACCCTGAAATGAAGAAATTGTATAATACAAAACATTTTGTTACAAAAATCAAATTAGAGAAAAAATAAGGTAACAAATTGATAGTTACATCCGTATAACGTTTGTAATAGTGTATCATACGGAATATACACATAGCATAACCAACAAGTCTGTCATATACTATTTACTTATATTTATTTGATCGAGTGCTTTATGAATTTTAAAACATTTTAATTCTTAAACCTCTTAAATAATAAATCTTCAATAGTTTTCCATTAATTTTCTTTATGCTACCATTAATATATACAAGGTGACACAAATAAGTGAGAACATTTCGTAAAATGTGATAAAATTACATCAAAATTAGTTTAACTATATCAACAATAATTTAAATAGTTTACTAATTTACTTACTCACCTATTTACCTATATTACGTTTAATTTCGACAATTTCCAGTCGCCATTTTTGATTATTAATTTTCCCACTGTTTATATTTAGTTTTTTTAAATTGTTACCCAGAATGATAAAAATCACTGCAGAAGACCGTATTCTGATCAAAAATTTGCGAATTGAAAAACATTGGGGTGCCAGGAAAATGATCAAAGAATTTCAAAACATAGCTTGGAGTATAGCCCGACATTACAGCATAACTGAACATTACAGCAGGACGGAGCTCCATCTCACATAGCTAGAAATACAATCAACTTTCTTCGTCGTGAGAATGTTAATTTCAGGCCATCGAACAGCCTGGATTTAAACCCAGTAGATTATGCAATATGGGGTGTTTTGATGATTTCTGATTAGCTAAGTATTGTGCAAAAAAAAATTACATTAAGAATTATAATTAATTACTAGCCTGCCCGCACAGCTACCGCACGGTAGCAGACGTATCCTGCAAAGACACAGTACTCTGTTGTCAATCTACTCCAGATTAAAAAAAAAAATCGCTAATTCACTTTGATTAAATCATCGTGAGAATGTTAAATTCATCGAGCCAGGCATGTGGCCACCGAATAGCCCAGATTTAAACCCAGTAAATTATGCAATATGGGGTGTTTTGATAATTTCTGATTAGTTAAATATTATGCAAAAAAAATTACTTTAAGAATTATAACTAATAATATTATGTTTTGAAATAACTCATGTATTACGAGATGTTTTGGGTCACCTGTATATATATATATCTTTATAGAATATAACAAATAAATATAATTTACAAAAATATATATGTCGGGTTCATCGCGAAGATAAATTCGATGAAATCTAGTTAGTATCAGTTTAAGACATTTACATTACTGATGAGATTAACCGTGATTGTGATTGGTGTTCTATTACAACGATGATTAATAAGTATGATTTAATGATTAGAGGTTATAGTTTTAGTATACGAATGATTGCTCGCTGTATTTCGGATAATTATAGTCACCTAGCATCGTTACAATCAAACACCATTCACACAATCACAATCACGTTTTATCGCATCACTAATTTACACGATTTATTATCATCAAATAATAATGAGTACTAACGATTTACTGTTTTTATTTTTTTAAATCTATATAAATTATATACTTTATTTTTCGCCTTTTGTTACGTACGTTGTCTTCTTTAATATTGATATTATTTAATATTTTAATTTATTATTTAGAAGCTGGTGAAACGCGGGAATCTGGCTAGTCCGTCTGCAATCTATCATATATAATACATACGTACAACGAATAAATAAAAAATTAAAATAGTTAATAGTATTAATTAAAATTATAAAATCCAAATATTGGAATTTAATTTTTAACTAATCGTGCAGATGGTAGATTTAATAATATAAAATATTTGTGTATCGAATTATTTTGTTACGTCGACAGAATTAATTTAGCAGCTTTATAAGATTTTTTTATTTTAAATTTTTTAATATTAAGCTTAGTAAAACGTGAGTTTTCTCGTTAAAATATTAAATAATCTCCGTATTTCGAGACTTTACAACAACCAGCCACCACGTGCCGTGTGCCGTGTTGATCAAAATGTTTCACTTGATTGAGAAATTAATTCCAGGGTTTGGTTAAGTTATTTTTTATTACGATACCGAATTTAATGAAAAAATTGTCTAGGTACTTGTACATTTTATTTTCGTCTGTTAACAAATGAGTGTACATTTTTATCTGAAATCATTTAATATTAGAATTACTCAAAAAAAAAATCGTTTGCCAACAGAGAATTGTTATCATTCCGGGATTTTCTTTATAATATTATTCACCCATATAAGGAGAAATATTATTTAATATTTCAGATGGATAATATTTTATTATGGCTACTCATGTTGCGAAACTAACTAAACATACCATATGCATATAACCATATCAAAATTAGTTCACAGAATTGATTATGAAAAAAAATTCAAAATTAACATGCTAGTTGACTATTTCTTCATTATACGATGTAATTTTTAGGCTTTCTGACTGTTTAGAAAATTAAGAAAATGTAGAGAATAATCGCATAGAATTTTTAATATATTTTTTGTGCAAGTGGCTGTGCTTACTTACTTACCATCACGCCGTAGGCAGATAGGATGGAGCGCCACACTCTTCTGTTCTGACACACAATTCATACATCTTCTCATACAAGCTCGCCGATTGTTGAGGTTTCTAACAGAACCATCCTCCATTATCTGGTTTACCTGGTCGTGCCAAGTCTTCCGCGGACGTCCTCTATTTCTGGTGCCATCAACACTTGCGTCATATATCTTTCTTACCATTCTCTCCTCATTCATCCGTTCCATATGACACCAAACCACCTAAGTGATCCTTTCTTAATCTTACTCACTATTCTAACATCAGCTTTAAATTATTTCCTTATTTCTTTATTCTTTACTCTGTCATAAATAGATTTGCCACATACACGCCTTACTAATCTCATTTCCACTGCATTCAGTCTACTTTCGTTCCTCTTCTGCCAGCTCCAGACCTTACTTCCATACATCAGTATCGGTACCAGGAATTCATTGTGCAACGCTAGTCTTGCCTCGGTTGACAAATTCCCGTTAGATATAATTCCATTCAAAGCGCCGTTCACTTTATTTCCTGCAATCACCCTCATTCTCAGCCTTTCCGTTTCTATTAAACATACTTCCTAAATACTCATCTACATATTCCAAACATTCATTACCTACAAGTATTTTACATGGTGTCTTGCTTTCCTCCTTCTCGAATACTATCACTTTCGACTTATTAACATTCATCATGAGGTCGCTTTCCTTGCATACATTGTACATTCTACTCACTAGCAATTGTACAAAATGGAAAATTTGACTTGCGCCACGGATTATCACTATCATGATCACCGCCGGCGATCTCGAATGCACCTTGCTTATACCGGTGCGTGATTCAGAGCTCCTGACAGCCGTAGGGTACCCAGTATCGCCATCTGGAGACAATACTAATGCACCCGCAACCGTCTAGAAGGCTGGCTCTCGGAATTTACTCTTCTCGCCGCCACCTTCCAAATAACATCTCCAAGAAACACCTCTAACTCTTTACATATAGAGTATTCATTATACAGCATAACTATTTCGCTAATTTTGTAACCTATGCTTAACAATAAACAAAACGTCAAGTGCACGTTGTTTTCATTCATAACCTACTCTGGCTACACATAAATTCACAATGCACTCCGCGATCATCAACCATGAACACGTGAGTGATGGGTGATTATTGGGGCACCCACACTCACACAATCTGCCAGATCTTTCTAATCCATATTAATATACAACACGCTCAAACGAGCATCAATTATAATTCATAATCTTCACACCCTGTACATCTACTGTACTATCATATGTAAAACCATTTTTTATTAAACCCGAATATACTATTAAACGCCTTCTTCCTAAAGCTTCCGTACATCAAATTCATACTTTTCAAACACATATACACAATATGAATTATTATTAATATAGTAGGTATATATAAAAGTTTTGTAGAATATTATAAATAGCTTAATAACTGCACTGTAAAAAATAATCAAACCCCAACTTATAAGCTAATTTAAGAATAGCCATAACTAACAACATCGTTTTTGAAAGATATGTGTTTTTTAGAACATATATATTATATTATATTTTTTAATAAAATCATATTTTTTGTAACGTTGCAATCTTAGAACATATTTCTTAAATATTTTTTTTTATATAAATCACTTGGAAAAATACACAAACAAAAATATCTAACACAAAATTTACTATTGCCAGTAGATAAAATGTAAATAAATAATTTTAAGTAATAGAAAATTCCCGGTTCCGGGTAAGTCAAGAGTGGAGTTCGGAAGTTCTGGTAGTATAGGCTGAATATTATGTTCCAAGCCGATGCTGTTTTATACATAAAAATTTCAAAAGTAGCTAAGTTGTGTGTGAGGTGGCACCGTCCCGTTTAAGCCACACGTGTTGCAGGCAAGTTTTTACAGCATTGCCTCTTACATTCTGAAATAAATATGGCCCAATGATTCCGCTGACCCACATGGCGTACCATACAGTAACTCTGAGTTGGTGGATTAATTGAATATTTTCAGCGCCGTTGTCATTACTGTTTTGTTTAATAACAAAACCCGTCAATTCGAAATGTGCTTCGTCGCTCATGATGATTTTTTTTTCAAAATTCGAACGATTATAAGTTAATCTTTCTAGTTGATAAATTTAATTTGTATTTGATATTTGTCATTCACGGTTATCATTCCATGACATACGCCGTCAGTCCGAATATCAATATTACTAGTGAATGTCATTCTAAATGAGCGTGTAAGGTCCGCTTAAAAAATAATATAATATTCACCTGTACCTATATATTTTTCTGTGTACTTTTCTAAGGGATTCATCTTATTTGTTTTAACATGTATTATACATTTTTATTTTAGAACTACGAAATCATTTGATGTGATGTCATGCTATGAAATAAAAATAATAAAAAAGCAAACTATGAATATTTCTTACTTTTATTAAAGAAGTGCTTGCATGGATAATACTATTTCACTTAATCTTATTCATGTTTCCTTCTTCTTAAAACAGGGAAACGCTCTAGGATTATGTATCAGAGGCTCATACAACGTGTGCAAATTATGCGTTAACAGTTAACACCTTAACAGTTTTACAATTAAATGCTATGTATATAACAACAACGATTAAGAATTGAATCGTGGCAGACAAAAGTAATTTTTGCACATCAGAGAAGTTACTAGAAACTGTATTGAAATGTCTACTTAAGCCCAAATGTATGTATTAAACTATTATCTACCTGCCTTAACGCACTCATTCACACACATGTTTATACACAAATAGCACGTGTACACGATACTGAAATTTATTTTAACTTATCGAGACTTATCGTGTCTCTTTACGTAGACACGGGCCATTAGTTTGCTTACTGTCATCAGTCATGTGCACCCAAATAATGATTGGTAGGGCTCTATGCAACGAAGCGATGTCGCTCGCGAACTACTGGATTATAAAAGGATTTAAAAAACGGACCGAAGAAAAAGAACAAGCAAAAAGAGCAAGTGAAACTCGACATTGAGAGTACTGATCCAGAGTTTAAAGAGAACCGCCATGCCCGCTAATGATGCGTTACAAAAAAAAAACACAACAATTTAATGAATGTCGGGTTGCGGAACGTATAAAACATTTTTTTAGTACGGTGCTGGTACGGCAGGCAGGCAGAATACAGCCAGGCGCAGGTGGCAGGCTAATAAATTTTGTTGACACATGAAACAAAGCGTAGATTATTTAACCCTTGCACTGTGATATGATAGATGGTTAAACAGATGATCGGTAGCTATGATTCTTCGAGTAATCACTGCTACATTAGAAACTAAATCTCCAACAGTTAATACACAATAATACAACAATAATACAATCACAGTCACAAGAACGATTTTTAAATCGTTACATTAAAATTATAAACTACTATAAATAATAGAAAAATAATACTAATATCTAAATTACAGGCGCGTGCAATCAGTAATGACATTCACAACGATTTAATCAGAATGAGATTCTGCAATGGGATGACGAGGAACGTTAGACTTTCATTTCGATTGTCATTCGGAATGCTATTTTTTTAGATCAGTTTACGCTAGACTATTGTGCTATGTATTATTTTAGTAAAAAGAAAAATGTATGTTTGACAATTATATAAGATCTATCCACTTCAAGAAAAGTGAACCGTAAACTCTGGTAGAATAAAAAGCTTAAAAAAGTTTGTAAAATACACACATTTGATCTTGCTGAATGACTATGGAAACTATTTACTACCGTATGACCAAAACGCTTTATGAAAAATTTCACCAAACACCACATTTAATTAGACAAAATACAGTAATGAGGGAATTCTTGTCGGTCGGGGAACGATTACCCTGCACACTGCGGTTTCTTGCAACTGGACGTTCTTACGAAAATCTCGAATTTTCAGTTATAATATCATCATCAATTATTTTGCAAGCTATAATGGACATGTCAGGCAATTGTTTTCGTTCTCCAAGATCATATGAATGCAAGCCTAAATAATAATAATGTATTTATTAACTCAAATAGTTTATATTTATATAGTTACATCAATGAGAGATTGGAGATCCCTGTAACTAGTAAAACAGCCCGTAGGACAACGTTTCTTATGGTTCAATAAATCGTTTCAACATATTATCATCTTCATAGATGATAGGATCGTTAACGTCAATGCTTTTATCATCCTCCATCATTGCAAATTGACATAAAACTGATGAGTGAACTGACACGTCCCGCTACACGATCATTCCGACTGACAGTCTCCCTTCCAGCCAGCATGATTGAAGGTCGGATATCAAAATATCTAAATACATGTCTCTGGTTCTGTGATATTTTAATACAAATTAAATTCTGATAAAACTGCAACTTCACAATAATAATGTTCTCACCTTAAAAATATATAAGGTGTATCAAAGTTTATCCAAATTTAATAAAAATGAATTGATTTAATTTTTGGCGTCTTCTATTATATAATACTCAAAGGTATTAGAGATTTGTCGCGATATAAAGATTATAGAATATGAGTTCGAAAATATTATATATTATATTTTTCTATGCCGGAATTCTCCGGTAGCAACTAAAATATTTTTTCGATTTTTTTTGGAGTTATATCTTTCTAGGTGATAAATTTAATTTTTATTTGATATTTGTCATTCACGGTCATCATTCCATCAATCATTACCATACGCCGTCAGTCCGAATATCAATATTACTAGTAAATGTTATTCTAAATGAACGTCTAAGGTCCGCTTAAAAATAATATCATTATTTCAAAGTAATTTTTTTATAAATTTTTAAAGGAAATCACGTTTTTTGCTATGTTGTGATTTTCAAACATTTGTAGTTTCAAACATATATTTCAATATTTGAAGATAATTTATGTATTAATTTACACAACAGTCTATGGCTTAATTGGTAAAATAGTCTACCGACAAAATACAGTTCCGGTTCAAGTCATTGTGGTAAATATATATTTTTAAATAGATTCCATGATATGATTTACTTAATTTATTTTTAAAATTTTATATTATTCAGTCAGATCAAACTAATTATTACAATGAATATGCTGTTTTATTAAGAAACTTTTTCTAGGCACTATTATCTTACAGTATGATGCGATGCTATATTTTTATAGGACTTTGTCGCGTACAACTCTAGCTGACCGGCCATCCTTTCCATTCCATGGATAGAACGCCAGGTCCCGAGTACCACGTCACCGGCTAACTTCAATTTACAAACAAATTATCCAAGCTTCTCGCACTTGACTTACAGTTTTTCCTAGTTCTCATGTCCATTGTATCACTATATCATCTATTTTTCTAAGCATTATTTCTTCTTTGATAACTTCTTGCACACCAGAGGCTCTGGAAATCCGAGCTTATGTTAACTTGCGTGGGTTAGCTCACCGAAGTAGTCACAGAATTATTTTCCAGAAAAAATCACTGAATTTTGCCAGAATTGGGCAGCAAAAATACGCCGCCAATCTCCTCAAAAACAGAGCTAAAGACGCCAAAACGCATAAATAGTGCGACATTTTACATATAATATTTTTGGTGGGCACTCACACTTGGATGCATGTATCCTGTTGAAGGCTCTGCCCTCTTAAATGACTAATTTAAAAATATGTGTTAAATATTCATGAGAGAAATGGTGCTTCGGCTAGCAGGCAGCAGGCAATAGTTGACTCATCTCATCTTAAGGCCCCGGGTTAAGATTCTTCTCGAACGAAACAATCTTTGACTCACAGAAATTATGAGGAAACAGAGGGTGTAAAAATAGAAAGATGAAAATTTAAGCTGTGACAAGATACGTATATGATCTGCAATTTCATGAGTGCAAGCAGGACCACATGATAGAGAGAAATAGCTAGATTGCAGGTGGCAGATCTGTTTCTTGATATGGAAATGTGTTACATGCACATAATTTAGATTTAAAATTTCAGAAAAATCATGAGAACAATATTGTTTCATTACAATCCTTAGGTCACAACTTATATTTGTAATAGATTCATAGACAAAATGCTATAAAAGTATTCTTAAAATTAATGAGTTTAGGTATAAATAAAGTTCTATATTAAGAAGAAGAAGGGCTCTTTATGAAAGAAGAAAATATAATATAATGTAATACGATACATTTAAGGAAGATTCAAGAAACGCACGAAGCTGGCATAATAAATATTTTCAGGTTACAAAACTGTTCATGTCCTTTGGTTGTTCACATTTAAAAAAAAAACTGGTAATATTCAGTCATGTTATTTTAACCGATTTTGCGGTCGCGATGTTCTTGATTTATATACACATGTCACATTCCTTTTAAAAATTCACATAAATATTTTGTATATTATTGATAGAATTAGCGTTAACTTTGTAGAGTTTTATCATCAAAATGGATCCATCCATTTTGAGCTATTCTGTGATCATAGATATTGAAGAAATCTGGATAAATCATTTTTACTTCTTCTTTTTATAATGGTTGGGTTAGGTTAATTAACGTTGGGTTCTTCGTCTTCTTCTTCAACAGCCTCATCGGACTCGAAAGTTCATAATTGGAGTCACAACAGAGTGCCATATATCCCTTATCATCATCCCCATGGTCCAGTTCGCTGGGCACCCGCTTACCTCTTGCAGATCTGTTTTGACATTTTCTGCCCGTCTACGTCTTGATCTTCTCCTCGGTCTCGATTATGTATGAAAGCTTTGTGCGTGTTACGGGATTCGTTTGGTCTTGCTACATATCTCGCATACCGCAGCCTACTTGTATCTTTCCACAAAATATCTGGGGAAGGATACCGTTCACAAAGTTTCAGGTTTTTTAATCTTCTCCGTTCTCCGGTTAGGTTATCATATAAAGAGCCTTAAGTCTTAACTTACGTCCGAAGACTTTTTTTTCTCAATCTTGCAATTTTTCTATTATTTCTTCAGAATTTATAACGTTTTCACAAAGGACTATAATGTCTTTTGTAATATAAGATATTTTAATCTAAAAGGTATAAGAGCAAATTATTGTCGTATTTCTCAGATTTAATATAATACGTTAGCTGTATCTTTGTAGTCATATTACAACATATTAGATCTTTAATTTAAATACATCTATATATAAAGCAACTTTTTGATGAACTGTACTTCTGCCATAAAAGTCGATCTCGCTGCGAGCGGAGCGATGTGGGAAAGTAGAATAATTTCCTGAATTTCAAAGAAATTGAGTTATTCAACTTGACATCGGCTAATACTGCCGTTACTCAATTTTGTTGCACGTTTAGGCATATAGTTCATACATATAAACATTGTGTTAATTTTATGGAAAAAGTTAACACTTGATTTTAGTCTTATTATATTTATTTCAATAAAATACATTTTATTAAGAATTTTTAACAAATTTTATAAAGCATTTTTAATAATTTTTTAACAACGTGCTCTCCGGTTAAGAATGAATGACCTTGAATTATGGGGATGGCTTAATCAAAATATGTAATGGTAAAATAATCAATTTAATATTATACAAAGAAAAATAATAAAATATTGATCAATTTCTGAAACAGAAAAACAAAAAAGATTTTTTTGCCGCACAGGATCTTTCTCGCAGGAGTTATGCTAGTATGCGGCCCTGAAATAGGCCCATTTTGAGACCACTCAAATGATAATGAATTCCGAGGTATCCACGGACCCGGGAAACCAGTGATTGGAGAAATAATATGAGGTGATCTCCCGTATTCAACAATACCATTTGAACAGAATGTATTTTGTGTAATGTTTATACCTTTAATATTAAATTATTAAATCATGGGGGATCGGCTCACTTTATAACATATGGAATATCGCGGGCAGTAATTCGCAACGATGTCCGACTGGGCAGCAGTTTCTCTCTTTTGTCACCAGGTGGCTGACCAGCTGGATCGCATGGGAGCGGAGATAAGGCTGTAAGCCCGCCCTTATTGATCAGATGCGAGACGAGGGGCCTGTCGCGGACGGACCAGTCTCACTGGTAATAAATAGTGCGCTGGCGGCCGAGAGAGCTCATTCTTGTCGCCGCGCTCTCTGAGTTCACACGCTGAAGTTTTATTTCTATCTACCTCGCTTTAACATTACCTTTACTCTGGACTTTTGGAAACTGATTAAATACTTGGCTGCCACCCTGGACTACTATTTGGACCTTGGATTAGACCCTGCACGGACATCGTTAGCTCGAGTAATAAGAGTGAACCGGCGAACCACCCTAAATAACATTATATATTCTTTTAATTCTAGATAAACTTTTATTGATTGAATCATCATTTGCATTACAAACGACTTGTTTGTGGTCTAGTGGTTACGATACTTGCCTAGTGATCTAGTGGTCGGGGTTCGATCCTCGTTTCAGGAGACGAATGCTGAATAAATCCCATTACAAATGAACTGCTTCCAAACTTTGGTCCATCATTCGTGTCCATGATAATATAATACTTAACTTGGTTTAGCAGTGAGAAATAAATAAATTGATAGAGAAGGAATTGAGGCGTGGATAAAAAGTACTTAGTTAAAATCATTTGATTTATTTAATAAAAGGCGGGAAGTTAAAGTGAACAATGCTGTGCAATCAGGCCTTAGCAGAGTAGTGGGTGCCCTTTTTTCTAAAAATTATTCTAGTAATTGTGTGTCATCTAGTAACAATTTAAGTTAGGTACTAAATTATTATTTAAAAAAAAAATAGTTATTGTTTTTAAAAATATATTCTGTTAAAGAAACAATAACATATGTTTTTGGTTAGTTATTGACATTTTGAAGAAATGTTTTTTTAAATATGAATTAAATATCACAGAACTATGTTCTGAATAATTACAACTTCACAATAAGAATGTGTTCTCCTAAAATAAAAATAAAAAAATGTTTTTTATTTCGAAACCGGTAGATGTATTTTAATTCATTAAGTGGTTAATAAAACAAAGTCGACAATATAAAAAAAATGGATTTTAACCACAAAGTTAATTTTGCCAATCTTAAAAATACATACAACATTATTTACAGATCAGCAGATTTTCTGTTTCGCGTAATTATCTCTTCTTCACATATCGCACCGAGATACAGAACTCGGCACGACTCTCTCCGATCCATAATAGCTGACATCAGGGTACCGCGTCAGTATTGTGTCCCATTCTAAATTTAGGGTCTGACAGAACCAACCCCTCTGCCCGCCAGAAAATATCCAATGTTTGCCAGGCATGACAAAATCCAATTTGCAAGTCTCAACATTCACCCAAATATGTAAAAGACCCTGGTAGGTAATAATTATTTGCCAGAATCCGAGGATACACAAACGCATCTAAGCGTTAATAAATACTATCTCAGAAAAAAAACCTTGACAACATTTATACGTCCGAGTATCGGACACCTTTCCAGATTTTAAAATAACCGCTCGCCACAGCTGAAGTGACCCCTTCTCCGCGTCCTGCCCACCGCCTCACAGGCATAGACTCAAAAATCGTATTGGTGATGCTATATGTAGAAACAGAATTATTAAAATTGTTAACAGAAATAAATCATTACATAAATTCGTAACGTGATAATCTCTTTTGTTTATATCGTATTTTTATATTTTCTTCGTTCATGGAAGGAACCACAACAGCTATGAAGATTTCCGGATTTACAAAGAACTCCACGATAACCTATAAATAACACAATACTTTTCCACACAATGAGCGTTTTTCATATTTGGAAAACTTTTGTAAAAATATTTCCACGGAAAATTTGCATTTTTTGCAATACCTGTGAATCATCTACGCAGAGAAATATTTACACAAGAAAAATAAATGTTGATGTACAAGGTACCCTCTGTGGAATTTGTTTAAGGATGATTTATGTTTTCTCTGTAAGTGAAGAAAGAAACACGACAAAAAATGTTTTGGTTCTTTTACTTCATAAATAATCATATTTTTTGGTTGTATACAAAAGTATTTTTGAAATATATAAGACAGGAAAAATAATCATCAAAAATATTTATCTAATTTTAAAATATGGTTGTTGTAATTTTGAGTAATTAATATTCATCTATCTAATAAATTATTATATTTTTATTAGTGATTGGTTTAATTGGATGGAAAAATTTTCCATTACCGAAACCACTCCACATATTTCGCGTGGTAGAATCGTTCAAGTGATTAATTTATTCATTGATAGGGCGGTCTGACCGTTGTGACAAATCACTCAAAATCGTAGCTTTATTAATATTATATTTTCGTAAAAACCAATCACTCTGTGGTTTGACATATTAGATTAAATAAAACACAATTACTTTGCACAAAACAACGAATTTTATTACACACCAACCGGTTTCGCATAGCTCAAACTTCGTCAGGGCGTATTTAAAACTAACAATAAATACAAAAATAACATCTTAAATGTAATAATTTTCCAACCATATTATTGAAAAAGACCATTACTAGCACAGAGGTAATCCTCCATTAAAACGGGTTTGGCCTTCGGTTCAACAATTTAGAGGCCCATGAGATAAAAAATGCAGTAAATAGTGGAAGTGCAATTCTTAATAATCAAATAAATTTATTCGTTAGCTTCATATTAGGTATATTTATTTTTAAATCAATTTAATATCCATCAACATGGTACTTTCCCCTTCCTTGATGTTCTGTCTATCTGTATATGTATTCGGTCTCTCTCTTTCGCATGTAATTTTATCTCCATATATATAAGTGCATACTTTTTAAAACCGATTGGCGTCTAATAAAATGTGTGGTTTAACTCAAAGTGATTGTGTTTTATTTAATTTAATTAATACTAGTTGATTTGATCATTCTCAATCTTTTATGTGAGTAAAGTATGCTTATTATAATCAGCTGTTGTATGCTCCGCTATTTTATTACATTATTATTTAATCTCTTCTATCTTTTCACACATTAATATTAATACATCGTAGAGCGTGTATCCACAGCAAACATTTTGTTTCAATTCTTTTTTGCTCTTTAATATTCCAAAGGACACGCAGCGTGTGTATATTACGAACCCGTTAAGAATCGCAAAACTGGGGTTTTCTTTCGTTTGTGTTCTTGCAGATAATGGAAAATAAAAGTTTTCTGATTAATGTATACCCAGACAGATTGTCCCAAGACAGTCAAAATAAAATCTAAACGTTTTTGTTGTCATTAACGGCACATTTTGAGAATATTAAAGCGCAATTATACATGACCAACTTATTCTCAACCGGAAGTTATATGGTAAAATAAAGAGAAGTAAACATTTTAAAGCTTATTGTTTTGTAAAGATTAAAATTCGGCACAGCAGAACTCCGATTATTCAAGGGATTGTGGAACGAGCCTAATAATTAAATGCATAATTGAAAACTCGGATAATAAGATAGTTACATACTGGCTATATATAACGCGATTAAAAATAACTTCGGTAGCCGTAGCAGGCATTTAATTGTGGGGGGGGGAGGAGGTCTCGTGTGCACTCCAGTCAATACTCTCAAAGTTTAAAGTGCATCGGGAAAATTAAGCAAGTCTTAGAAAAATACATTCGGATCGAATAAAATGTATACTCGGGTAATCGAAATTCTATCGTATATTTTAATCTTCCATCCCTTGCTCTTGGGTCTTGGAGAATTGGAGTTTCATCAACTCAATAAGGCATTTTCAGGTGTCTTTTTCCTTTGCTGTTTCCATAATTGAAACCCATTGTAGAATAATTATATATAATAAAACTTAGATATTAATACTTCATCAACGTTGTATAAAATATGGCTGAATAAAAATACACTAACCGAAGAGACAGATTCTGTGACGCCAATAACATGTCCACATATCATTAAAATATATACATTATTCTAAAATAAATTTGTTTCAATCTACGTGCTAGTAAAAAATACTACATAGAGTTTTTCCGATCCAGAAATCAACCCTCGAGTACATCAAATAATTGTTGTTTTTGTAAATGTTTTCAAATTTACCCGGTTTATTTTAAGATATTCATTTTTATTTTCAACTCTTACATTATATATTGAAACCATATTAATAGATTAATAATTTACAAAAACCAATGTTCAATAGTTGACGATTCCTGTTTATTTTGTTTGCGGTGGATAATTACCTACTAATTATACTTTTTCCTTTTAGAGATAATGACGAAGAGTGCTTACTGTCATAACTGATATTTTACAAATTTTCAAGATGGCATTGCTTGGGAATGTCGCCCCGCTTTCGTATAATTACACGATTTATATTCTCAAAAATTGTCGTTAGTAAAAAGAAAAAACAAAAGCGGAAGACTCTTAGGATAATATTTAAGGTCCTCTTTAGGGCTCGGGATGAGTAAGGGGTATGCTGGGGGGTGCGTTAATCAGAAACTACCCTCGACTCGGTCACGCAGCCTTAATTGTGTTTGTTATGAATGGTGGTGGACAGCTGACGTTGAAGATATTACTTTCAGTGTTTCAGAAGAATTCACGAGAGTTATAAAAAATATGACTTGATATAATTATTAATTTTGAAAAACATACATTTTTTGAATGGTTGAGCAAATTATTAAAATATATTTTTTAATCCTCCTTTTTGTATTTATTTTATTGTATCTATTTTTAAACCAACCTTTTTGTACCATATTTTGGTAATAGTAAGTTATTGTGAAACATTATATTATTAAATATAATATAATAAATGTCACCATATTAAAACTAATATTTAGATTTATATAAATTAAAAAAAAATTCAAAATTATCTTCCAAAAAAAAAAGTTCACTTTTTAGTTTCTATTTATATTTAGTTAATTTTAATTTTGTAAACTGATCTATAACTATTCGGTTTCCAGAGACGAGCACCGCTTCTCTGATCATTTGTTCGCTAAGCGAAAATCTTTCAGCTGAACCAAATACACACGTCAAGTCAACCAATAATTTATTTATCCATAGTAGAAATCTGTTAAGTCTTTCGTGTCGGAGTTAACAATATTTGAATTAATAAATCAAGCCATATAATTATATTGTATGTTTCATTGGTTGAAATGAAAATTTGATATCACAGTCTAACAGACATTGACTGCCACAGTACCATTGCAAATTTCAATCTTCAAACTATTATATTTACATAATCAGAATAAATTACTAATTTGGATTCGACGAGAATCAAACCAGTAGTAACCTTGTGGTGGAAACGGATGCGCTCCACGCTTTGACAATCAAACCAGTCATTATATTAAGAATTGAAGCTAAGTGTAAGTACCTCCAGACATTAACCGAGAACATACACTTACTGACAAAGCCTTACTTTCATTAGTAATTTATGTCTTTGTCATTTTTATGAAATTGGGGTTGTAATATATTATTCATTTTTATCAGAAGATAAAAATATACACTGTTAGATTAAAAAAAACTGAATTAAACTAATAAATAGAACAAATAAACTACGTGATTTTTTTTATAATTAAGACTACTTAATGAACTACGATTAATAAAATAAATTTTTCGAAATACTGTGCCCCCATTAAATTTGTTTAAAATTCAATGTCTCCAAGTTTGTTTAATTTTTTTTTATGTTAATACAATATACAGAAATTTCCATTTAGAATAGTGGGACACGCTTATAAATCATGTTATAGTAAAGTTAAAAGAAATTAGATGAATTACTTAGAAAAATATAAAGAAAAAATATACAATTTTTACAGGGTGTAACATACCTAGTCCACAATGTTTTGTTGATCGATACCTGAATATAACAAGGAAATAAAAAAATAAAAATATTTTCTTTTACTTTGCGTTTTAATCATTTTTTTAAATGTCTTAGTGATTTTGTTAATTATTCTTGACACCAATGCATTCTCTCGTTCTCTCATCGTACACATTCTTCGCGATCGGTGTTCTCATGGATCGACCCGACGATCTGGTTGAATAGATATGGTGAGGATCAAAATTAATATTTCCATTATTAATTAACTTTTCTAATATTAAAGCATATGTTACTTTTTTACCAACTGGTAAGATTTTGCATATTGTAAATAATTTACTATAATCATATTTATACAAACACTTTGTTCTGTTATCTACTATAAGTTTTAAAAATCTTAATTAATAACTGTTTAATTTTATTAATATGTGTTTTATATGTCAGTCCACAGCTACTCACTCCATAACTGATAACCGAGTCGACTATCGCAAAGCACAGCGAGTACAGTGAAGTCCGAGAGGTGCATAACCTTAACATATAAAATGAACTTAACATGGATAACATATACAATCAATATGCGGTTTCCAGCAAACTTTTTCATCAATTATAAAACCAAAATATTTATATTGCTTCACATTTTTAATTTTGTCACATTTACAATTTATTGAATTATATCTAACGGGAATTTGTCAACCGAGGCAAGTCTAGCGGTGCACAATGGAATTATGGTACCGACACTGATATATGGAAGTGAGGCCTGGAGCTGGCAGAAAAGGAACGAAAGTAGACTGAATGCAGTGGAAATGAGATCATTTAGGCGTATTTGTGGCAAATCTATTTATGACAGAGTAAAGAATGTAAAAATAAGGAAGGAATGTAAAGCTGATGTTAGTATAGTGAGTAAGATTAAGAAAGGATCACTTAGGTGGTTTGGTCATATGTAACGGATGAATGAGGAGAGAATGGTGAGAAAAATATATGACTCAAGTGTTGATGGAACCAGAAATAGAGGACGTCCGCGGAAGACTTGGCACGACCAGGTAAACAAAATAATGGAGGATGGTTCTGTTAGAAGCCTCAACAATCGGCGAGCTTGTATGAGAAGATGTATGAATGTGGATGATACGAGAATTGTGTGTCTGGACAGAAGAGTGTGGCGCTATATCCTCTCTGCCAACCCCTGCGGGGAAACGGCGTGATGGTAAGTAAGTACAATTTATTTGATTTTTGTGTAAGCATTCTTATCACGACTAACAAGATCCATTATTTCGCTGGCACTCTTCTAAACGGGAGGCAAAATTTCTGAGAACTGCTCGGCACGTAATCTCCGTGATCGCTGCCATTTCTTCTCAGATATTTTCTTTTATTTGGTCCAGAGAGGAAGGATTGTTACAGTATAATTGGTAAGGACACGCTAACTAGCAATCGGCCCCTCCCCATTCGTTACGTTGGTGCAGCGAATGAAACAAAATGAAAATAACTTTTGGGACACACTGTATTTAACTCTTTTGTCTCAAAAGTATGCTGACCTCCTGTTTTAGACCATATCAGATGAACAATACCTTACCTGTTCTTACGTTGCGAATGACTACCTACTGTGAACATTGATGGATTACTCGCCGATAGAACATGTGACTGCCGTAACGAAAGACGATTAGTGTGAATGCCAGTTTTTTAAAAGCAATTACCCTTTTGTATAGCCGTAAGTAATAGTTTAATTATATTGAACGGATAATGTGTGAAGTGATATTATACATGTCACGAATTTAACAGTAGTGGCTTTGGAAGAAAATAAAATTAATACACACATAGTGCCTATATTTAACGCCTCTGATAGTCAAATGTTTATCGTGGTTGAATATATAATTCAAATCAAAAAGTGTAACATTATTTTTCTACTGCATTTAATTTAAATACTTTTATTGAATAATATTTTTTTGTTGTGAAGTTGCATTTTTAGAATATAGTCCTGTGGTATTTTTATACAAATTAAATGAGTCATCTAGAAATATATGAGTACAGAAAAAAATCTATCTACCGAAAAATATTTAGGTTACCTTGAATAGGAACAGGTCCAGGTTCGAATCCCGGTAGCAACTAAATATTTTTTCAATAGACAGAAATCAACTGTATACATTTATAGTTAATTAATTTAATTTTTATAAGAATAGTGCATTATTCAATTCAATTATGGTTGCTGGAAATGATCTATATTAATTTTATATTAAATTTATTATGAGAAGACGGGTAAGAAATGATATTCGTAAAAACTGGACTTAAGTTAGTCTCAAGAGTCGATATTGTAATTTGTTTTTTCTCTGGTTAAATTATTTCACGAACAGCATGCTATATCTTGATACACGTTGGCTACTCGTGGGATAATGACTAAATAAATAATATATACGTAATCAGGTAAGTACATAATTTTATAAGCTTAAAGTATATATTTTTATTAGAGACAAGTATTCAATTAGGTTAGTTATGTGTAGTAAAAAAGTATAAAAAGTTATCACTTCGTTTTCTCTCAAATTTCCTCAAAACTAATAATGCAACTGAGTCCATAGTAATTACAGCCTGTGGAGGTCTATCGCCAGTATAATCATCAACACTGCAGATGACCCATGAATGCACCTACCTGGACGTAAAACAAGGTTCCTGACAACCTCAAAAACACGCCCGGTACCGACGACAATAATATGCGCCAGTAGCCGTCCGGTAAGCCGGCCCCTGAGCGCCACTCGTTTTGCGGCTACCTTCCCGTCAAGCTCTCTAGCAAACGTTCCTCGTTGTAGATGTTTTACCGCATATTCTTCTAACTATAACTGTGTTTCATCGTCAATAAACTTCTGTCAACTGTAAGTACCTTTTCTTGTTCATCCTGCTTTTTAAATATTTAAAAGAACACGTGAGCGCTGGATTTTTACATGGGGGGCACTAGGCGTTCACACATATTCTGATTCTTACAACATATTTATCAATGTATAACTTTTCATATATTTATTTTATAACGTCGCTAAGTTTACATAAGCCTATAGCGGCCGCATTATCATATAATGAATGTAATTACTATATCTTGTCATAATTAATTATATTGTTTAAAGTTTAATTTTTTATTAGTGATTAACATAAATTGATTAGTGATCCTAATACAGACTTTTCGGGATTAATTAGATTAGATAGATACCTTTGTCGATGTTTTAAACATAAATATACATAATTAATTTGTTTAATATAAACATATCTGGTGGCTTTACATTTAGCAATTATTTAAATATCAATTTGTTAAATTAATTAGCATTTGGTGATGCGGGGATCTTCATAGAAATAACACGATCTTCAGATTCGACAAGACTTTATCATAAAACAACACCACAAATGGGCAACCTGACTAGGTCTCTATGGAAAGCCGACTCTATTCGTTTTCTTTGCGTGTGCTAGCGCTGTAATCGTTGCCTCTGCCGACGCGACCCGTGGCGCCACCGAGCGCCATCGGTGCGCGTACCTAACATGAGTGGATGAGCCTGTCCTTTGTCTCACTTCCACTCAACACAATCCTTTTAATTTTTTGAGTCACATTATGAACAATATGTATACAATTATAAACAACAACACATAACCAATCATTCGTTAAATATTGTTACGTTGTTGGTTAATTTTTTCACTTTGTTTTTTTCTCCATTATTTCTAATGCTGTTTCTGGTATGTATATATGTTATAGTGAATGTGAATGTTATAGTTTCTGGTATGTATATATATATTACCGGTAAAGTTTTATTTTCACTGGCGTTTTAGTGAAATCATATCCAAATACATTTTCATCGGATGATATATATTTCTACTAGCGACTAATACAATATTAATATTGTAGAAATATAGATTTAACCCATTTTGCCTGTCTCAATTTAGATTTAATTTAACCCAGCAAAGCAGGCAACAAAAAGTTATTATTTTATAATTTATATATTTTTAATATGAAATAAATAAATACAAATATTTTCAAGTTACTTATATACCTAGAGTTAGACAATTACAAAAATAATCAAATCAAATTCAAATTTCTGTCCAATACAACTAGTGTTTATACGTAGCAACTTTTGCGAGTACCAAAACAAAATAAACAAGGCACCGTCATTGGCCGAATATTAAACAATTATACGACAAATGGGTTACTCTGTTTGGATATTCAATTTCTGGTCGCCCCTCGGAAAAAGAAGAATCACTATTCCATTTACGACAATATCAGTTTTCGGATGTTTCCAAAGTATCAATTAGTGAGATGAATAGAGGTTCAGAGATTTTCCGGCGAGCCTACTTAAACGTATTAATTTCTGCTTCTTAGAATGTGTACCACGTATGATGATTTCAACAATAAATATTTCTCAGTAACATTACGAGAATAATAGCGAGGAAAAATAAAATAATAGTGTTAGTAACACCACTTTTTACGTTAAGATAAGAAAAACTAGCCTAATTTGGACATTTCACGAGGCATTCTTAGACATTTAAAATACCACACTTCAAAGCATACACATTCAAAGCAAAGAGAAGAAGACTCCTTGCGAAAGAGTATTTTGAAAAATAAAATATTTTTCTGACAGAATATTATTTTATATATTAAAATTTGATTAATATCATAATTGTGATAGAAATATGTCAATTTATTTTGCAAAAAATTTAATAATACTGCACGCTACTGGTGGAATGATACATATGGCTGAGACATAAACTTTAATATTTTTTTTGTAACATTTAAAAGTAATAAATGAAAACATAACTTGTAAGCAAAATATATATCTTAATTTATTCATGAACACGCGCGCACCCATGCACTTTTTTTATAAAGCACACAAACAAACGAACGTGTCAAAATTATTTTCATTCCATTATTACAGGACGAAAAACTTGTTTCAAAGAAAAAATTTAAAAGGTTTTTGTGGCCGAGGAGAGAAAAAACAATGGAAAAACAGTGATAACATAACTTTCCCTCGGGCAGGGTGATTTGTATATCGGAATCTTTCAGCCGACATAACGGCCCTACCAACCTCCCGTCGGCATCTCTACCCCGAAAGTAAGGGGCGTGATCCGTCACTCAGTACGTTATTCCACGCAGGGTTGTTGCAAGCATTCTTTTTATAATGTGGACGTGTTAACTTGAAACGTGTTGATCGTTTTCCAGGAGAAAGAATTTTCTCTATTGTTCTTTGAAACTGGAGGTATTCGCAGTGGCGCGCTTAGTCGCAAGCGGCTGCTTAGGACCCCCATTTTTAGGGACCGCCAAATATTAATAATTAATCTGAAATATTTTGATTTTATGGAGTTACTTTAATAAGTGCACTGTTTACTCAAACGCGATGATAACAGTTTCACACAATTAGTTAACGCTCTATAAATCCCAATCAAAGTGATTTTAATTGTGGTTAAAAACAAAATTCGCCCTTCTCATTGATAAATATTTGCTACCACTAAATTCGTGTCATTATTTTCCTATGCTTTATTTATTAAGAATTGTATTATCTGTCACTTGTATTATATACCGTTTACTTAAAAAAAATTCATCTCCGACATATCCTTCTTTACGAATTTAACTTAATTTAATTGTACAAACCGCTCGTAGCATCAACACAATCTACGAACATGGCTTTGTTGCAGAAAGAAAAGCTCAGGAATAGTTTAATCGTTTTTAAAAAATATGATTTTAACAAAAGCGATAATCCTACGATAGACGACTGGAGAATTTTAGCGAAGATAGTTTAGAAGCTCTACTCTAAAAAGATCTTCAAATAAACAAACAAATCTTCTCAAACAACACGAAAATTAGTAAACCATGTCACGTGTTCACTACATACAGTTCTCAATAATCTAAATTCAATTGGAAAAGTCCAAAACATAAACCAAAACAATTAAAACCATAAATTCAATAAAATTTTGAAATTGACTTATTGGACAACCTAATATAAATTACTCGAAAGCAGTGTCGACGTTTCTAAAATAGGGACACATGTAGTCCGCGTCAAGCGCCTATTAATTAAAAATTCATATAAAGTGGATTATGCACGTGACAGTTTAAAATTGTAAACAAAGGTGTCCCAACAAGAGTGGAAAATTTAAATTTGGCTCCATTATTGCTGTTGTACTTTGACAGTCAAACCATTATGACAGTTCGATGGTAGACAGTCCGCCATTATAAAAAATAGATCGTTATTTGACACAACAATGCATTCTTATTGTTAAACATTATTTAAAAAATTGTAAAAGTTTTACTGCCATGATTCGCAAATTGCGTCCAATTTTTGGTAATCAAAATGTTCCAAGTACATTACATCAACTGTTAAGAGAATAATTGAAAAATTCTGGGAGACTGGGTCGATTACTGATGTCAGACCATCGATAAGTGTTCGTCCTGGTCGTTCAGCAGAAAACATCAAAACTGTTCGCCCACTGTAAAACCAACTCACGTTAAAATAAATTTCCACCACATTTCTATAATAACAATGGATTTCTTCAACATAATACTTTAAACATTGCTAAAATAATATACTCTCATTATTTTGTTTACTTAGAGCCGATCCTGTCCCCACTTCTTCTCCCGCTCCTATCACTCATCTCACTCATCATCACTTTTTACAATTGTTAAATATTGATTATAATTTTTTAAAGATTCGTATGCTTATTATTACAAAATATTAATTTTAAGGCCTAGGTCTAGTTTTATTGATTATATAATTAATAACTGAAATATAT
This sequence comes from Eubasilissa splendida, assembly GCA_031772225.1. Taxonomy (NCBI): domain Eukaryota; kingdom Metazoa; phylum Arthropoda; class Insecta; order Trichoptera; family Phryganeidae; genus Eubasilissa; species Eubasilissa splendida. Next base: position 13,576,726 of record CM062845.1, on the reverse strand, counting down.
ATTTATACTGTTAGTTTCTTTAATAAATAAATCTTCTTCTTGAATGGTTTACTCGAAAGTCCAAGACCGCAGTCACAGCGGCGCGCCATACATCCCTTGACATCGCCTCCGTGATCCAGTCTGCCGGAAACCCATCCACCTGCGTCTTCCATGTCTGTCTTCATATTACCCGACTATCTACGACTTGGTCTTCCCCTCGGTCTTAAACCAGTGTGCTTATGTATGAAGGCTTTATGTGAATTATGGGAATCACCCGCTCTCGCTACCGGTTCCGTCCACTGCAACCTCCTAGTTTAAATATAATACATTTATAATGTCGGCATAAAAAATTTGGGGAACCCTAACTTCTGGAATGTCCAGGGGCCCCAGCTGGTATAGATGCGCCACTGGTTCCTCAAAGGCGACTGATCGATATGCCGTGAATATTTGTGCCATTATTCCCATTCCTTCCCGCTGAGCCTGGCAGAGCTACGACAGCTGTATAAATCGCTCCAGCCTGGGAGTTGAGTGCCTCACATTCGGCGCAGGAAGACACATTTGTAGACATCAACTTGTATAAATCTTAGTTGTTTCTACACGTGATACTAACCGCCTGGTGCTCACAATAGTGAGAACAATTTTCCCAACATATTAAATTGTTGGCTGATATCACATTGTTTTCTTTGTTGTCGACTAGTTCCGATACCTTTATTTATACCTTTTTTTTTTGTATCTTTATTAGGACCCGCTCGTGCATAATTTTCTAGTTTTGTAACATCACAGAGATCTATTTTATATTTCAAGATGCTCAATGAGAGTAGAGGATATGGAACTAATACATTTAGTATATATTCAGGAAATTATTTTGAATAAAAATAAATAACACGAAATACGAAGCGCGATTTTAAATTTATTATTATTTTATTTATTTTATTTGTAACTATATAATACAATGTAAAAATCTGTTTGGACTGTGCCCGTCTCACTAGAGAATTTTGTGTCGATACGGGCATAGTTTACAAGCAATTGTTCAATTACTAATTTAATGTATTAATCATAAATATATACATATAAAATCAATTTTGTCGAAAAATATTGTTTTTGCGCTACCGGGATTCCGTATTGGAAATAGATATCCAGGCTGGTATCCCGGTAGCGCAAAAACAATATTTTTCGACACAATTGATTTTATATGTATATATTTATTATTAATACATTAAATTAGTATTTTCAACATCACAGACCTGTGTTCTGAATAATTACAACTTCACAATAAGAATGTGTTCTCCTTAATAATTGTTCAATTAATTAGAATTACAAGTAGTAGATAGAATTACATTTATTACTATATAAAAGGTGTATATGAAGAACAATTTTAAAGCGGACTTAATTTTTGGATCACTTTGTAACAATAATTAATATAGGTATGAGTCAATATGTTTGGGTGAGTGCACCAATACTGCCTCTACCCATATTACGAATCCAAGTTTTAATATATAATTTCATTTTCTTGGGACAATTCAATTGATTTAAATCTTTTAGCATTCTATTAAATAGTTTAGGTCCAAAATATTTTTAGTTCCTTTGATCATATGTTGTATGTGCTCTTGGGGTTTGTAGGTTATTTGTATTTGTCCGTGTGGAAATTATATTTTGAGTTGTTTTAAATGTGTCTGTTACAAATAAATACCAGTTACCATGTTGCGCATACCCAGTGGTTTCCTTCATTTGTTGACTCATCACGTGCAACGTAAGTATGGCCATCTTGTAATGAGTGGTTAAAATGTTCAAAATAATAGATCAGCCCGCTGACTGTGATCCGTGATTAGTTTTTTGAACGCACGAACCATGAAACCACCTGACATTCATAACCAAGTATGTTTTGTCTTGTTCTGATTTGGCGCCAAGTGATTTCCATATTTTCCTTCATCTAAAGCGGTTTCTTGGTGGCAAGCATTTTGATGATGATAATGTCTGAACGGAGTATAAACATGGTTTTTATCTCAGGCGGCGTCGTTCTATGTCGAAGGTATATAAAAATTGATGCTCCGTTATGACTTAATGTGTCTTAAGTCAAGTGGCGACTATGTTGAGATGTAGTTTAAGGTGTGTCCGACGAAAGTCAAGTGTTTATAATAAAACAATATTGTGTTACTTCTAAAAAAAAAATCCGGTTCTTACTTAAAAAACATGCCTCGTACATACAATTACATCAAATTAATTTTCAAATAGATCAAAAATTGGAAAATAGTAAATAATTTTTGGAAATCTGAATTAATTATTCACTCCTTTCACACTTTATTTTTTCTTTTTTGTCCTCGCTTTTTCATGTTCATCTTAGGTTGACTACTTTAATCATTTTGCTCCTTAACTGTATCGTTGGTCAAGTTCAATATTTTAAGATCGCTACGAAATAAAAATATCCACATCTTCATATTAGATAAATTTGAAATTTTATAACTAAGAAAAAGTATTAATGTTTAATATTATAAATAACCAAATCGTCTTTGTAAATAGTCACCTTTTAAATTTGTTTTCATATTAGTTCTTATTTATTCACCACTCAATAATTTTGTTTTTATTTTTATCTATGCTTGTATTTTTTAATTTCAGTATAATTGTTTCCTGAAGAAGGTATCGAAACATGTAGAACAATCAATTAGTAGTGGTTGAAACAAAGTAATCTCCTTGGACTCCTTCTAATGGTCTCGATATTGATTTTGTGATATTACTCATGATTTTATTAATAATGTGATCTTTTTGCCTTCGCATGTCACGTTCATGTGCATCTGAGTAGGTTTTATTTTATTTTTTCAGAAATAGCTGTACTACACCAACTTTTTTAAAATATTTTTTTTATTGGCTTTAATTTGATTTGTGTCTCACCAACAGGCCAATGGATATTCACCATCTTGGCCAACCCGTCACCTTGGGCACAATGTTAAAATTTATATCCATTTATATTTACTTACCTACCTTAAATTTACAAAGCGTCTGCCCTCCAAGCTCATGTACAAAATTCCCACATTTCATGTCACTAATTTCACTGGGAGGCAAATATTTTGTTACAGAAACAATTTTCGCTGATTCTTATGTAATTTTATCTGCTGAAACCGAATATGCCATCAAAATTTATCCATCAGTTATAATTTTTTTGTAATTGTATGTTTTACTCTCAAATAAGGATATTTTGCTCCTTATATTTCATTCTTCAAATTTTTAATTTTTCAAAGCTGCATTAAAATAATGCTCCTTTAACCATGCATTTTTATTCATCTAATAGCGTATTAGTCTGGATAAATTTGGTTTTGGGAAATAACCGGATGACTTGTGGCTTCCCGGCAATGAGTAATTGCGGGGTATTACGCGTGCTTGGAAATTACGCGTTATGTTCTAAATTATTCATTTCCTTACTGTCATTTGTGAAGTGCATATCTATACTCTCCTACTACCCGTATCACACTTTGACTGACCAAATTTGTGCTGGGAAAATTTGGAAAGCAAATTCGGAATTAGCAGGAATATTTCTATAATAATTACCTTCTTTTTAATTCATGTAACATTAAAGAAGTTTAATTTTGTATATCAGTTTTATTATTATTATTATTCAAATACGAGCCCTTCATTTGGCATTTTACTGGACCTTTGGATCGGATAGATATTGACGAATTAATCCTCGGTCGATAATGTGGGACAGTGCAGGTTGAAGCTAAGGTTATAAAATGCCACTTTGTCCTGCTTTACAATTCAGTAGGCATTAGTGACCGAAGGATTGATGTTTGATTTACTATTGTTCCCCCTCTTTTTTCTTTATTCATATACACATTCACACCACCAGAGAACAGTATTCTCCAACAAAAAGCATGCGTGAAATTAATTAAAACTGCAGCGACCGCATTAGTTGTACAAAAATCCTAAAAATCATGCATAAATACATATATTATTTTACAATTTTACCGATATGAATTTATTTAACTAATTATTATTTATTTTGCGGTAAGCTATAAGTTTACTTAAGCATGCAATAATAAATTGCATAGCATGATCTGATAAACGCATATATATTAAGGAAATGCAGAAATTTCTTTTACTTCTTCCATATCTACACTCTTATACACATTTTTGTCAACGCATGTATCTCCAGAACTTTATTCGATACTGTGATGACAAATTTTAAGTGAGATCTCTCTATCCTTTTGACATCTGACTGAATCCTTGACTTATCGTCAGTCATTCTCACTCACCTTATTTCTACAAAATTCGTTATTTTTATCATTGTTTATCATTCGATCATTAACTTATTCTTTTGCTTTCTTATTACGATAACATTTCCAATAAATTCAGTTATATTTTACTTATATTTTTCTTCTATCTTCCATGGTTCATTTGGCAGATAAAGTATATTTTTCTTGAAGTGCTGTCAGTTAACGGATATTTGTAATTATGTTAGCTATTTGTACTTTGTTTACAGCTATACTGTTTAAGGTTTTGAAGCCATAAGGTTTTCCTTCTAACAGGACCTCGTAGTCTGGCAATTTTTCTTTCATGTATTTGACACGGTAAGTATTCAATAAACCTCAGGATATCATAACATATCCAATACACGTCAATTTCTTTATCTTTTGAGAGATTTCACTATCTTTTATCATCCTTATTTTTAGTATGGTATCACTTTTCACTCTTTCGGTCAAGTTTATTTTTAGCATTCATCTGAAGATCTACATTACAAATGTTTCAAGCTTCTTCAACACATTATCAGTATCAGTATGGGCTTAACTTTTCACATCAGAAAATATATATACAAGAATACATTGTGAGGGTATAGACCGGTGTTCTACCTCCCCACCGGCTAGTCAGGGGAAAACATAAGAACGGTGGGTTTTCCATACCAACCTTGATCTGTCGCATTCTGCCTTCGCCCTAAACTGGGAAAATTTATTGGAATTTTCATTTTGATATCACCCACGTGGTCACTTTGATATCACTCACGCAATCAAAGAACTCAGCGACTTTTAAAATTTAAAATTTATAAATAAATACGTTTTGTTAACATAAAGATTTAATTTTAAAATAGTAAATACTTTTACTATTGCATAAATGTGTCATAATCTATCGGATTTATGTTTCCACCAAGAATGTGTGCAGAATGCCCCTTGAAAATAACCTGCAAATAATTCTAAATTGACATCTACATATTGCATTTATTTTATTTTAAACCACATTATAGTGATTTAATGTACTGTTCTTTCAGATCTTATCACAGCTCTATGTTTTTTTCCGATGAAAAAATATAGAGGTTGCTGAGATTGCTAGTACCCTCATATATTGTCTTTTAGGGATCTCCATAAAAAAATATTAAATGTTAGGGCATAAATAAATCTGCTCAGAAACTACACCATAAATTATATTTATTCTAAGATATTTTTGCCCGGGGGCAGTGTTATGTAAAATATAGCTTTAATATCATATTTTATCAGTACATTTACCCACTACAATGAACTTCTCCAATAGATGATTAATTTTAATAATATCCTTAGCAAAAAGTTCTACTACATTCTGACTTAAACCAATACGAATGGTTTATCAATTAACTTCAGAACCGGATAGGGAAAATTGAAAGATTGGGTGCAAGGTTTGAGTGCGAAGCCGTCTTGTTCATTTATTTATTTTTGCACATAAGGGCGAAAAACAAGCCGAATATTTTCAATCACCTAATATTGTTATGAATGGTTGTGTAAAATAAATAGATAATAAAATTAATGAGCTCTGTCATTTTTCGAGTGTTTTAGAAATCGCACTAATCAGTACAATTTAATAATACCCATAAAGGTTTATTTTAAAATACAAACTAGCGATTTCAGAGAGCCTTTGCATATTTAGGGTTAGGAGCGACTGCACCCTTTGCTCAGGCCGAATATCGTCGTACTATTAGTCGCAGGGGCGGATATATGGTGTAGGGACCTGTCTCACTGAACATTTTGGAGGCAAGGAAACAATAAGATGATAATATCACAACAAAACATGAACTACGACCAGCAGCGCAGATATAGATACAGCCAAGAGCTCTCGAGCCGACCTTACAAAAGTGAGTGTACACCAAGTCATGAATACCCGATTTTTGTGTTTGTAGGTTTTATTTGTTTAATTTTTATTTTTTCCTCTTTTCGCTTTCTTTTTCTTTCGTTCACTTTCCTTTTCTCAGTGATTCAGAGACCGCTAGGTTCCTCATAATTGTGATTTACGCGACTGTAAATCCGCCACTGCCTCTCAGTGTTCTGGGATGGCTAAAACCAGGTTACTCTGCCGACCACAAGTTATTTCTTTTTCCTGTTTGCATTGCATTGTGACCGCGCGTGGGATGCATTAATTATTGCATCAACAGTGAAGTGATGGTGGAGTTCACAACCAACTTCATCTTGTAATTATTATTTTATTTTTTTACTTGTTGGTATTTTAATATCTGCCTTACTGAGCTTTGCCCGTACTAAGGCAAACACTTTACATAGTCCCTCGATAATCATCAAATATATACACATTCTACATTAATGTCATTATTCCGTGCAAAAAATACACATTAAATAAAAATATCTCAAATTTCGTAATATCAGTGTTTGTTCATTACAAACAAAGATCTCGTTTTTTTTCACTCATCTCTATCGTTGACCATCCAAGGGTCTTTTGTCATCCAAGGGTCATCTCAAGTTGTGATTAGAAATTAATTACATCACATCGCACGCCTTCGTTTGGTTACGTAATCACTCGATTATTTTGCTTTCTCTAAGAAAGATGGCTCTCTGAGGCTCTCGGAGTTTGGTGGTGGTTTATTGTGAATCCCATTATTTCCACCCCTTGAGTATGTATAGAAAGGATACATTGGTCTAATACAACCTTAGTGTGTTAATGGATGTTGCTGCAAAAGGTCTTCTTCAATTTTCCAAAAGCTGCCCATGCTAGCGATATTCTGAGATATACTTTTTTTATCTAAAGATGTTTGTGACTTAAGTATATATACAGGTAGTTCGATAAGTCCTACTGAAAAAATGAAAATCTATTAAAATATTGATCATTGAAAAGGAATCTTAAAATATCGAAATATAATTTATTGAAAATACTTACTATTATTAAAGAGAACACATTCTTATTGTGATGTTGTAATTATTAAAAACATAGGTCTGTGATATTTTAAATACTAACTAAATGTATTGATTAGAAATATATACATATAAAATCAATTTCATAAATTGTTAATTCTGGCTTCTGCTATCGGTTTACTCAAAGGTATTTGAGATTCTATAAAAACTAAGTAAATGGCTCTTTCAAATAATGGAACGATAGATGTGTTAATTTGAAAAGGTTCGAAAATTTGTCGTCAAAAATAGTGTCGCTGTGGCATAGTTGGATAATGCACCTTTCCTGGTTAGGAAAGAGATCCAGGTTCGTATTCCGGTAGCTCAACAACAATATTTTTCTATAAAATTGATTTTATATATATATATATATATATCTTTCTAATTAATACATTTAATTAGTATTTAAAAAATTTAATGGTTTTTTTGTGATGTTGTAATTTCAGAACAAAGTTTTGTAATATTTTTAAATATAAATTAAATGAATCTATTAGAAAGATACACAAAAAAAATCTATTTATCGAAAAAATATTTTAGTTGCTCTTGGGATAGGTATCCAGAACTATTCCTAATGTTATTTCTTATAATTCATTGGAATATAAAAATGATTGCTTTTAGAAAGCGAATAAAAGATGTTATCAATTATAAAAAAGACTACAGAATATATGGTTGATATGGTAAAATGGTAACGCGGTTCCCAGGATGGGAAAAGTTCCGGATTCGTATTCCGGTAGCAACCATTTTTTTATAGAAATTTTTTTCCGTGTATCTTTTTAATTGATTAAATTAATTAATAATAATAAAAATACGCAGTTTTAAGATAAATATTAAAAAATTAATAAAATTATTTTGATTATATGGTGAAAAGTGCAGTCAAAGTAAGTAGGTAAGTAAAAAATATATAATATGACGACTTATTTAAAAAATAATAATGATCTTTTCAATTCCAGACATAAATAATTGAAAACCATTAGGAAACAATAACCATTACGTATCTCGTTTTAATTCAATAATTTATTTTTTATTAATTATCCATATTTACAAAAAAAACGCTGACTTACCATTTTTGGTATTAATATCACAAGAGGAAACACATTCGCTATGTGTATACGTCGGTTCAGCTGGTGGTACTGTATTATAAAATGTACATGTTTATTTTTATCGCATATTAGGTACACGTTGATTTTTCTGATTATCACGCCAATGACATTCTGCGAGCGGTCCAATTACAGGTGCAGCAACGAACATCGACAATCGTAACCATTTAGAAACGGATACGCGCTCGAGTACGCTTTCAAACGACACAGTATTGAGGGCATATTGGACCAGTATTTCTCACTCGAGATGTCGGCAGCCCGCCTGCATCTCCAACTATCAAATATAATAAAATAAAAATGCACGCAATCATTTGCAGGAAACATTTTTTTTTAAATTTAAAGGTAAGTTTGTAGAACTTTATAATCACATACACGTGTGAAAATAAAACACCCATTTTATGATTCGTTTAATTTACTTGAGACGTTAACAATTTAACTCAACGATATAGTAAAAAACAGCTGTATAATTTTATTTATACGAGATGAAAAGAGACAACATTATTGATTGGAATTCTGAGGGTTTATATAAATTTTTGCACGATTGATTCTATGTAACATTTTATATAGTTGGTTAATAATCAGCAAATAAAAATTGAAAATAATAAAAAGAAAATAGAGGGTAATAAGAAATCGTAAATAATAAAAATAAAGAATGAAGGAAATGATGCTATGTTTGAATTAGAAAAATATATTGGATATAATTAGATTTCTACAATATTTGAAAAATTTCTTTGTGGCCTCATTTTATATTAATAATTATACAAAATACTTTATTTAAACCACTATTTATTAATTATTCTACATGTTTCGATACCTATGGTATCATCTTCAGGAAACAATGTTTTTATACATAATAGGTATCGAAATATGTAGAATAATTAATAAATAGTGGTTTAAACAAAGTATTATGTATTATTATTACAATTAGATTTGTTCATATTAATAATACTTTCAAGTTCATGTTTTAAGTTGTGTTAAGAAGTAATGCTTTAATAATTGAAGATTAGAAATAAACACATTAACACTTTACAAGTGTTAAGATAATACAATTACTGTTAAGTTAGGTTGTATTGTGTTAGACCAACATTTTTTTTGGAAATAAATTATATTTCTAACATTAAAATAAAAATTTTACAGAAAAATCGGCAGTGAATACACGCAGCGGTCAACATTGGTTATGAAACTATCTGGCCACTACTTATTAAAAAAACAAATATAAACTATTGTTGCTCGGAAAACTAATGATATTTGGTGAAAAACTTTCAACATTTTTAAACACCTATATTTTGAATGTACATTTTGGAAAAACATTGGAAATAATGACAATGAAAGTCTTTAATAATAATAATCCGTTTATTCCAGCGTGATCGAGTTTTTTTTATGAAGACCCAATTCAACATAAAGATAATACATGTATTTGGGTTACAATATTAATGAAAGATGGGATCCTTCTGTCGAATTTAATTGCTGCATTGAGCAAGTCTGTGCAATCTTTACCTCCATGAAAAATTTGTTTTGACTCATGATCTCATTCTTTGATTACGAATGCGTAATCAGATACCATGTGTTCTCGGTATTATTTTATGGAATGAAAGCATGAACATTTACCGAAGAAATAATAAAGCTACTTGAAGTATTTGAAATATGGATCTACAGAAGAATGTTCGAAATAAGCTGAATGGATGAATTACGAATGAAGATGTTATGGTTTGGATAAATAAAGATGAATAAGTATTTAAAACAATAAAAATGCAAAAACTTCAATATCTTGGACATGTTATGAGACATCCGAAGAAGTACGAGATCTTGCACCTCATAATACACAGAAAGATTGCTGAAAGTCGGGGCCCTGGAAAAAGGAAGATATCGTAGCTAAAGAACTTAAGACAGTAAGGCGTGTCAAAAATTCAGAAAATCTAACTTAATTCTGCTATAACATAAATGATCTATTTTACATATACACAATGTTGGTCTTAAATTGAATAATTCATATTCATATTTACATAATATTATATTGAATAATTATAAATAAATAAAGCGTGTAAAATAAACATATGCAATGTTGTGATATATTCGAACGTTGCTGTCGGGTAGATTGTCTGGTGGCGGAACACGTGCTTTTTGGTAATTCTGATATTAGTGAAAGCTGGCGTGTCGCCCAAAACGCTGTGGCGTGTCACCTTTGTCTGACACGCGTGTCACAGGTTAGCCATCACTGACCTAAGACAATAGCCAGTCTATTGTAGAGATTTTCCGAGACGCAGTAAACAAATTGATGATACCCAATGTCCGTTGAAAAGATGAGGCACAAGAAGAAGAAGAAGATTGAAATTAAAATCCATAAACAAAAACAGATTGCTGAGACATAACATCAAATTAGTGGTCGTCTATCAAAATATCATCATTATATTGAAAGAATATTTGTTTGACAAAGTGCTTTATTAATGACTCAGATAGCCAATAAAGCGATTCATTCCACGAGAAAAGCTTTCATCGTGTTATTGGTAAACATTCTAACATGTGATAGATATTCGATTTCCCTGATCAGACAAATAAAAAGCGAAATTCATCAATCATGTTCGGTCAAGTAATACGCATTTCTCCAAACACGCCTCGAGCCTCGGTTCGGCAGCGAGATGGAGAGAGATAGAAATATTAACTAGGATAATACAATATCTGAACTTTTCAATGATCTCGATCGATCTTCATATTGTGATTTGTTGTACCAGAACCATTCATCCATCTCGTTTCGCACTCTTCAAGCATCGCGGTGTAATGGATTGCAAGGAGCGTAGTCACAACACTCCCACTGTGGGAGTTCAACACAAAAATGTTAGAATATTTTTTCTATTTGTTAATTCATTTATTTGGGAAGGTAATAATGCAAATTGAATGAATTAAAAAAAATTAAGTTATAAATTTTCACGTATGTAAATAAATATTAATCATTAAAAATAACTTTGATTAATTTATTAAATTAAATTAAATGTATTAATATCAAAAAGGTAACATATAGGGTCGAAAATTGTCGCTAA